>CM034349.1:110980416-111143559 GCA_019925275.1 Mytilus edulis
AATTGAAATATCAACACAGTTAAAGGTATTATACTTACATGTATCAATGACCCACATTTTCTTTATTTAGTTATGAGTGTAATATACCTTTGGAATTATTTAAAACGTAAATCAATTTGTCCTATCGTACATCCTGATATCCTTCAAAATATTAATAATTATTAGTATGTATCCTCATAAATTCACATATATGACAATTTTCCCACCAAGCAGTCAAGTATATTTAAATCCTTGGGTAAATACACCCGTTTCTGTTATCTCCACCCGTACAGTGTCTTTCCACTATTTAGATGCAAGACGTCCAATCCATACAGTGGACGTGTTATAAAACACCGTCAAACACTCACTGCAAACCAGTGTTTGGAAAACGATCTTCAATACTTTCTCTTCTAGTCAATTAAACTTTCATTTAAACCAACTAACCGAAAAGTAAACACTACTCTCATAAGTCATTAAAATAGTACATGCAGGTAAAAGGGAATTATTTGTACAAACATCTCGTAATTATAGTATTATTTTATTTAAATTTCCGATTCTCGCACTACAAATACTGGTAAATGTTCAAACTTTGATACCAATCAGTTAGTCGTGTCTTATTTCATCGAGTTCGTCGCCTTTTATTAATATGTCAACTAAGTTAAATAACAGTCCTACAGTAGCATGGACTATACTTCATATGGTGTATCTATTTACGTATGTTTATTGACCTGTTTAGTTAAACAAAAGGACTACGTATGACTACCAACAAAGCATGTCACATGTGCACATTCCAATGTGTGATCTTACTCTTACAAACTCGTCAAGCCTTTACGTATTTTTAAAATACTAAAAGTGAAAACCATTAGATGTCCAATGTTGTTTCTGACTTTTATGAACCCATTATGCTTCAAATCATTTAAATACCCCAAAACATTAAACCAGGTTAATTATTGTTCTGTAATTTCACAACCACCAGGACACATGTACTGGACAGTTGTCTCATTGGCACTTATATCACATCTTCTCCTAATAACAACAGATTGGTTGACAGATTTAAATTAAGATGTGGTATGAGTGCCAATGAGACGACTCTGTATCCAAGTCACAATATGTAAAAGTACACTATGATAGATCAAAGTACGGACTTCAACACGGAGCATTGGCTCACACCGAACAACAAGCTGTAAAGGGCCTCCAGAATGACTAGTGTAAAACCCTCCAAACAGGAAAATCAACGGTTTATTCTATATGAAAACGAGAAACACTTATAAACCATATCACCAAACGAAACCACTTTGATTAAAAATTGACTAGTAAGCCAATAAAACTCTCCTGATAATTTGGTTTACGATCACACGTTCAACTACTGTTTTAGAATTATATCTCAACCCACTTCGGTATATACTACAAGGCTGAATACATGAATAGAGTTTTAGAAACATTTTTGAATATAAGGAACCTATAATGCATTTAGAGAATCCAGTCTTGGAAGATTATGATGTATGGCTGTTTAATGTCCAGTGGCAAATAAAATACATCTTCAAGACTTTTAATGGGATATGAATTAGAACCCTGCTTTGTAAAACTGAGACTAACGCGCTGAGCCGGAGTTTTATCGCTAGTTTAACTTCTCATTGAAATCGGTTGATTTGTTGATCGGGGCCGACTCCGTCATGTTCGTAATTATGTATGTCGCAAATGCCCATGCATTTTCAAATCTTGTTTTTTTTGTTCAGGTTATCACCAATTTCTCCATTGCAGTGCAAGTTATTCTTAAGGATGTTTGCTCCTTTATTTTTTGAATTTTTGTCAGATTTTCAGAATCCTCTGGTTTTATCCATGTATTATCATTAAAAAAAATTGCCCACTAACCCCTACTTTTCTTTTCATATTTTTATTACATATTTTTTAAAAAGCCATATTTCCAAATCTTATGAAATCCTTGTTATTTTTTAATAGTTTTTAAACTAAAAATTTGTAAGGGTTCCGCGGAACCCAGTGTCTCGCCTACTTTTGCTTTTAATCACAGGCTCAACAAAAATAAAGCAAAAAATCAATAAAAATATTCCTCTTGATACTATCCTATGATTGTAAGAAGGTTCTGTCAAGTTTGGTAAAAATCTATGATAGTTAATGAATCTAATAAATGTTTTAAAAACTTTAACTGCAGACTGTATGTAATGTTAACTGGAAGAAAATCTAAGTCAATTTAAAAGTAAAATACAGAAAAAATGGAGTTATCTTTATACAAAATTTACTTCTGGATACTATCTAATGATCATAAATAAGCTTCTGTCCAAGTTTGGTACAAACCCAAGATAGTTTAAGAAAGTTATTTAAATTTTAAAAACTTTTACCACAGAGTGAATGTAATGTTTCCCTGCTGAAAAACTAAGTCCATTTAAAAGTAAAATAAGGAAAAAATGGATTTATTTTTTTTACAAAATTTGCTTCTGGATACTATCTTATGATCATAAACAAGCTTCTGTCTAAGTTTGGTACAAACCAAGGATAGTTTAAGAAAGTTATTAAAATTCTAAAAACTTTAACTAGAGTGAATGTAATGTTTCCCTGCAGAAAAACTAAGTCCATTTAAAAGCAAAATACAGAAAAAATGGATTTTTTTTTTACAAAATTTGCTTCTGGATACTATCTTATGATCATAAACAAGCTTCTGTCCAAGTTTGGTAGAAATCCAGTATAGTTTAAGAAAGTTATTAAAATTTCAAAAACTTTAACCACAGAGTGAATATTTGTGGACGCCGCCGACGCCGACGACGGAATGTAGGATCGCTTAGTCTCGCTTTTTTCGACTAAAGTCGAAGGCTCGACAAAAATTGCCAATGTTAAGTGAAAGAAAAATCTAGAGAGAATAATTTCCCGCCAAATTTTCAATGGTTCATATCTTGAAAACAAGTTCACGGACCCTCCATTTTTTTCTGCTTTTTGGGTTTGTTTATTTATATACTATCAATTTATAACAGTCTTTTAAAAAGCTTGTTATTTTTAAACAGAGTAGCAAACATCCTTAAGTGAGTCAATCATATTTAACAAATTAGCTAGTTGTATTCAGGTTAGGGTTTTGACTATCATAGTAAAAATCAACCCGAGATGGATTTGGTTATTCTGTAAAATTTTTTGGTTTTGTGCTTTAAAACGTTGTGTAAATAATAATAAAAAAGAAGATGTGGTATCATTGCAAAGAAGACAACTTACTATACGAGACCAAATGACAAAGAAGTTAACAATTATATGTTACCGAACGGCCTTCAAAAATAAATAAAACCCATACCACATAGTCAGATATGCATCATTTAGTTGGTGTTAATGATGGACTCTGACTCCATTAGATATTAAACTATTCAATTTATAATGCTTTTGTATTGATCGACATGAAATAAAAAGACGTGTTCTCCGTTATCGAAAATATCCTTTTTGTATTAAATATGTAATTGTACTGATCCCCAGGATGTAAATTTCTCAAACAATGATATAGGTGAAAAAGTTTGGATGTTCTGGTTATGTCCTTCAATTCCGTTTCGATGCTTCCTAACAACTCCGATACTTTTAACTTGTGGCGAAGGTAAGCTATACAGTTTGTTAAATCTTTATTTAATTTTATAGCAATTTTCGTCTTACTTCATTCAGTTAGAAAAAAAGAAGTAGTTCGCCAGCAGCTTTATGTGTCCGTTTCGACCTTTTACACGCTGTTATTATTATATCGTCACCTCTGATTCTAAATCTTTATGATATATAGAATGCAAAATGTTTATTTTTTTTTGAAGTCCTATGGGCTGTACAACTTTATCGGTTTGGTTAACAATCACAGATTTTTTTCCAAGAGATGTTGCTGAATATTCATCTCGTCATTTGGCAGATATTTTTTTTTATATTAAATAAGATTTTAAAGTTGAAATGGAAAGAATAAAACCACGGTATTTACAAAGATAAACAACAACCAAACTCAACCGCACTCTCTTCTATATGTAGCACCTGTACAAGAAATATATATTTTTTTATTTACAGAAGTTATTATGATAAAGCAGAGAAGACCTTTGTTTTTTCCCTTTTCTTGTCTATCAGATTTGATCATTGTTATGGACTAACTTAAATTGTTTACTGTTTGTATATGACTTCTCGTTAGCAGTCAATGACCTTAAGATTAGCCCAATTTCAGTGTTAGCTTAACAGCGATCATTGGTTTGAATGTTTAAGACTATTGTACACTTATTGAACAATTTAAAAAAAATGTAATGATTTTTACACTTCAAACAAGTGAATTAGTCAGTTTATGTTTTACCAAGATTACCAAGCGACTTGGCTATGCTAATATTTACTTACTCGTTATTAGGGTATTGGACAACTTTTTTATTTATTCAAACATATAAAATGATCATAGGTTATCTAGTATTATGGTGACATATGAGGATTATATGTCAGTTTGACACAGAGAAATCTACTAGCTTACCTAGCTATTCAGAATCAGATGACAGAAAGTTGTAACTTTGCTGTAGCACAGGTACGCGTACTCTCTAAAACATTGTATTATCACGTAGGACTGTCCAATTGTAAATAAGCATTTGTCTTTCCTGATGCCTGTAATTGAGATTTATTAATTTTGCTGTCATTTGATCTTAAGGAAATATTAAATTTTAATATAAGTCATGCACGAATAAAACAGATTTAAAAATTCAACAAAAAACTTTTTATGGTATAATCTAACAGAGCACCTGGGATCATCCCGGTCTTTGGTATGGTTCTTGTTAGCCAATTTGATTTTTTTGCATAGTGTTTTGTGTTTTCAGGCCACTGTCCTCCTCATATATGTCTTATGATTGTTTAATTAACCTTGGTATCTACTTACTAACATTAAAGGACATGATTAATTGAAACAAGTAATACTTGTACAGGGTTACAATTTCATTACAAAATATAGACAGAAATTAAAAAAAAGAATGTCACTAAAAGAACTAATTTTTAAAAGAGTCATGATGTGAAATGTTCATAGCTTAATATGAGCACACAAAACGAACCTTCTTTTTACTTGGTCACCAAATTACTCTGTAGAATAATTATGCCTAAAAGAAAAGAATATTGAAGTGTACAACAAATCGCAGTTAAGTTATAAACCTACTTCCAAAACCAGGTCGTGTACTTCTACGATTACTTTTGATAAACTAATAGATACCAGAATTACAATTGTGTACGCCTGACGCGCTTTTCGTCTACAAAGACTCATTAGTTACGCTCGAAAAATCATTAAATATAACACACACAGACACGAACTAAGCATTAGACAAAATTCGATGAGAATACCAAATATAACATCAAAACTAAATACATGAATTTGGGATAGAAAAGTACCGTGACACGTTTTATAATAATGTGAATTCACACTCAAATATAAGAGGAAACAAACGACACAAAAGAAACACAACGTTTAAATGTAACACACACAGAAGCGAACTAATATAACAATGACCATATTCCTGACTTGGTACTGGACATTTTTTAAAGAAAAAAATGGTTGGTTGAACCTGGTTTTGTGGCATGCCAAACCTCCCTCTTTTATAGCCATGTTAAATATAACATTAAAATGACAACACAACATTACAGGACTACAATACAAATAAATAGGAGAACACAATTGACAAAGAAACACACGAATAATATCTAACAAAAGGCAACAGGTTTAAAATCTAATACACCAAACGTGCGCTTTGTATACATAACACTTACTAGTGACGCCCAGATACAAAAGTTTGAAAGCCAAAACAAGTACAAAGTTGAACAGCATCGAGGATTAAAAGTTCAAAAAAGTTGTGCCAAAAATCGACATTGAAGACCACTTTTTGGTGGGGTTTGTGTTGCTTAGTCTTTAATCTTTTATGTTATGGTTTGTGTACTGTTGTTTGCCTATTTCATGGCGTCGTCAGTTTTTGAGCTTTCGTCTCTCCTTTGCATCAGATACTACTTAACAGATAGTTTTTGACTGTATCTAACATTATTTACTAGTATGAAAAACCTTTCTAAAATTTGTTGTTTAGAGATTTTGAAATTATAAAGATTCAAGTTTCACTCCATCAGGCAATTTGAAAGTTGACCTAACATATATTTTGCAATTTTTTATTTCCTTTTTGATCATATAGCATTAAACTTGTACGGTTCTTATACATCCTATGCTTTCAACTGTTCGGCTTTGATCGTTTCTGCTTTAGGTAAATCAAGAAATGCGCTTAGTTTGCATGCGATTTCTAACGTGTTGTTTTCATTAATAGAAAGATACAAAATACGAAGACAAAAGCCAAAGAACTAAAGAACAAAACAAAACAATAGATTTAAATCGTCATATTATTTTTCCAACGATCTATTTTACATTTTTTTGTAGAGATCATAGGTTATCAAGACTTTTTTACAAGATAACACGATTGTATTTAGTGAATTAAATTAAATTAAATTCTTACTTGCCATTAAAATTTCGATGAACAATTTTAAGGGAATCTATAAAGCATGTATAACTTCCCAATCTCTGCAGGAGGGGAAACGTTATCGCTACTAGAGTAATCAAAAGAGATAACAGCTCAAGTGCTAGTTGACCCTTTCTTGATTGCTATCATACATGTCATAGGTTGTAGAATACAATCGATGTTAACGAATTTTATAGTGTAAAACGAAAGAAAAGTTGATGTATGCTATATACAGATGGTAAAAACACATAGAATCATATTCAAAACAGTGTGGCTGTGGCCATTGATTGACGTCCTTAATTCATTCAATGACTGGGACAGATTAGTTGAACGTTTATCTGTAACGAGACTGCTCACTACTTACTTATTATGGAATTTAAACTGTAGGGTCACCAAAGGTTATTAAACACCTTTAATAATGAAATAATCCGAAAAATTAATCAGGAATAACCTTTATGTTTTGATTTATATTATTGATATAACACATAATATCGTGTTATTCATGATTAATTTTTCGAATTACTTTATTTAGGTATTGAAACCCTTTGGTAACCCCACAGTTTAAGTGTCTTTAACAAGTACATAGTGAGCAGTGGTCGTTACAGACAAACGTTCACATGTCTCAGTCAATGGGATAATTTAGGACGTCAATCAATGGCCACAGCCACACTGTTTTGCATATGATTCTATTACGTATATAGCAAGAACAGAACGAACATTTGGAAGGCGGATTAAAACAATAGATATAGGAAGATGTTGTATGAGTGCCAATGCGACAACAATACTTGTATTTAACACACAAATTATTAAATAAAAAAAACCACTTGGCATGTAATGATGAAGGATTGATGTTTATCGTCAAGTTAGAAAATATGTTATTTTGTAAATAGTACAAAAGTTCAAATGGCCGAAATCAATCTGCCCAGCCCACAGTAACTCCTGACCTTTTATGTATCGAATTTGATTAAGTGTTTAGGCGATATTTTTTTTAACATTGTCACATGATGAAGTTTGGCATGCCATTAGACCAGGTTCAACCCACCATTTTGTCTTGTACCAAGTTAGGAATATGCCAGTTGTTATCAAACAGTTTGTGTCTATATGTTTTGGCGTTTGTTTTTGTTGTACTTATGTGTTCCTGTTATTTCTTTGTTTTCCTCTGAAAGTTGATGTATTTCCCTTGGTTTTGGTTTGTTACCCGGATTTTGTTTTCTCTCAATCGATGAATGACTTTTGAACACCGGTAAACTACTGTTGCCTCTTTTTTACTTACACTTAAAGAAACTAACTTTGCGTCAGTTACGGTCCCTGATAGCGTTATCAAACTTTGTTTGACAGTTATAGCCCCTGTGATGGATGGTTCATCATAGTATGTCGAATTTTAATAGATGCTACTTGTAACATAAAAATCCACTTCATTCATACATAAATGTTGATGGATCTTACTAGGTCTCAATTTCCTCTATTTTATGGACGAGTTTGTCGTATTTTGCGAAATCAATGGACATTTCAGAGTACATGGTTTCAAAATCGGGATGCAACTGAGGCAAAAACTAGGAGTGAACGTAACATTAAAGAAATTGAGTCAATAAACTTCTGTCGCGTACGCAAAATAAATTCATGTAACCACTAAATTTGATTAATTTTCACCATATTAACTGACATTGAAGTAACACAGATATCAATTGGATTTGCCTTATTGATGTCTATATTGCTTGAATGGTAAAAGGGGTATACAATGGTGCGATTTTTAATTGAGACTCTGAACAATGATTTATAATCCACCCCTTCCAAGTTTTCTTGTTTTGGCCAAATAAATTGAGGTATTGACATCAGAGAAATTATTTAGCTTCGATTACATGCATACTTTCAAGCTTTAAAGTTAACTTAGTGGTGCTGCTCAGTCTGTGGATTTTTGTGTAGTGTTGTAGTGACTTGTTTGCAATTTGTTTCCTGTAAACTTGGTGTTTTCTCTATTTTTTTTTTACATATGGGGAATTTTGGCATTTTCATACTGATGTCAATAACTTTGCTATTTGAACAACCTATGGTCCATGATAACCAGGTATTCAACGTGTTTTGAGAAAAACATCCGAAGAAAAATATTTGTTTCGGTTCTTTATATTTTACTCCAGAAATTGTCATCATCTGAATGTATCTTTATGCCCGCGTCACACTGTCCCGATTTTTACGCCGATGACAACACGATTATGGAAATTTTCAAAATCGGGACTGATCGTATCTAGATCGGGCTATTCGTAGTGCCATCCTTAACCATCGTAGAACTATCGGCAATTTTTTTAGCCTTCGGAGAAAACTTCGGGAAGGGTTCTAAATTTTTTAACATGTTAAAAAATCCCCGAAGGTGCGTCCGATGTTGAGAGTTCGTATTGAGTTCGTATCACCATCCTCGCAATCGTAATGTTACCGAGAATGCATCTTTGAACATCGTATTGCATTCGTGTTTCCATCGTTTCCATTGGGCAGTTTTGACATTAAGATGTCTATACGAATGAATCACGAAGCTACACGAAGGTCTTACGATGGCAACACGAATTCGTGAAGACCTCGTAATCCCGTCGTGTTGACATCGAATAAAAGTACGGAGGCGACAAGATGGAACTACGACGGCAATAAATAAAGCTAAATGTAAGTTAATTTCCCCGCTAAAATACATTTAAAGTGCCATGCACGATATGGGTCAGTCTAATACGACAGTTAAGAAAGACGTTCACAAAACATGGAGCTCATATCATTTGATTCTATGGGAACAAGAACGGCGACAGCGTTGTTTCTATTCATTCAAATTGAACAAGAAGAGCAGCTATTACAGGCAGAGGATTTACTTTCACAAGTAAAACATATTTTTTTGTCAATTTTTCTTAATGAAAATCATAAACGCGCCTCGTACACCAACACTGCAGGTACACGTATATAGGGAAACCAACTTTTTCTTCATTATTCTGAATTTTTATGTATCGTCTGAGTTGTTGTCACACGAATGTTTACTCCATAACCATTTTGTTTTCTATATGTCATATTTTGCCGTATTTATTGCTTTCCCCACATCCTTCCTTTTGTCTATGTTATTATGATATTCTCCAGGAAAGAGCTCTTTTTGAATAAAAGGGATCAACGAACTCATTACCTTAACTTTAAGATAGATCAGTAAACATGGGCATAAATATGGGTGATTCAGACTAGTGCTCACATTTTACAGTTCAAACAAAGCAATGCCGAGCGTGGCATCCACTCTTATGTACCATATTGGGGACAAATATGGACCCTATATTTGTATATGACACATGCAGAAAATGGTAAATTGAATATGCATATTTGATACATCTATTTTTTTTAGAAATGAACCAAAACATTCAGTAACTGGAAATACCTTTAATATTGTCTTTAAAACGCTTGATGCCCTCGACATATATTTATAATGCTTCGTATCGTAAGCTTACACGACGTCTTTTAAACATCGTATGGCCATCGCGCTATCATCGTGATCCATCGTGTAGCCTTCGTAATCCATCGTGTTCCATCGTGTAGCCTTCGTAATCCATCGTGTATGTAGCCTTCGTAATCCATCGTGTAGGCTTTGGCTGATCCTATGAAGCTTCAATACCCGTCTTCGGTTAACCTTCGTATGTCCATCTTTTGCTATCGCATATAATTTCGGCACCATCGTATAGACTTCGTTATATATCGTACTTGCTTCGGTCACTTTTTGGTATTTTAACGAGATAGGGACCAACTTCGTACGAACTTACAATTTTCGCATTCGGGTGTCCATCGTATATAAAAATCGGGACAGTGTGACGCGGGCATTAGGGTTGTTCAAACACATAGCATAGCCATAGAGTCGACCGAAAAGATAAAGACGATGCCATTCTAAATCTCTACAATGCCCATATGAATATTTTAAGACTCTTCTATGATCTGCATCAGATTTTTCGAGAAACTGTTTATTTTTCATAAATCAATAATGCATTTTTAAATATCTGTTCCGTTTATTTATCGGGTGTGAACGGGTACACTAAATGAAATATAAGATTTGAAACATTTAAAAATCAACGTACGCACCAGATTATATAATTGTGTTTATTTTCAACTCTTGTTAAACAGTGCTTACAATTGCTATACTGTTTATTTAAAATGCATTAAATAGTTTGACCCTTCTTTTAATGTGCTGCTTTTTAGTTTAAATAAAGACGTTACATTTTAAAGGGTGGTGACTTCATTCAGACACATAAAAAAACGTTTTTCAATTCTAACAAAGGTAGTTTCAGCGCAATATTTTTAATAATGTGCTGAAGTTTAATAACTTCTCCAAATTAAATAAAATGTTTTAAAAAGGATAAACAATAAGCAGTTGCATTGTAATTATAGTAGTTATAACCATGCAAATTTTGTTATTGGAAATTTATAATAAGTGAATGAAACGAATATACAATAAACATAATTTCGTATCAATCGAAAATTCGACACACTCGCTGCATACAATTTCTTCTATGTAAAAACATATAATTAAAATATTCTTTATCAGAGTTTTTAAAAGTTGAGAAGTTTGCATTGATGAAAAATAAAGATATCCGTTCCATGCATATTAAACTCACAAGTGGTAAATATATTTTAATACTTTATTTGTCACAGATCACACGTAATGTTAATACAATGAGACATATTACATATAAAGTCCACAGTGGGTGCAAATAAAACGAAAATTACAAGTTCATTATATTGATTTAGAGATAAATCTTAAAATCAAATTCCTGGTTTCCTCTTAACATCTAAAATGATAGCACCAATAAGTAAGATTTTGACTTCTAAATTTATACAAACATATCAACGGGGAAGTCAATATTTGTCTCTTTATCAAATCTTATCAATCAATAATCTAATTGTGATATGATTTACAAACCGAATTATGATATTTCAATTTTCGTGTTATTCTCTTTGAACCGTTTCAATTCATTACTGAATGATTGACACATTTTGGGCATACGTCAATCAGAAATCAACCTAACACCAAAGTAAATCCAGAAAACGTCTATGTATAGTATGTTTTACGATGAACATATACCATATGCTTTTACTCAGTTAAAGTCTAAATAAAAGATGTAAAATGCTATTGAATTACTACGTACAATTTCTAAACGGCCAGGCCCAATCTATGAAATAATGGAAAGATTTTCGACCTTGGGTTAGATATTTTAAATATAATGCAGGTTTGCCTTTATCTTTGTCAGTGTCCATCACATATATTCACCAAAGAAATCTAGATCATGAACATTACCCAAAGTAAAGCAGTTGAATGAAGAATGAGTTGAAGATTTTTGTGTTATCGTGAATTCATGTAATGTACTATTATATTATATACAAATGTGTTTATATAATTCGCTGTGTTGCGTGATCTAGTGTTTGTTTGCACTGTATTCCTGTCACGCAATGTTGTCATTTTAGCAGTATTTTTCAACATTGATACAAAAGCGGGAAGTTTGTCAAGCCATAAAAACCGGTTCAACCAATCAATATCTCTTAAAATGTCCTGTACAAAGTAAGGAACACATCAGATTTTACCAAATAGTTCGTTTCTATTTATGTAGGCGTTTTTTTGTTTCTGTTCATAACTGTTTATGTTGTACTTTTATTTGATGTGTTTCCTTCGGTTATTTGTGACCCGGATTTGTTTCAGTTAAATCGATTTATGACTATTGTACAACGGTATATGACTGATGACTTTATTTAATCTATGTCTACATGCTTTTGCAGTAGTTCTTTTAAAAGCATTGTGTTTGAGTTTCATAAATTTTGGATGAGACAAACTTAAGTAATAAAGTGGAAAAAAAGTTATAAAGAGGAATATCTAAAGTATTGTTTAGCATAAGCTAAATTCATTACATATTATCTTTAATGAATTAAGAAATAGGCTAAAATAAACTTTAATATTAATATTTCTGGCCTTGATTCCGCTCCAACATTTATGTATAAGCTTATCAATTCAGCATATGCTAAGTTGATTTTAGATTATCTAAAAATGAATTCCCCTTATGCTAAAATGAATTCAGCTTATGCCAAAATGAATTTATCTTATGCCAAAATGAATTTATCTTATGCTAAAATGAATTTAACTTATACTAAATTGAATTCAGCTTATGCTAAAATAAATAAAGCATATGGTATAATCATTTTAGCTTATGCTAAACTCATTTTAGCATATGCTAAATTATAATATAGCATATTCTAAAATGATTTAAGCATATGCTAAATTCGATGTTTATAACACTAACTCCGCGTCATACTGGAGGGATCAGCAATTGCCTTTCAACTAGTATCATCTGTGGTGTTGCTATTGAAAAGTAAACCTCTAGTGGTTAGGGCAACTGATGGTATAAGAAGATGAAACTAGGGAGATAGCGGCTACGATAAGTGTAACTCATTTGCATTTATCTTTAATACATATTTTATTTTACGTTCAACCAAATCGTTATGGGATCCATTAACACAAGTTAAACAAGCATTGCTTCAAAATTGTGTTCAGTAGAAACTGAAACACTGGATTCAACCGTTCAATCAAAGAAAGAACTGGTTAAACCAAAATGTTACTTTTTGTTTGCAATTATCACTTCTTTAATCACGTGGCGTACATCTAGATGTACTAGTAATTTGACTCCATAATAGGAAGTTCTGTGACAGATCTGAACCTAAACATATTAATTTCAAATGGAACCAGTCTCATGAACAATGTCAACATAACTGCATAAAATTGCCAAGTGGTTATACCAAACTTTCCCCTAATATTTTACAAATACTAGTATGGCACATACAATGAATAGTTTGTAGTTGTAAAACTTATACATTGCCTGGAAAGATAAAGTCAATTTTAAATAAATATATTCATACGTGTATGTCAGTGCTTAGTTTAACCCTGTTAATTTTCGTTTTGTTTTTAGAATATTTGCGTTTCCATTATATCCTTATATATATTACATATGTGTGTAACTGACTGGATTTAACTTTTAAATCAAACCTTATGTTGATTTTTAAAATCGTTTTTTATACCGTTATACTTTTAAAACTTAGTACGTGATCTACGCATTTAATTTGTATTTTTCTACAAGGACAGTCAGATTCAAAGACAAATATTGTATTTCTAAACTATGTTATGAAATTTCATAGTTTCTCAACAATGAGTAACGTACACACAACATAGTACTTGAAAGACACTCGCATTGTTAATGTAAAAAAATAATATCAAAACGTGATAGCATCTGAACTGAATATAGGTATTTTAATCATTGTGTTATGACGGATATTCAAAACACAATAATTTATATATTTTGGAATCGTAAAAATGGTTTCATTATGATATATGCTTAATTATACACCAAGAAAGTTTCTTATCACGTTGTTATTATCAAAAGTGACATTGTTACTATATGACCATATCGTTAAAACAAGAATCGGTTAAAATAAATCATAAATCAATCTCATTTATCGAGAATCGAATAAATACGAAATACGAAGTGGCTGGATTAAGGAAATAAAACCCAGTAGTCTAAGATACTGGGAACAATTATTTTTGTAAATTTTGAGTTTATGGTTTATGCGTTATGCCTTATCATATTATGTATGTATGTATGTATGCTTTGTTTTGAAGTGGACTTCTGGAAGGTTCAAGTACCCGGCCACGTCATTTCTATGTTTTGATAAATATATTTCTATTTGTATCCATTTGATGAGTTAATCCTTTTCAACTATTTTTTATAGTATGTTCTTATATAGTACTGTTTGATGGTTGGACTCCCGCTAAAATGTTTAGCTCTGACACACTTTGTATGTATGTGCCTATTCAAAGCCAGAAGCCTGTAATTCAGTGGTTGTTCTTTGTTGTGTTACATACATGTTTATAATAATTGTTAATTTTTGTACATAAACAAGTCCGTTAGTTTCCTCGTTTAAATTGTTTTACATTTGCGTTTCAGAGAATTTTTATAGCTGCCTATGTATGTAGTATGAGCTTTGCTCATTGTTGAAGGTCACAGTGACCTCTTGTTGTTAATTCCTGTGTAATGTATTTTCTTGTGAAGAGTGATCTCATTGGCACGGGACTTTATATAGATATAGGAAGATGGTATGAGTACCAAAGAGACAACTATCCATCCAAGTAACACTTCATAAAAGTAAACCATTATAGGTCAAGGTACGGCCTTTAACACGGAGCCTTGACTCACACCGAACAGCACGCTATAATGTAAAACCATTTAAAAGGGAAAACCAAGGGTACAATCTATATAAAAATAAAAATGAGAAACACTTATGAACCACACAAACAGACGACAACCATTGAACATCAGATTGCTGACTTAGAACAGGTGCAAACAATTGCTGCGGGATTAAACCTTTTGGATAAATACGATCACAGGTTTCAAAGATAACACCATGTAAGGGTGTGTACATATCAATATAAATGAGTGCTCTAAGTAGGTGAAAATTGAATAAAATTGACTACATGCTTGTAACACTGACTGAAATATTATTTAATATCAAATATTTGAATTGCTTAAACATCAAAATAATGACAATATTCTAGCTTGAATTAAACTTCAAAGGTTAAAACTAAGCGATATGTATTTATTTAAATATGCGTAAGTTATTAGACCAAATATCTGAACGGGACAAGCAAATATTTATATATATCAATAAATCTTGAATGCAAATTGTCTATATAATGATTTATCAATATTCATGTAGCTGTTTTTTAATCATTTCAACGATAACTATATATCTTTACATAAATAATCATGCATTAACTGATGAAAGAAATTTACAAATGTATATACTTACAACATATCTGCTCTATATATTCACTGCACCTACTTAGTCTTGGTACAACCTTTATAGAGTTCAGTGTTTTTCATGTACTAATTGTCATTGTTCGTTCTTTTATGAATCTTTTGTTATTTCAAAGACTAATATTTGAAATATCGGATACCAACTGGTCCCATTGTATGAACACGTAGCTTTTGTTTAAGACCGTATGTTGACCCCATAGATCGAACTTCAAGTATAACCTTCATCTCCTTTCTTTCATACAGTGAAATGAAAGTCTAACGTTCCTGTTGTTTGCACAATATAATCATGTGTTGTTTGCACTATACAATTATGTTCTACGGATTCCGCTCTGATCTGTTCTTCATCGACATTCATTCAGAAACCTGAAGCACTAAACAACAATACAACGAAAGCAATGCAAAAAATACTCTATTTGAAAGTGACAATCAAATGCAAATAATGAAATCAAATACATAGCACTTTCACAACTTACTTTCACAGATATTTTCAAAATTAATATACATTTACAGAATCCTAGCTTCTTTATAGTAAACATCTTAAATCCAAAATAATTGTGCATGTTCTATGCAGTTTGAAATAATGGCTATGCTTGGGATTTGTAGTGGTATTTGTTTTTTTAGATTAAATAACCTATTGCAACATCTTTTTATTCAGCAGCGAATTAAAGAAAGAAAATTCAAAACGGACAGTCCCTACTATCAACTATCAACTATCAACTATCAACAAATTGCAAAATCAAAATCTCAAACACATTAAACAAATGGATAACACAAGTCATATTCCTGAATTGGTACAGGTATTTTCTTGTGTAGAACATGGTGGATTAAACTTAAACAAGCTAAACTCTCACTTGTTTGACAGTCACATCAAATTTCATTATACTGACAACGATGTGTAAACAAAACTAGCCTACATAATAGGCAAATTTAGGGATACAGCAGTCAACGTTGTGGTACTGTATAGCATGTTTTTTTCGCGGATAGATAAAAATCGCCAATTCAAAACGGCACATGCAAAGGTATTGATAAAAGTTTGAATCAGGCAAAATAATAACCGCCAAAATATTTCGTATACATCATTCAATGAAAATCGCGAAATTTTACACTCGCGAATTTGACCCGCAATACTGTATAATCTCAATCATTATAAATCAAACAAATATGTAACAAGAAGTAATAAAAGGCATATACTATATTTCGATATTTTGTTCAAGGAAACCCCGTTATGGTTGACTTTCTGAAATTATTTAACATCTTACAGCGGTATACTACAGTTGCCTTTATCTATTTACCCCTTATTTTGTTGGCTTCGTTATTTACATTGTGTTATAGATCAAGTTGATTCGTTCAGTGTATGTTCACTTGTGTTAATATGTCTTTTGATTGAATCATGTCATTTTAATTGATATTTTATAATGTGTCTTTCTATGTTGTGATGTTACACTATTGTTTCAGGTAAGGGTAAAGGGTAAAACGTATAAACCCGTTGCATTTGTTAGCAATTTAGCAAATAAGCAGGAACATGGGGACGTGTCAACGAAGCTGCCCTAGAACTAGGACATGTCTTATGATGGTATGTTTGACAATGTCATATTATTACGCTTGTTTAACTATACATTCTGATTGAAAAAACAAATTTAAATCGAGAAGACCTTCAAAACTAGTTTATATACTAAAATTACAGATTTATCATAACAAATGGACAAATATGGCCGTTTTGTCCACTTTAAAAACTACTCTGTGTACAGACATTCCTGATGAGCAGTTTTGAAAGTTTTAAGGCAGAAGGTGTAAAAACAAACAATCACCTGAATTGTATTTGATACTGTCCACTCAGTTTCTACTTTTGACTCATCTATAGATGTGTAGATATCTATTATCAATACCAATCAAGAACAATCAATACAATACAAACCAGTTGTTGCCTGAGAGGGAGCATCTCAAAGTTGTATACACACTTAGTTTATTTTTACACCTTCTGCAGGAACGAACAAAATGCCCTTCATAATCCACAAAAGATTTTATCCTTCTGATATGCAGTATAATTTACCTTTTATATATCTAGTGGCTGACAGGCCTTAGAACTGTCCAAACTACACAGGTGTGTCTGTATATAGAGTAGTTTTTGAGGTAAAATACGGCCATATTTGTCCATTTGTTATGATGAAGCTCAAAATTGTGTGATTATTTAGTTTTGATGTCATATACAAATCCTTCATATTTGAGTATCGTATATAAAAACGTATCTGTTAGTATAACGTTAAAACTTTTATTTTGCGTTAATTGTTTTCCATAAAAAAGTTTCTTTGATGCGTTGTGTTATTTGATTTTGCCATGTGATTATGGATTTTCCGAATTGATTTTCCTCTAAATTCAGTATTTTTGTGATTTTACTTTTGAGTACTTTACATTGAAATACAATAAGATATATGTCATTGAATTCTCCACAATTTTTTTTCAATTAAGTAAATGCGTTGAATGGTCCTAAGATAGCTTTGTTTTACATCATAAGACATATCTCAGACATGTCATAAGACCATCATAAATAATGTCCGAAGACATATCTTAGGAAATATCCAAATTTCATTGGCACGGCACCTGATGTTCAGAAGTTGTCGTTTGTTGATGTGGTTCATAAGTGTTTCTCGTTTTTTATTTAGATCAGAACGTTGGTTTTCCCGTTTGCATGGTTTTACACAAGTTCTTTTTTTCGGGCCCTTTATAGCATATTGTTCAGTGTAAGCCAAGACTCCGTGTTGATATGAATACCGTACATTGACCTATAATTATTGATTTGTCTTTTACAAAGTATGCTTGTGATAGAGAGTTGTCCCATTGGCACTCATAGCACATCTTCTTATATCTATATAGACAACGCACAGTATCAAAGATGAAAGACAAGAATACAAAAGTTTACAATAGCACAATAACGGGATTTACAAGTAGTCACGTCATATGTATCAAAGAAACACAAAATTAAAAAAATGGATGAATTATAATAAAGCTGGTCACTATCTTAAACAAGACTGAAAACATTCTAAACATTGATGACTACCTCAAATGGTTAAAACTATAAATTGCTGCAGACGTTTGTAACATTTTTTCCTGAAATAATTTGTAAGCCTTAATTGTTTTATGCACAATACTATTCTTTGGGTAGAATTAAGTGTTCACGTTTAGCATCTGGATCTTGGTTAATGTAATACCTGTATTCATTTCAAATGTTACAAACTGTTTGTTTTTATAAGCTTGTAGCAAATATGAAACAAGATATGTTAAAACAAGTAACACATAACAATTTAATAAATGATACATTATTACCCGAGTTTTTAAAAAATTTAAAAAAAAATGTTCTATACCAAGTCAGGAAAATGTTACAATGCTATATTATAGTTCGTTTCTGTGTGTGTTACATTTTAATTTTGTGTTTCTGTTGTGGCGTAGTTTTCCTCTTATATTTGATGCGTTTCCATCAGGTTTACACATCCAATAGTGAGGAAAAACGTTACTTTTTTAAGGTAGAATTTGCCAATAAAGGTTTAGATGCTGTAAATATTGGAATATGGCCATTGTTATATTATTGTTCGTTTCTGTGTGTGTTGCATTTTAACGTTGAATCGTTTGTGTTTTCTCTTATTTTTTAAGATATTGACATAAGACGTGGCGCGGTACTTGTCTATCCCAAATTCATGTATTTGGTTTTGATGTTATATTTGTTATTCTCGTGGTGTTTTGTCTGATGCTTGGTCCGTTTCTATGTGTGTTGCGTTTAGGTGTTGTGTCGTTGTTCTCCTCTTATATTTAATGCATTTCTCTCGGTTTTAGTTTGTTACCCCGATTTTGTTTTTTGTCCATGGATTTATGAGTTTTGAACAGCGGTATACTACTGTTGCCTTTATTTAGTTTGTAACCCGGATTTTTTTTCTCTCAATCGACTTATGAATTTCGAACAGCAGTAAAACACTATTGCCTTTATTTATCATGGTAAACAGACGGAATACGGTATAGCTGTTATGTAAACTGTGTTTTCCTCTTTTCGAAATCAATTTAGTCTTTTTGAACTTGGTTCTGTCTTTTCGAAAAATTTCTGATAGACCAAATCAACAGTTGAAGATCAATAAATTTGCACACAAATGATGCAAGTTTTGTTGTATTTGGCAATTCAAAATTGCGCCCAGACATAAAAAAGAGGAAAAATAAAAAAAACGAGGTACATAACAAAATTAAGCTGAACTGATTAAAACTAAAACAAAAATACGAGTATATTAAAACAATCAACGGTTTTGAATTAGCAACGCAACACTGATGTAACTGAAAAACAGTTGTCTTAAATGTAAAATGATGGTGCCAAAATCATTTGGAAAGTCTATTTTAGTGGTTCGAGGATGAAATAATTTTTGAAATCCTTAAGACTTAAATAATAAACAAGGTGAAATAAAATATCGAATTTTCAGAGAAAGAGGCATAACCTCAAATCAAATTAAATTTTCAATCCTTACCTTTACATTCTTTTAACGTCATTTATGTTTACTTGAATTTCTTATTGTCTTTGATAAACAATGAAGATAATAAAAGAAAATAACAGAGCTTTAATTGAAAATAGTATCATAATATCAAATGAAAATTCCTTCTATTTCCGAAAAAAACACCATTTTCTCCAAACACAAAAATGTTTCAAGCTTGCAACAATATACAATAATTTATGCATATACTTCCGTACTACGTTTGTAAGATTAAACCAGAAAAATAACACTTGTATTGTTGAATTTCTTCTAGTGTTCTTGCAGTCTCGAGTTCATTATCAAGGGTATTTTGTTCATATTTTTTTTTTATGAATATCAATTACAATACAAATTCTGGTATAATGACTAATATTTCATCGGAGCATAACTTTAAACAATAAAGAAAAGCACTGAATTTCAAACATGTTAACTTAGACGACTTGCATTAAAATCTGTACACGACGTGAGAGCGCTTACAATGCATCGTTTCCTTATAATTATTTTGCTAAGGAGCATAACACTTTAAAAATTAAAATAGTTGATCGGCTCTGATTTTCAAATTCGTTTCTGACATATTTGTTTTTTGAATACCTGGCATGAATTTTTCACATGAGGGTACTCACAAGACCCAACGGGTAAATGCCCAGTAGTTCAATGACACCTGCAAAACGTCACGTAAGGGTCTGGACAATAAACACTAGATTGTTTCGTCCGTCAGAGGCGTTTTTCTAGATAAGCATTCATCATGAACGCTTAAATCTTAACTTCGAAAAATCCATATATGACTGAAGAGGACATTTAATAATAAATTTGGAACCTGAGTTTCTTGATAAATTAATTATGAATTTAAAATGAGTATATGTTTTAATATAATATCATTACAAAAGCACTAAATACTGAGCTGCTGGTATCCTCTGTATTACCTATTCAGTATACCAGCAATACTGTCGATCCATTGCAAGTGAATAAAATACCCACTAGATTTTCTAAATTGAATTAAACTACATCGAGAACGCTCAAACGTTTGAATATCACTGATGCGTAAATACTCTGTAACTTCAATCTATGAACGGGGAATAAGACATAATTAGATATAGTAACGTGTGGTATGAGTTCCAATGAGACAACTCGCCATCCAAGTCTCAGTTTATAAAAGTAAACTATTATAAGTCAAGGTACATAAAGGCAACACATTAGTATACCGCTGTTCGAAATTTATAAAACGATTGAGAAAAAACAAATCCGGGTTACTAACTAAATCTGAGGCAAACCCATCAAAGAGTAGAACTACGATACAACAAAAACACAACATTAAAATGTAACACACACAGAAACGAACTATGATATAACAATGTCCATTTTCCTAACTTGGCACAGGACATTTTAATAAACAAATATGTTGGTTAAACCTGGTTTTGTGACATGCCAAACCTTTCGCTGTTATGTCAATATATAAGGTACAATATACGGTCCTCAACACGGAGCCTTAGCCTTATGAGAGCCGTGATGTAGTGGTTAGTGCATCGGACTACTAACACAAAGGTTCCTGGTTCGATTCCCGGTCGGGATGAAAATTTCAGAAACTCAATTTTCGGCTCTCCCTTGACACCATTTGCGAGTATGGTCTTAAGGAAACGATGATAGTCCGTCGGAAGGGGACGATAAATGGCTGACCCGTGTTAAGAGAGAGCCATATCTATTGCACGTTAAAGACACCCTTGTAGATTTCGAAAAAGAGTAGGCTAATGCCGCTACAAGGCAGCACTCGCACCCGCAAAGTGGAAAGGGATAAATATATGTTGCAAAACTTGTTTCCCAATCCCCTATGAATAAATATGTTTAAACTAAAACAATTCAAACGGGGAAAGACCACACGACCACCTGTGCGTCATAAAAATGAAGCGCTCGGTGGCCGGGTGTTACTTTTCCACGTCAGTTTTAATCTAGCGTCGTACTACAGCACATGATATATAAGGCATGAAGATGTTATTTTTACAGATCAGCTAAATTATCTATAGTAAAGGATCCTGCAAATTATTGCAAGATACAGTCACAGAAAATTTATATATATAAGTACGTCTGTTCCAGTGACAACTCTACAACAGATTAATGCATATATATAACAGGGCGATGGGTCATGTTTTATGATTCTGTACACTATAAAATATAATATATAACAAGGCAAATAGGGTACAACATCACCTTTAAATAACTATAAAATGAACAAATATTAGTTATTTCGGATAACAGATATCCTTCTTCGGTAATAGCACAATGTCAAATGAATCATGTCAATACATTCAAATTGAGACACTATCAAATCAAGAAAGATTATACAATTCAAGCGGAAATCACAGACGCTGGTACAGTTTTAAAATTTGCAAACAAGGGGCAACGAAAAAAATAATACCAGTATTTAGACAGCCCTAAAATAAACCATAATTACTTGAATTAACACTAAATTTAGCAAATTAAAGGCTTTCTAGGGAAAGTGCCAGGAACATCCTTAGAAGCGCAAGATTACAAAGATATGCCAAACCAAAATATGTATTTGCGATGTGAACTGCCACAACTCTAAATTTCCAAAGGTTGTTATAACTGCATGGAAAGCAGTCCCCAAATGAAAAAAAAATAAAAAATGCCCAAACGATCCAAGTTGGTATAATATTTCAAATTTGACAACGGTATAGTAATTGCAACAGAAACTACATATGTAAGCCTCCCAAATGAATAGCAGTTTAATAATGTTTTGAAAAAATAGTTTTATTTAATAAGGTAAAATAATTAAACGATGCTACGTACATGTACTTGTACATCCATCCCAAATGAATGGAGCCCTGTAATTTAAACTGGTATTTTAATAAAATCTTCAAACTGTAAAGCCAGTACGGAAGCCGCCGAGGTTACTGGAAACAAGTGATGAAAGGAAAATGAGTGATTCATTCTAAATTTTTTCATTTATGCCCTCTGGGGAAACTGTTCTTAACTTTCTTATCCAAAATCTGTCCCGAGCGACTCTGTCGACCTTCGGACAACCCTCGTTGTGGTCTGTGATTCTGATGGTAAGGTTTTTGAGATCAGCTTGGGCGTGCCCAGGTGATCTCAAATGACGACTTACGGGTAGGTCGGGCTTGCAAGTGTAGTCACAACGATAACCATTCATGCGTTTGTTGAACTGCTGTTCTGTCTCGCCAACTTACTGCATGCCACATCGACACTGAAAGAAGTATAAAACACTCTGGTTTTGCAAGTTACATTGCAAAATATAGTGTACACAGACCCAGTCGAGTGTCATGTAAATGTTTGAGTATTTAGTATTCGTTTACATCGTCTGTTACCACATGACTTGCACAATCCTGCAATTGAACAGCTTTTATTTGAGGAGACGTCAGCTCTTACAAATAAGTCTTTCAGACTTGCTGATCTCCGAAAAGCTAAGACATAAGGATTGGGAAAGATCTTGGATAATTAAGGGTGTTTGGCAATAATTTGCCATTTGGCACGGATCAAACGTGAAAGGTTAGTAAAGGCTGGATTGTATGTGAGAACAAATGGGACTGTTTTTCTGCGCCTCTTCCGTTTGTACTGTAAAAGGTCATTGCGGCTGTTATTGTTAGAGTGCGCAAACCCCTTATCTATGTCCAATTTCTTGTAGCCTCGTTTTGTCAAAAATCCACGAAATTCTTGAACCGTTTCGTGACATCCTCCTCAGAGGAACAAATCCGCTTTACTCTGAGAGCTTGACTGTACGGGATTCTTTTTGTACTGTGATTTGGGTAACAGCTTTGGGGAGAAGGGTACTGATGTTTATCTGTGGGTTTACAGTAGAGGTCTGTTGATATGAAATCGTCCTTTATAAATGTGATTGTGTCTAAGAAAGATATTTTAGACGGAAATTTCATACGTTAATTTAATTGACTGATGGGCGTTGTTTGAATGTCTGATGAAATCAGTCAGTTTTTGCTGGGATTCAATCCATTTCATGTCAACATCTTCAATAAAACGGAACCAATACAAAGGTTTGGATTAAGGTGCTGAAGAAAACAATTCTTTTTCTCAATATATACATTTTTATATAAAAAGTAGCGTTATATACTGAGCCAAAAAAAAAAAAATAGCAACACTTTATCTTTTAAGTTTTTTTGTTGTTGTTTCAAAAAAAAAATTAATTAAACATCATTGCTATAATCCTTAGTTTTATCTGTAAATTAAAACAGTTGTACTTTTTACCTGGTGATTGATTTCGCGCCATTTCAGCTTTGCACGTGTTACCTTCTGTACCTGTACTTTTAAAACGATGTAAAAAATTTTTTTTTTACTAACGTTTAGAAACACACAATTGGTAAGAAAAACACATACATCTTTGAAAAAATTGCATGAGGTGCCAACCAGGCCTCCCCGAAAATGACCGTCAGAATGATCTTGGAATGGTTGATGCCGGAATGAGTGTTGCTGACGTCGTGGCTCGATTTAATGTGCATAAGGCAACAGTTTAGATATCGACAAATTGCAACTGCAAAGGATAGGTCGATATCTCTTAGACCAAACAACTATCGTCAAGGGAGGAACGCTACCTTCGATTTACTTCAACACGTGACAAGTTTTTACCGGCCACAAGAGTAGTGCATTGACTAAGGACAGCTGCTGGTGTGCCTGTCAATCCTCCATTGGTGCACTAAGGGCATGGCTGAGAAATTTAATTTGAATAACACGTACTTTACTCATTTTCGCATTTAGACCCTCCCGCGCTCCATACAAAGAAAATATGCATGTGAGTGATAAACATTCATGTTGCGTCTGACATGTCATCATTCCATTTTGTTATTAACAAACTCATATGTTGTTATGATTTTTAATCAGATAAAATTTCACATTTTTGTTGCTAAACTTTTTTGGCTCAGTATATGTTGGATTAGTGACACATTTCTACAGTTAATTAAAATACATGAACAATTACAAAGTTGTTAAACATATTGAGTTTAGTTGGTCACAACAAATACTAATATTTTGTTTATTATAGAGATTTGAACAATGTTTTAGAATATTTAAATAAAACTTTACACTGTAAACTACAAATTCATAACGCACTACTAAGGAAAACAAGAAATGTGAAAATGATTATTAAATTTACAAGAACAATTTAAGAACAACCTGCCGTGATAACTGGAAAATAAAAAGCACAGTATATCTACGCGGTTTAGTTATAGTCTTATAGAAATGTTCTGAAATAAAAATCTTTAGAACTTTTAAAGTGAGTAAATGGAGTTATCTCTCCTTTACCAACCAATAACAAAAACTAGTCAATGACAATATGAGTTGTAAGAATTTGGAACCAAAGGCTGAGTGTATACGACCGATTCTTGGAGAAGAGGTCGATTCGTATATTCCGGATGTATAAATACTCAGCCACGTGACACGTCCGGTAAGAAATGGAAACTCTTTTATCCCATACCCCGCGTTGGAAAATGCCTTCTTATTACTTGTACGCTAAAAACCGGTTTGTAAACAGATCTGTAGTTGGCCTGTTAAACGTAAAGTGTATGTTCCTAGTGAACATTGAATTTTCCTATGATTTTCCAGTTACTAATGCTAATGAAGCAAGTATCCACAAACGACCAAATAACAAGCTTGTAAAATATTAAAGACTACCGTACTACAATCAACAATAAACAACAACCAGGTTATATTGTGAGCTAGATTTTGCACTTTGTGATCGCACCGCATACTAATTCAAATGTGTACATTCTAGGGAAAGTATGGAGTGCCAGGAACATCCTTAGAAGCACAAACATTAAAATGTTCAACTCCAACGTAAAATAGATACTATTGTATTGATCCGAAACATGGAGAACACGTAAAACAAAGTTGTCTAGACTCCCTAAATTTATCAAATACTTCCTGGAGAGAATCATGAACATCAGATGGTTTGTCAAAGTAAAACAATGAAGACTTATTGAAAAGAGCTGACCACGAACCTATCGACATATAAATCAAGAAATGAAAATAGTTGAGTATAGGCCACACACTGTCATATTCAACAAGCAGCATTACAGGGAAGACACTTAAGGGGAAACAGAAAGAGGACGACAAAGGAACACCTGGCACAGGGACCCAGAATTTAAAATATTGCAGCAAGAATACAAATGAAATACTTTAGAAAAACTGGCACTTATATGAGTTAGATGGAGTGAGTTCGATGGCATATGCTCCCCGGAGTAGCTAACGGCCTATGTAAGTAAGGAAAGGCATCATAAAAAATAATTTAGGTTTTAGCGAAGCATAAATAAAGGCAACAGTAGTATACCGCTGTTCAAAACTCATAAATTCATGGACAAAAAACAAAATCGGGGTAACAAACTAAAACCGAGGGAAACTCATTTAAAAAAGGGGAGAACCACGACACAACACCGAAACGCAACACGCACAGAAACGGACAAAGCATCAGACAAAACACCACGAGAATTAATATAACATGAAAACCAAATACATGAATTTGGGATAGACAAGTACCGTGCCACGTCTTATCTCAATATCTCAAAAATAAGAGATAACACAAACGGCTCAACGTTGAAATACAACACACACAGAAACGAACAATAATATAACAATGCCATCTTCCTGACTTGGTACAGGACACTTTTAAAGGGGAAAAAAGTGGTGGCATACAATTTATAAAAAAATGCCATTGGAACTATATAACTTTTCGAATTGAAAGTTCCAGGTTATCTGTAGATTGAATAAAACATTTTCACAGTTTGAATTTTATTACAAATGATGCACAATAATCTGTAATCCCGTATTCCTAAAAAGGTTTGAGTTAACTTCCAATATTGCACTGAAAAGAGAAAGAAGCATTGTGAGCGTCTAAAATATGTAATTTATTTAAAACTATTTGAATGGAATATGCTACTGATATGATTATGTTATTACTGTCAAATGTACTGTTACACA
The DNA here is from genome assembly GCA_019925275.1 of Mytilus edulis. Taxonomy (NCBI): domain Eukaryota; kingdom Metazoa; phylum Mollusca; class Bivalvia; order Mytilida; family Mytilidae; genus Mytilus; species Mytilus edulis. The sequence continues at coordinate 111,007,171 of CM034349.1, forward strand.
AGCTAGAATGTTTAATGCGTTAAAACTTTGATGTTACAGTGACAATATACATGCAATTAAAACCTATCATGATTGACATATCAAACAAAAAATATTTCGCTTAGTCATGATGAAATGACCTCACTATAGAATGATTGATTCACACTAGAATATTTGTTAACCAATCTTATTGCACCTACCTCAAAAATATGTGAGATATGAGTTGTGTATGTGAAACAGCAACCAAACATTAGAAAGAAAACGACTTCCACACTGGAAAATGGCCACATTATATTAAAAGTTTGCAGATATGGGTTTTATATCTATTGTTTGTTGTTCACTAAAGTTTTTTTTAAATTTCTACTCGACAAAGGCAGGTTAAGTGGGGTTAATCTAATCTCCGTAACTGCAGTTGCGTATGTCAAAAGATGGCTGACGACGTTTCTGGTCAATTATTTTGTTGATTATGTAATTTCTATAAACTCTTCTTCTGTATTTTGTGTCTTCTTATAAGACTTGTTTACTAAATTTGAAACAGAAATACTATGGGTTATTCATAGTCCAACCGCTAAAAGGAGAAATCTATCGTCCAAAAAAAAGTGATGATATGGGTAACTGAAAAAAATAATTGCCGTTGATATACGTAACTCGAAATATAGAAATCCGTAACTGATTTCATTTCTTTACATTTGTCTTTCTCCTTTGAAATGAAATCAGTAATTCCTGTCATCGAAATCACTATAAAAAGGAATCTGAATTGTTCTTAAAAGTCTGTACAAATATTGTGAGAAAATATATTGATTACGCTTGCTAGTCTGAATTTCGTAAGGTTTATATTGGTAGAAGAAGGAACTTATGTAGCCGAATTCAGATGAAACATGGGTTTAAACAAAGACATGCATACATGTATCACTGATAACTAAAAAAGTAAAATAACAAAAACACTAAGAAAAATTGAACACGGAAAGTCTTATAACAAATTGCAAAATGTAATAAAAAGCTCAATCACATCAAACAATTGCTAACAACTGTCATACAATTATATTCCTGACTTGGTACAGACATTTTCTTATGAAAAAAAGTAGATTATTAAACCTAGTTATATAGCTTGCTAAGCCTCTCAATTGTATGAACGTGGCATATTAATGCATTATATTGAGAACAGTGTGTGCAAAACAAATAGGTATAATGTGTAAACAAGTCAAAATTGGCTGTCAACATTGTTTTATAATCTTATTCTCTTTAAACCAATACCATTGTGCAGACTGTAAATTAAAAAAAAGAATAAAGTCTTCTCTGGATATTCTCTCGGTAGTGTTCATTATTATTGTTTCGTTTCAACTTGTAATTCCAAAATTATTTACTTATATCAAAATAAATGTATTTTATTAATAATAAGTACTCTTCTGATCGAGGTATGAGAATCGTGAGATATCAAGCAATAATTTAATTGTAAAACAACGAAAAAGTAATGTGATGCGCCTGTCCAAAAGTAGAAACTTTTCCTCTTTGTTGTTGTTGTTGTTATTAATGATGTTGTATATTTAAAAGTATAATGACAGATTTGTTAAAGTTCCTAGTAAATATATTGTTAACTTGTTTTGGACTTGAGACGATATAGAGCTTTATTCATTGTACAGATGTTTTTTTTCATTATTGAAGAATCTTTTGTATCTTTGTAAAGTTAAGAAGCATATCTCATTGAATTATACCCCACATGAAATTGTATTTATAGACAAGAATTAAATGATAAAGCGATTTCAAAATCCAAATCACAGAAATAATAAGCCAACAAAAAATCTGAAGATAAAATAAGTTAACATATATTTGAATATATAATTTAATTAAATAATATGAAATGAAAACCATGTGTGGTGTTGGAACTGCCTTTAACCACAGCAATCTTGCATGTTATTCCTTTTATGAATACAAGTATTATTTAATAATAAAGTATTGTCTTATTGCCTTTTATGAATACAAGTACCAGGATTTAAATAATACCTACTTGTATTGTTAATTAAAAATCAGCCTAGGATACGTCACGAATATTAGTGGAATTTATAATTTTAATTTAATATTATTTGTTTCACATATGTCAATCAACTTATCATACCATTGTAATGTTTTGAATCAATGTTTAACAATAAAATCATTTTAGTTTTCAATTCTTCTGATTTCGGTTAAATTTAGGTTAATTCTATAGGTCAAAATATTTTAAATTATGTCAGAGGTTTAAGGTATGAAAATCTAAGTTATTTCTCAAGGTTTGTTTTGAAGAAGCCGTGAAAAATAAATGTTCACAGATTATTCGCAAAAGGTTATATAAGGGATTATCGTCCTGTGACATAAGACAACACGCTCTAGTCGAATTTAAACTTAACTGCTAAAATCAAAGAGAGTTATTTTAATGTCCAGAAAATATTTTTTCAGCCCTCCACAGGCGCCTCTGTCTACTGACACGTTTTTAAAGATGAAACTTGTAAATAGTTTCATTTAATGAAGAAGCTGTATTCGATTTCAGTTAAAAAGTAAATATTAAATGTCCCCTTCGTTTTTGTTGCACTAATTATTTAAGCTAATAACGTTTCACAAAATGTGTAAATTAATGCATTTAAATACACACAAAAATGTTTAACAAAAAAGGGACGATTTTAGAAAGACTCCATAAGTCTGAAGTTGGTCAAATAGACACTCCCATAGCCCAAAAAAGTGAAACAATACACTGAAAACTAAGAAAAAAAATCATAAATTACATCAAAAACTATTGTTTTAACGAAAAAAGCGGTTGACTATTTTTATGTGGTACTCAGCCATTTGATAATTTTGTTGCAAAACATCAAATGTTTACTCGGGGGAACTGCATACAATTTAAAAATCCGTTAAGTTGGATAACAGTTCATTTATATTAGTCAGGGTTTCCAAAAAGAGAGAAAAAAATCTGGCAGAAAAAGATCATAAAATCAACAATAATGGTGGACAACCTTTTATTAATTTTAAAGTATTACGACTTTACTAGAATTTATGTGAACCTTGCTATTCAGTCACAGGACTTGAAATATTTCAATCCTTTATGGGTGATTTGAAATGCATATATAAGTAAGCATATATGCTTTTTTGTGCTTCTTTGATAAATATTTGTTTGTTTTTGTTCTGATTGAGATTGTGGCACAGTGATGACTGCTGTACCTCTATTTTGACAGCTTTACCTATTATGTTTACGCATCGTTGTCAATATAAGAGCATTTGATGCGACTGTCATACAAATGAGAGGTTTAACGCTATAATTCCAGGTTCAATCCACAATTTTTAAAATGCCTATATCGAGTCCGGAATAAGACAGTTGTTGTCTATTCGTTTTATGTGTTTTATCATTTGTTTTTGTATTAGGGACTTTCCGTTTTTAATTTTTCTCGGAGTTCAGTATTTATGTGATTTTACTTTTTTTCATCTCCGATTCTAACGTTACCGATGAATCTTTTGTAGACAAAACGTGTGTCTTTCGCAAATACAAAATTTCAATCCTGGTATTCATGATGAGTTTATTAATCATATTCGTGCAATTTTCTTTTAAAAATGTTATCAATTTATTAAGGTGGTACCTAACACTACAGGGAGATAACTCTGTAAATTCGTCCAAACGTTTTAATTACATTGTGTTGTAAAGGGAATATCAAGCTTCTCAATGATTAAAATTGGTGTTTGTCAAACTGCTATATAACCAGTGTATTTTTTCTGACAAAACGGTTGGTTAAAAATTTTTGAAATTTTTATATTTTTGTTAAAGGGTTAAAGTAAATACATTGTCAAAATATAATGAAAATTAAACGAGCCAAATTAATTTTAGTGAAAGTGTTGGGTACCACCTTAAGTCTTATACTAACATTTTTTTGTTTGTTAGATATACAGGATAAAGACAATACGTCTTTTAACTTTTTTTTAAACGTAAAATGTCTATTTAAATTAGATGAATAATTCATTGATTTGAATTTTCATCTTAAAAAAGACAAAATACTTTTAACTAAAAACTAGAAAAAAAGTCACCATGACTCAGTAAGAATATCACGAACGACCTTCAGTCTTATTTCTGATCTGTTTTCTGTCCACGAAGGTGTTCTACTGTCACATATTTTTGCCAAGATCACCTTCGATCAAACTATCTGACTTTAATCTTATATGTATATATAGAATTATTGATATATATATATAGATCATGAAATACAATAAAACACATCATTTGATAACTATTCATTATTTATGGACGTCATGTTGATATTTCGTAAAATAATAAATTGAAATTAGTGAATTACGTAAACGATATTATAGGAGAATGAGTTCTGCCTCACTAGCAGGATTTATTTGCATTTATTACATACTTTTAATTCATCAGCATGTAGATGGTTTTGGAAAGGGATGTGGGAAAGGTTACAATGAATGTGACTTAGGTAATTGGATGGCATGGGGTCGATGTGATGCCAGATGCGGAGGAGGCACTCAAAAAAGACAAAAAGCTATGTGCTGCGATGTCAATAAGGTCAAGACTCTTGATGAGTGTTTACTGCGATGTAACATAACTAAAAATGAATTCAACCATAAAACAACAGAAAGTAAACCATGTGGCCAAGTATGCAATAATAAAGGCAAATTCAATGTTTCAACTTCAAAATGCGAATGTGTAAATGGAACATGGGGACACTGTTGTGAGCTACGTGAGTATATTAATTTTTGCATTTAACAAATGTCAGCTCTTCATATTGTCGATAGTCCCTTCTAACAAAAATTCAAAAGAATCGAAAATTTTTATGGTCTTATTATTAAGCAAATTAAAGAAGAACACATTTCAATTCGGTGTGTCAGAACTTTTAAGCGCTTTGCTTGATTTTCATTCATTAACAATGCTCAAACCCAAAAAAAGACGAAAAAACAACTCAAAAGAGACGGTTATATTATTGGCTTTATGGCCTTTTAAATGGAAAATGAAAGATGATATTAATCTTACTATTTAACCGCATATTAACGAAAATTTATACATGTTAAGTAAGAAGTCTTTTGACAAAGAAACATCACCATCAATATAAAAACAAAACAAACAATAAAGCGCAGAAATATTCTCGTTCTCACCAGAGAAAGGTTATTCCTATTGATCAAAACCGAATACAAACGGTGCAAAAAAGTTCCTGAACTGAAAAAAACTAAAATATATATATCTGACACGATGGGTGCCAGTGGCTGAACAGGAAAAATGCATGGAAAATTTCACAAGGTTCGCACCAGCTCAGTAGTCCGTGAATTGTTCTTGCTAGTTTTAATATCATAGTTTTTTTACATTGGTAATTTATCAATTAAGATTTATAAAGAAACTAAGGTACCAGCTTCATTGGACAAAGATGAATTTAGATGCTTTTAGCTGTCGGTTGGTATTCATTCACGACTTTCAAACGACTGGCCTTGTTCTTCTAAAAAAAGTGCCCCGGAAGCATACAATTTTAAAGTAAAGCTATTATTTTGAAAATGTTACCGTTGCATTTAATGTTTATGCTAGTTTCAAGAATACGCCAATCTAGTTTATATGTACATTCTATAAATTAAGACGTTTTAAATACAGCATGCATGTACAGTAACAAATGCTGTAAGTTCTGGAAATATGACCAAGCGAAACGGGAAAGAATACAAAGGGGAAACTAAAAACAACCTGTCAAGAAAAAAAGAAGAAATCTAACACCAATTCATCCTGTTTTTAATGATTGAAAAGGGTTTTATAGTGAAACAATGGTAACAAAAAATGATAAAAGGAATAGACAATGACAGAAAGACATATAATTTTTATCTTTAACATTTTGTAACATAACTAAAAACGAAACAATAGAAATCCATGCCAATTGTAGAATATTTTAATAATATTTTGTTTCACCTAATTTCAGAAATAAATGAATGTAGTAGTAATCCGTGTCACCATGGATATTGTTATGACCGGCTGTTCTCCTATTTCTGTCGATGTCATTCTGGATATTATGGAGGACATTGTGAACTTGGTAAAATAGTTATATTTTTACGTAAAGAATAATCAGATTTAAAAGTTTGTGCGTTATAGCTTTCCGCAGTTTGTGTGCGGTTATCATTTAAGGTCTAACTGTTGAGAAACTACTCGTTTCAACCTCATTTCATCCAAATCTAAATTTATTAGTGTCCTTAATTTGTTAATTGAATAAGTATTTATTTGTTTCTTAAATTATAATTATTTCATCTTCTTAGAGGCCACAGTAGTTAAGAATATATATACCAGAACAGTAAATGAAGATTGTGTATTCTTAAACTTGTAGTACATTGTAATAAGTGTTTAAATGTAACTATAAGGGGTTGTAGTATGATTGCAAATGAAACAATTATCAATTAGAAGCCAAATGACATTTTTTGTTCACATGATAGTTTCAGATTTTATGTTTTATTTTACCCTTAAATCTTATACCAATTTTTCAAATCTTTACAAACATATGATATATGTTGTTGTTTTTTTCTGAAGTTTTAACTAAGAAATTAGGACATTATATGTAAAGAATGTAGTTTTTATTTTTGTATCGTTTAGGTATTGTGGCCGTTTAAAAAAAAAATCAAAAGTAACGAATTCATCCGATATGCATATCTATCAGCTAAACACAGTTTTGATACCATTCATATAAGTGTTATACCTTCAATGTAATTCAAATATTGATTTCAATTTATACCTCCGTTATTTCTTCAATACATGTGCATCACATTTATAAATGAGTAAATATGGGATATTAATTATTGTGTATGATTAAAAAAAAAGATTTTAAGCATACAAATACTCCTGTCATATAGCGGTATGGATGCCCTTGAATTCTATTTTGCCTGTGTTTTATTCCTTATTTTCTCTGTTACGTTTTCTTTTGATTATTACACATTGCAATATTTTTCGTAGACACTGTTCCAAGTTTGTCAATGCTTGTATACTTTATTGATTCATGAGTGTATATCTAATATGATAATAATGAATAAATTGAAAGTGAAAAAAAAACTTCAAGCCATATTATATAATACTAAATGATTTTTTTTTATCATAATGTTAGTTTGGGAACTAGAAGAGTCCTATGATACACAACAATGTAAAATATGTCACAGAAATGATTAATACAATTATTTAGTGTCATTTGAAACTGTTGAATACATTTTTGCGAATAATTATTCTAAATCAAATTTAAATGTATTGTTTTTAAGGCTATTGTGATCACACAAAGTGTGGAGTTCATCAATCCTGTATCGCCAAGAGAGTAAGAAGGAATACCACATATGTATATGAACCATCATGTGAATGCAATCTTGGTTACTATGGAAACAAATGCAAACTTGGTAAATTTACTCTTTATGTATACCTTCAATTACCAATCACTTGTATAAGCATGATAAGTCTTAGTCGTAAACTTTTTTCCTTTTGAAACCGCATTTTGCAATCGCCCTAATTAATCTGCAAGAACATCTGTCGAATGTCCTTTGATACTTGAAATGATAGAAGGTTAAAACATATTAGTACTTGGATGGAGAGTTTTCTCATTAGCACTCACACCAAATCTCCTTATTCATGTTAAGCTTATATCTCGAAAACTAAATCGGATAGAAAAAAACAACCGTTACCTCAATATCATGACAACAACATGACTTAGTGAAAACCCTGTCACCTCTATATGATCAGAAGAACATGATTTAGATATAATATACAAATCCTTTTCTTTAGTATGAGAGACCATTGGTTTGAAGTATTTCGATGAAGGCGCATATGATTCGTTAAAGTTTAAATTAGTTATCGTTCTGAAGCATCAGTTTAAGGTGGAATTAGTGTAAATCCATTTAGAAATGATTTAGGAAAAATAAATGTGTGATAATTAAATAGTGCCACTTTCATACATTCATTAGGTTATTGTGACAATACAACATGTGAGAATAATTCCACTTGCTATACAAGACGTTTTTACAGAAGTGGTCATTATGTGTATGAACCTACGTGTAGATGTGTGAGAGGTTACTATGGTAACCTATGTCAATATGGTACGTTATTTAATATATTCAATTGATAAATCATAAAGTTTTATAAATAACGCGACCAATGGATGTTTGACTGGATTAATTCTCATTTGTTTGGTTAGATTGAGACTGATATTGAAATTCAAAGCGACGGTTATCCAGCGGATATCAAACTGATAAAACTAATCTGATAACTTGTAGACATTGTAAGCATCTACTGTAGTAACATTAACGGCACCAGATGCGCATTTCGACTTTAATTGTCTCTTCATAAGGGACTTTCCGTTTTGAGTTTTCCTCGGAGTTCGGTATTTTCGTTATTTTACTTTTTCCTGATTCTTGAGGTAAACATACTTGAAAGTCATGATCATAATAAATACTTTTAAGAGTACACTAAATCAAGTTTTACATATATATATACGATCCCATCGGTTTATTCTCGACATCTTGAAGAAATTTGTTAAGAATAATGAAAATAATGAGTTAATAATAAACGAGATTTCTGGTGATGAAATTTTTTTCCATAAGAATAAAGTACACATCTAACTTCTATTCTAATGCAAAATTGTTAGTAACATTCATTTTCTTTTTGATAACGTTACATATGTTTAAGGCATCAATTCGAAATCTAGGAATGAGAAAAATAAATTCCTAGTTTTAACACAGTGCTCATATGTATTTCAAAAAACATTTAACCATTAAAGTTACAGAGGTAAATAATTAGAATTTCGTGAGAGTAGTTGTCTATGTATGATAACAAAATGGTATTTAACGATAAATGTTTTCGATAAAATGTTTTAGGCTATAATCGTCTTTCAATATCGTGGCAAATAAATAAAAACAACCTACCCGTTAAAATTATAAAAAAATCCCTAATGTTTTGTTTTATTTTTCAGTTGATGCTTGCTTGAATAGACCTTGTATGAACAATGGAAGATGTATTCGTACAGAAAATAATTTTACTTGTCAGTGTAGACAGTGTTTTACAGGACGTCACTGTGAGCAATGTATGTGAACATTTGGCATCATAACGATTTTATTTTTTATTTTTTTATTCAATTCAATTCAATATTTTATTAACGTTTTACCTTTGGTATAAAATTACATAATACATTTATAAAAGATACATTTTGTATACATAAGACGATCTGTGCATATTTATAATCAACTAAAATAATATGTTTTGTACGTAATAAATATTAAACCTCGATTGTAAAAAAAAGATATAATTATTAAATTATTATTGACAATATAAATCTTCTCGAAGATTTGTTCAGACTAAAATTTCAGGTTTTGGCACATAAACTTATGATATTTTGTTCCGAAAAAACTTAGTAATTCTTAATTACTAACATTTAATTCAGACGAAATAATGTATCAAATTCGCAATGAATTTTCATGGTAGTGAAAGTATGACCAAGGAGGTTATCTGTAAACTCTAAGTTATATCGGAATCATAAGTTAAAGATCAGCAAAAAACAAAGAAGATTTCAAGAGAAATAGGAAGCAACACGACAGCATACATTAAAACTCAGGATGGCTTTGCAAATTAAATTAGGCCACAAATCGAGGCAACGAGGTGAAGTGATTGGGGACGCGTTTTCCTCACTCTTTTACTGAAGTCAAACTTCGATGTGACTTAACGTAAAAACTTCTTATATAACATTAGTGATCAGCAGCCGTTGTGCGCTTTCAAATCTGTAAAGGTCATAAAATTATTGAGAAGATGCTGCATACGTCTTAGTTAAGCAATAGTTCATGCTATTTAGAGGTGTGTTTTATTTTAATTTACGTTTCAGACACGAGTTATAATGCAACGTTCTGTCCAAGTACAACTACAAATCCAACTACAACTCAACAAAAAACAACAGTGAAAAGAACACCTGACCCAACAACATCCAAGAAAAGTACAGCTGTTCAAACAACAACTCGTCCAACAAAAGAACTTCAAACAACTAAAAAACTTAAAACAATTCCGATTGCATTGCCTACACACACACCAAGTACGTAAAGAGATTGTTTAGTAGTATTAATTATTACTTATTAAAATTAGATTCATTAATAGTAAAACACATTGCTACTAACTAGAAGTTTGTTTCTGCAAATTAGATAGATAAAAAAGCTATGAAATGAATGATCAAGACAGTTAAAATCAAATCATTCATTCGCTTCCATGAAACAGCAATCGTGGATATTCTAAAACAAAAATTAAAGACAAAACCAAAAGTTAACTATTAATATCTTGATAATAATAATAAAACGTGAACAATTTCACAGCATTTACTATTTAATTTTAGAAAAAAAGCGGACAGGAGTTGAAATTTGAATAATTATACTTTGAAAAAAATGTATGGACATTCAAAACCCATAAGTCGAAGCAAAATGCTTTAGAATTTTGATCAAAAATAAAAAATAAAAAAAGACAGATATGCCAGTCTACCAAGCACTGCATAAATTACAAAATAAAAAGCCAAATGAGCCAACCTTCAGGGAACTTTGAAGTAAAATTTGTAAAACGCGGTTACGTCCGTATTTTCTCTTCAAGATATATAATAATTAAAAAAATGGAGCAACATTATTTTTGCACCGCTCTTATTCCTATAATTAGGATTTGTTGGTTGCAAAAAATGTTTCATTGATAAAAGTAATGTGAAAATTTGACATTATACAGGACACCCCATCTACAACCAAAGACCACATGGTGGCGGATCATGCGTGTCTTCACCTTGCCAGAATGGGTCGTGTGTACAAATGGGTAAAGACTATTTCTGTCTCTGCTCACCTGGATATGCGGGAAGACGCTGCGAGATCGGTATGTATCTTATTATCATCATACCATCCTGTTTTGAAGAAAGATTGGCCGAAATAATAACCTTGTCATGATATTGCACAAGCTCAACAGTTAAAAGGCAAATCAGTTACGAAGTTGTATAGCATTCATTATAGAAAAGTCCCAAAAAACAAATTACCGAATCTGGTTAGGGCCATCTGTGCCTTGTGCCTTGGTGTTGAAACACAGTGTTTTGAAGTTTTTAACATTGTTTTATGAATACATGCCTTGGTGTAGAGACATAGTGTTTCGAATGATTTTAACACTATTTTATGAATACATGTCGCTAATTATACAGCAAATGGCCCCATCAATATGTCATGTCAATATAGGAGTGCTGAAGACTTGACTAGGAATTTCCGACAGGATTAATTTTTCTCACTTTATTTCACTTGTTTTAATTAAATCTAATGTTTTAGACAAAGATGACTGTGAAGAAGTGCCTTGTTCATTTGGCCATTGCATTGACATGGTGGATAAATATCATTGCGACTGTAATATATTCTTCACTGGATTAAACTGCACCAAAAGTAAGTTACTTAATTTCAATAATCATTTAGGAAGAATTTTAGAAGACAACTAGTAAATGTTGTTCGAATCAAATGTGACAATTCAAATTTAGATTTCAAATGTAGTAGATTTCATCAACGTTTCGTCCTCGAGGGTATCACCAGCCCAGTAGTTAACACTTCGATGTTGACATGAATATCAATAATATGATCATTTTTATAAATTTCCTGTTTACAAAACTTTGAATTTTTCGAAAAACTAAGGATTTTCTTATCTCAGGCATAGATTACCTTACATTATTTATCTATGTGCCTGTCCCAATTCAGGAGCCTGTAATTCAGTGGTTGTCGTTTGTTTATGTGTTACATATTTGTTTTTCGTTCATTTTGTTTACATAAATAAGGCTATTAGTTTTCTCGTTTGAATTGGTTTACATTGTCTTATCGGGGCCTTTTATAGCTGACTATGCGGTATGGGCTTTGCTCATTGTTGAAGGCCGTACGATGAACTATAGTTTTTAATGTTTGTGTCATTTTGGTCTTTTGTGGATAGTTGTCTCATTGGCAATCATACCACATCTTCTTTTTTTTTTATATTAGCCGTATTTGGCCCAACTTTTTGAAATTTTGAATCATCAATGCTCTTCAACTTTGTACTTGTTTGGCTTTATACATATTTTGATTTGATAGTCACTGATGAGTCTTATGGACGAAACGTGCGTCTGGCGTACTTAATTATAATCCTGGTACCTTTGATAATTATTAACACCACATTGTCGATGCCACTGCTGGTGGCCGTTTCGTCCCTGAGGGTATCACTAGCCGAGTAGCCAACTTTTCGGTGTTGACATGAATATCAATAATGAAAACATTTCTATAAATTTCCTGTTTACAAAACTTTTAGTTTCCTGAAAAACTAAGGATTTTCTTATCCCAGGCATAGGTTACCTTAGCCGTATTTGGCCCAACTTTTTGAAATTTTGAATCATCAATGCTCTTCAACTTTGTACTTGTTTGGCTTTATACATATTTTGATTTAAGCGACACTGATGAGTCTAAAAGAGGGACGAAAGATACCAAAGGGACAGTCAAACTCATAAATCTAAAACAAACTGACAACGCCATGGCTAAAAATGAAAAAAGACAAACAGAAAAACAATAGTACACATGACACAACATAGAAAACTAAATGTAGACGAAACGCGCGTCTGGCGTACTAAATTATAATCCTGGTACCTTTGATAACTATTAACAGTGAAAATGAGAAGAAGTCTTTTTAGCTCACCTGGCCCGAAGGGCCAAGTGAGCTTTTCTCATCACTTGGCGTCCGGCGTCCGTCGTCGTCCGGCGTCCGTCGTCCGTCGTCCGTCGTCGTTAACTTTTACAAAAATCTTCTCCTCTGAAACTACTGGGCCAAATTTAACCAAACTTGGCCACAATCATCATTGGGGTATCTAGTTTAAAAAATGTGTTCGGTTACCCGGCCAACCAACCAAGATGGCCGCCATGGCTAAAAATAGAACATAGGGGTCAAATGCAGTTTTTGGCTTATAACTCTGAAACCGAAGCATTTAGAGCAAATCTGACATGGGGGTTAAATTGTTTATTAAGTCAAGATCTATCTGCCCTAAAATTTTCAGACGAATCGGACAACCGGTTGTTGGGTTGCTGCCCCTGAATTGGCAATTTTAAGGAAATTTTGCCGTTATATGGTTATTATCTTGAATATTATTATAGATAGAGATAAACTGTAAACAGCAATAATGTTCAGCAAAGTAAGATCTACAAATAAGTCAACATGACCGAAATGGTCAGTTGACCCATATAGGAGTTATTGCCCTTTATAGTCAATTTTTAACCATTTTTCGTAAATCTTAGTAATCTTTTACAAAAATTTTCTCCTCTGAAACCACTGGGCCAAACTTATCCAAACTTGGCCACAATTATCTTTGGGGTATCTAGTTTAAAAAATATGTCCAGGGACCCGGCCAACCAACCAAGATGGCCGCCATGGCTAAAAATAGAACATAGGGGTAAAATGCAGTTTTTGGCTTATAACTTAAAATCAAAGCATTAAGAGCAAATCTGACTATTAGAAAATTGTTTATCAGGTCAAGATCTATCTACCCTGAAATTTTCAGATGAATCTGACAACCTGTTGTTGGGTTGCTGCCCCTGAATTGGTAATTTTAAGGAAATTTTACTGTTTTTGGTTATTATCTTGAAAATTATTAAAGATAGAAATAAACTGTAAACAGCAATAATGTTCAGCAAAGTAAGATTTACAAATAAGTCAACATGACCGAAATGGTCAGTTGACCCATATAGGAGTTATTGCCCTTAATAGTCAATTTTTAACCATTTTTCGTAAATCTTAGTAATCTTTTACAAAAATCTTCTCCTCTGAAACTACTGGGCCAAATTAATCCAAACTTATCCACAATCATCTTTTGGGTATCTAGTTTAAAAAATGTGTCCGATGACCCGGCCATCCAACCAAGATGGCCGCCATGGCTAAAAATAGAAGATAGGGGTAAAATGCAGTTTTTGGCTTATAACTCAAAAACCAAAGCATTAAGAGCAAATCTGACAGGGGGATAAATTGTTTATCAGGTCAAGATCTATCTGCCCTGAAATTTTCAGATAAATCGGACAACCCGTTGTTGGGTTCCTGCCCCTGAATTGGTAATTTTAAGGAAATTTTACTGTTTTTGGTTATTATCTTGAAAATTATTATAGATAGAAATAAACTGTAAACAGCAATAATGTTCAGCAAAGTAAGATTTACAAATAAGTCAAATGACCGAAATGGTCAATTGACCCCCTAAGGAGTTATTGTCCTTTATAGTCAATTTTCAACAATTTTTATAAAATTTGTAAATTTTTACTAACATTTTCCACTGAAACTACTGGGCCAACTTCATTATAGATAGAGATAATTGTAAGCTGCAAGGATGTTCAGTAAAGTAAGATGTACAAACACATCACCATCACCAAAATACAATTTTGTCATGAATCCATCTGCTTCCTTTGTTTAATAGTCACATAGACCAAGGTGAGCGACACAGGCTCTTTAGAGCCTCTAGTTTCTTAATACAGTTACTAAGAGAATATACTGTAAAAAATAATAATGACGAAGATAAATTATAATCAAATGAAATATTGATTTCGAAAGAGGCTGGTTATTAAAGTTGAAAGTACATTTTTATTTGTAGTGAAATGGTGGGGGATAATGTCATTGTGTTTTGCTGCACTGGTTGGTCTGTTGATATTGTGTTGTTGTTTGTGCTGTATCTCTTCTTGGTAAGTTTTTAAAACAATTTGCTATACTCGAACTTAGTATAAATAAGTTTCACATAACATATAAATTGTACATGAATGTCCTTTATGTACTGATAAAGACGATTTGCAACTGTAAGATGAAAAGAAGCGCATATGTTGATTATTACAAAATAAAGATGTCTTCAAACAATTCTTCAAATAACAATACAAAATAAGATATGACATAAAGACACCATCTTAAAGGTTCTTTACTTGGAACTTGCACCTGTATGTTTGATTTAGTTAAAGAAGATCTTTAAAATCTCAATCCCTCATTTGAAAACATTTTAGTTAAAAACTAAACACGAATAAAAGAACATACAATAAAATCAAGCACAGAAAAGACACAAAATTCTTCATAAACGGAATAACAGGTATGCTATAACGGTTATAATGAAAATTTAAACGTTCGTTACTTTTCCTCAGATTTACCATTTTTAATTACCATGCTTATTTTGTCTTTGATAACTATTTCAGCACGAATAAAAGAGATGACAAGGACAGGATCGAGAAAAAACCTCCTCCATTTACAAAGAAACCAATAAGAGCATGGATGAGCTAACTTGAAACAAGATGACACAGTTTTTATTTTCTGTCTATCTAAATGTATATAACTTTGTGTATGCTTTTTTCAATTAGTAATACAATATGACGAATGCATTAACATGCAAAATGAGAAAAGAGGAAACGAACTTATTTAGAAATCAGATGAGATTATAATATTTTGAATTTATGGTGGTTAATCTTTGAATTGCACTTATTGTTTAGCAATAGGGAATAAAGTGTTTAGCACAGCTTTGATAGCATACATTACCATTATGTATACGCGACCATATATATACATGTGTTCGTCGAAGTTTTCAAGTGATTGTTTGTATTCTTAAGAAAAATTAACCTGCAATCCCCCATGCAGTTTTAATTTTTTTTGCAATAGACTGCATACGGGCGATGTAAGTGTTTCTTAACGTGTGAAGAATGGGTTTTTGATTTTAAACATATTTTATTCATTAAGATATGAAAAGGATTGAGCAACAGGCACAGCCTATAAAAGCTCTCTCCATAATACATTTACAAGGTATGATTCAATTACAACAACTTTATTTAAAATAATGCAATTTAGTGGAACATGCATGCTACTTGTGAGCACACACGAGCAAAATATTCTAACAGTGTTACTTAATATATGCAAAGTATATATAAATATATAGGCAATTAATCATCAGTTATTTAAATTACCTTAAAACATGCAAATATCCTTTATAAGTCATTAAAAATATATACGTTGAAGTGTAGAAAAAAAATAAAAAATAAAACTAGATGAAACAAAAATTAATAAGTTTCAAACAAAACGTTAAGTGTCACTGATATATTTCTGAACAGATTTAAAAATAGCAATATTCATATCATATGATAATAATCTGTTTCCAAAAAGTAGTAATTCAATATTTATGTCAACATTATCAACAATGGAGTAAATGGAATCAAGAAGGATCTGTCTTGCATCATTATACTTAGGGCAAATAAAAAAGAAATGTTTGTTATCCTCAACAGGATGGTTACAGTTTGTGCAAAAAGTGTTCTCGGATAAGAACTGATTATATAAATGAGATTTAAGGTTGCTAGCATTATTTCTGAGTTGACAATGACTTATATTAAGTTTCCTTACCCCATAGTTGAAAGGTTTAAATATATCATCAGTCCTATAAAACTTATCCAGTCCACTTCTAAATATACCCAAACTTGGTGACTTTTGTAAACTCAAAGGAAGACTATTCCAAAGTCTTATAGTGGAAGGAATGAAACTATTAAAATAAGAGCTAGTTCTAGCAAGAGGCGGGTGAAGAGTGTTATTTTCATTCCTCAAAGTAGAATGGGATGTCTGCATGCACGAGGTACGGGTTAAATGCGCTCATTACATCGCAAGCTGCTGCCTCTTTCAATGACATGCAGAGCTAAACGTACGCCCTCTCATTGGTTTTACAGCCCTTGCTGCAAAAGGTCCAGCCTCAGGATGTCTTATTTGTATAACTCAGTAAAAAAAATTGGTTTAGATCTTTTATGTTTGTGTAAAGTTTTGCATCTAATAATTTCCTAAACCAAACCAAATTGATTTCAATCGGAAAGACAGCGTGTTTACTTTTTTTTTTTACTTCAAACAGGATTTAAGGTTAGGTTAAGAAATATCTTTTTGATGAATCTTCTGTAAAAAAATGTGCGTTTGGTGCACTTAATTATCCCATTTTGAACATTCATTGTAAAGTTTTACAAGAAACAGATGCATACACAGAAAATCAAACTGCATGTCACGTCTGTTTGTAGATTTGTAGATTTGTACTAAACATCAGATGCTAGCGAGGCACCCGTTTGAAGAATTGGTCTCGACATTTATGCTCTTGAATTCATTTACCTTAATATTCATTTAAGACTTAGTAAAGGATCGGAACTCTTTGTACTGCTTTATATACGCGGTCTCTACAGATGATACAAAAATAAAATGTTGATCCGAGCTACAACATTCATTTAGAGACTTGGCAACAACAATTTGAGAAATGATTCTAAATTTAACAAGAAAATGATACTAGTTATATAATGTGCTAATGACCTAATACGATATATATGGGGTCAGTATAATCCATATAGTGTGAGGGCGAAGCTGCAGTCAGCATATGGAATTACCTGACCCCATATATATCGTATTAGGCAACTAGGTCACTATGTAACAAATGTATCTAACTATCGTAATATGTGGTATTTAGACTAGTGACCTATCACAGTAATCAAGCTTTCTATGCTTTAGTATTAAGAACCTACTTCCATTGTTCTATACAAAATAAATACTAAAAAAACAACAACTTGTATGGTTTATTTTCATCCCTCATCATCAATTTCTTCGTCAGATTTTCCCTCAACACAGTGTTGTTTTTATAAAGGAAAGTAACACCACTACTAACCGTGAATTGGAATAAGCCAGGTCTACTAACCAAATATTGAATATACTCATTCTCCATGCGTATATATTAAATTTAGTCCTGGTATCCATGATGAGTTTATTTACAACCACTGGGTCGATGCCACTACCGGTGGAGATTTATTTCCCGAGGGTATCACAAGCTCAGTATTCAGCACTTTTTGTGCTGACATGAATTGTCATTGATATGGTTATATTTATTAATTACACCTCATGTAAGAATGCTGTATTTTGATTGGTTGAGAACCAGTGTATTTTTTGCACATTCTAACCATTTACCTCAATTCAAAAGAATTTGCCTTTTTTTCAACACTGCCGGTGATTTCGCCTCAAATACGATGGTATTTACCATTTTGGATATTCCTTTTTAACCCTCTCGAGCTTGTTTCCGCCAAAATTATCCGGAATCTTTCTCACTTTTCCCGATTATTAAAACAACATGGTTAAACACTATTGATCAAGTTAAACGGAAAACTGTAAGAGATATATACATATAAAGAGGGTAAAAAGACGTCTATACAACTGAAAGAATTAATGATGGAATATCAATGACGTTTACACATATAGATACCATGACGTTACAAAAAGGCAGCACTGGCGTACATCTATAATTCCCGCCGTACTACGATAACCATTCACGTCATTTACTGACAGTGTCAATCAAAATCTATTCGGTGTAATTAAACAGATATATCATGTTATGGAGGGGTATTTGCGAAAAATACCAGTCGTGGGACCTTGACTGATATTTTTCTCAAATACCCCTCCATAACATGATATATCTGTTCAAAACTTACTGATGAGTCTTTTGTAGACGAAACGCGCGTCTGGCGTATATACTAAATTTAGTCCTGGTATCTATGATGAGATTATTTGCTTTTAAGCAATCATATTCATAGATATATATATATATAGCAGTTACGATAAATACATATTCAATTTGATAATACTGACGAACGACATGTTAACAGTATAGTATATAGAAAAAGTATTATGGTACAGATTTAAGGCAACAGTAGTATACCGCCGTTCAAAACTCGAGTCGCAAAGACCATACCAGAAAATAGTACATATTTAAACAAAATAGTTCCTACGCATTTTTAGCTGTATCTTTATCAATATGTGAAATATTTAGTTAGTTTGGTAACAAATATAAGCTTCGGATCTTGGGATTGCTGATAACCCTTGTTTATTGATTAATAAAGAAGTATATAATATTTTAATATGAGGGCACATTTGTCCTGTTGTTGAGATCAGAAGTACCTGTTTTTTTTACTATCAAACTTCTGGAAACCAGTATGCTCTAATATGCAATTAAAGGTGTGTTGAATTTTTCAGCACAAGTCAGGGTGCGGTATAGTTTTGGCATGAAATGACTGCCACCTTATTTTAACTTCAGACAAAGTTGCCATTAATGCTTTAAATTGCAGAATTTAACATAGAAAGCAATGTGGCTATGAGATATTGCTTTTATAAACTATCAGATATGTTTCATCGACTAGATAGTGTCCGAATCAATTAACTGTCAATTGCAAAACGTTTGTTGTTCATGTCTTTGTTAGATTTATGTGTATGTTTGTTTGGAACTTTTATTTAGTTGTGATGTATGTTTGTGGTGTATGGTTACATAGTTTTGACTACGGGGTCCAATTTCTTTTAACATTAACCTACTATCCTTTTACTTCACGTTTCCGCTTTATCAATGATGTCATCTAACCAAAAAAATTGGTTACTATGTAAAACACATCTTTCTATTCGAACTTATAAAGGAAACAACAGATACCATTAAGCCTGCTTCATATCTTCACTTAAGGTTACGGGTAGAGATAGGATCCCGCTAACATGTTTGACCCCGTCACATTCTGTTTGTATAAGCCTATCTCAGGTCAGGAGCGAAGAAATTCTGTGCTTGTCGTTTGTTATTGTGTTTTTCATTCATTTCTATGTAAATTAATTTAGACGGTTTTTTTTTTAGTTTGAATTGTTTTCATTTGTGATTTCGGAGCCCTTTATAGCTGAATATGCGGTATTGGCATTGCTTTGAAGGTCATACGGTTAATTTATGTGTAACCATGCCTCTTGTGAAGATGTCACATGAGCAATCATATAACACCTTTTTTATATGTACATCTAGAAAATGACAATAAAGGGTGGTTGAGAATAAAATTTTACGAAAAGAAATAACCTTTGAACAGCGCCTGTAAATGAAGTTTATATCTTCAAGTTGATACTATATTCCAGAGCTTGTTTTTCTCATCATGATTTTCTTGCTAGAAAGTTGCTGCTAACAAGGAAGATATTTATCCAATAAAATTTAAATCATTTTACCTTATTTATATGATTTCGATCAACACCCCAATTATAAATTTCCCATTGTGCGGCCTCTGTTCCATCGTATGGTGTTTACATATCTGAATTCATACGTTATGCTCGTGCATGTTCAAACTATACTGACTTCATATACAGAAGTGTGTTCCGAACACAAAAACTGCGCCAACAGTTTTACGAGGAAGCAAGTTTAATAATGACTCTCCGTTCATTTTACGGGCACCATCACGAATTGGTTGTTTGATTTATACCAAGAGTTCCAAATGGTGAAATTGCAATCTTCGTCCCTTCGTAAATTTTACGGACGCCATTATGAGTTGGTTGACCGTTATGGAATAACCGTTTGACAGACGCTATCGGATAAGTTCCTTATGTTGTAACTACAAACCCCTTTCCCTTTTCATGAATGCGACCTACCGAATTAGACTTTTCACTAGATTTTTAATAACATAAGCAACACGATGTGTGCCACATGAAAATCTGCTGACCCTTCCGGAGCACCCGAGATTACCCCCAGTTTTTGGTGGGGTTCATGATGCTTAGTCTTTAGTTTTCTATGTTGTATCCTCTGTACTATTATTGTCTGATGTCATTTTTATTTTCTATCTATGAGTTTGACTGTCCCTCTGGTATCTTTCGCCCCTGTTTGTCTGTTACGTCTGTTTGTCAAGTACTGAACGTGACCTATTCCCGAATATGACTGTTATACCCAGTGTGAATTTGCATTGTTATACGATGTGTCTCAGTATTTTGTACACATCCAACATTGATGTTTGGTTTTTTATGTTGATTTTATCGTTTGGTTGGATAATGTTTTATAGGTTATCGTTTGTAGTCAAAATGATTATGAAATGTTTTTCAATAATATTATCGTCATGAATATTGTTTCAACTGGCATTATGAAAATAATGTATATTTAATGTTTTATGGCATGATCGTAAACTAAGTTCGTCACTGTTTGTGATGTTCTGTGGGGTCTGTTGTTTATGGAATATGTTCGCTGTTGTTCTACGGTTTGCGTGTTGTGTCGACAATAATGATATAGGTATGAACTCTTCTCTCCGGTATACTACTGTTACATTTAACTTTTACTTACATGAGTAAAACGACGGGTACAGTATGTTGATCAGGTTCTACTTATCCTTCCGGAGTATATGAGATCACTCACAGTGTTTGGTGGGTTTTGTATTGTACGTCTGTAGTTTTCTATGCTGTGATTCATGTAATGATGTTTGTCTTTTTATCATTTTTCGTATTTTCTGCATTGTCAGTTTGTTTTCGACTTATAAAAATATAGAATCATATTCAAAACAGTGTAGCTGTGGCCATTGATTGACGAAATTAGATTATCCAATTGACTGGGAAAGATTAGGTGAACGTGTGTTTGTAACGACAACTGCTCACTTCTAACTAATTATAGGATTTAAACTGTGGGGTGACCAAAGGTTCTTAACGCCTGTAATATTAAAATAAATCGAAAAATTAATCAAGATTAACTTTATGTTTTGATTTATATTACCGATATAAATCAAAACATCGTGTTATTCCTGATTATTTTTTCTAATTACTTTATTTAGGTGGTGAGAACCTTTTAGGACCCCACAGTTTAAGTGTCTTTAACAAGTACATAGTGAGCAGCGGTCGTTACAGACAAACGTTCACATAATCTGCCCAGTCAATGGGAAAATTTAAGATCGTCAATCAATGGCCACAGCTACACTTTTTTGAAAATGATTTTATATGAGTATACACATCCTTTTGATATCTTTCTTATCTCTGTATGTCTGTTTGGTTTGCTCACCGACATTTTGTTTATTATAGCAGATTATTACTTTGATACAAATGTGAAGTTTAGCTAGCTATGAAACTTGGGTTAACTCGCCCTCTTTTTTCCCGAAAAATGCCTGTACCAAGTCAAGAATATGACAGTAATCTCCAACTCATCTGCTTGATAACGTTTGATCTGTCATTTTTTAATGACTTTTTTTTACTGCCTCTTTTTCCAAGAAATATATTTTTGCTGTATCATTTACAAATAATTATAACAAAAGTTGAAGAAAAGAAACTAAGCATATAGTATAAACTAGTCTTAAAGAACAATATTTGTGCAGTGCATACATAGTATTATGGAGAAAGGAATACTTTCAAATATACTTTCTTTACAAAATTTTATAACAAGCATCTGGAAACCATTAATGTCATAATCCGTGCCACATATTGCATTTGTTGATCTTGTATTTATGAAAAAAATCTGGTATAACCTTCTTCCGCAATAACTCACGTTTACTTCAAATACAGATGTTCATATTTTTAAAATATTTTTATTTATATTAAATGTACGATTAGTATTATATTTTGGTTCCCGACAAACTTGACAACGGTTCTCAATTTAAACAATTATTTATTACTATAATTAAGCAATAGGAATACGTTTTCTTTTTTGACTTCCTTATAATAGTTTCAAATTGATTTTGATAACTATTTGTCAATTATTGGAAATAGTAATGTTCTATTTGGTGACCGGTTAGACACCAGAAAAAGATGAAGGAAGAGGGATTTGATTGATTTACCCAAGGTTCCAAAAGTAATGCACATAGATAAAAAAAATGTTAATCAATTATAAACGATGAATCTTAAGTTAGGTTTAGACAAAATGACTAATTGTAGTAAATAAAGTCAAATTTTCACACTAAGCATGTTGAAAGGTGCATTTAAATATTTTAGTATTTTATAAAAAAAAAAAACATGACTGATTTTTTTCACCTATTAAATTATAATTATGTAAGCCCATCCATAGGCTTATAGAGTAGAGAATGGTGGATCATATTACAAAGACAAGCTAATATTTAACGAAAACCACATCCAAAATAAGATAAATGTATGATTGCAAAAGAGACTATTCTCCAAATCAGACATAATGAAACAGAAGATCACAACAAAAAATCAAACCCATACCACATAGCCATCTTTAAAAGGCCTTTACGAAAGTAAACATATACCACATAGCCATCTTTAAAAGGCCTTTACGAAAGTAAAACAATGTAAACCAAAAAAACGTAGATTTGATAAGAATGGATTCAGCTGCATAACTATGTCTTTCTGCAGAAAACTGAAAAAAAACACCCACCAACGAAAAAAAACCCCAGCCAAATAATCGAAACAAACTCAGGCACAATATTATTTAACAAAGCTATTGAGTTGCTTCTTAAGATATGAAGAATCATCAATTTAATTCATTTTGAAAATATACGATTTAGATCTCCTATATTAACTAGAACGTTATTGAGTGGAAAACTAAAGGTTAAAAATTTTTTTTTTTACAGATCACGTTTATCATAGTGATTCGATTCAGACTCAATGTGAAAAGCTTAGTACCTGTAATATTATTCTATGAAGAATGTATTATTACTGCAATATAGAGGGTGTTTGTACTGCAAACAGTACATTCCAATTTGATTTCCATCAGATATCCATGAAAAGTACACGACTTTTTATTTTATTTTCTTTATCAGAATGTCAACATTTGAATCTTAGACAAACGTTTAATATAAAGTTATATTATTTTTTAGAGCAATACAAATTCATAATCAATCGACCCGAATTTGTTGAAAACGAAGGTGCAACATAAATATAAACATATAATTTTCGTTTTCTTATAGGACGGAAACAATAAATAAATAATGTGGCAATTTCGAAATCCGCAAATTCGTAATGTTTAATTTTTATTTTGTGTCAACCCTAAAAGTAATTTGATTTAATTGCAAAAGATATATTAAATACAATTAGGTACCGAGATTACGTAATCGCATTTGCCTACATATTTCAATTCGCACGTCTAAATATTATTATTTTTGCACCGAAACATTTATAATACCGATTAAATTTTATAATCATAATTGTAATGCATTCAGGTATCCAAAGGAGGCATACTATGGGTGATTTATTTATGATCGTTGTAGCCGTTGTTGATCATATAATTGTATAAGACTCCAGATTATAAAAAAAATGTTTTTCAAATCAGAGTTCAGAGATTACAGATCCATTGTCGTCTGGAATATATAAAATAGGTCACTTCAAGAGAAAATGATTACGTTATGTAGGTGCCTGTCCTAGGAGCCGGTAAATCAGTGGTTGTCGTTTGTTTATGTGCTACATATTTGTTTTTCGTTTTTTTTTTGGTAGTGCACATTGTGCACTGTACACATCTTCTCTATTGCTGTAATGAGATGTTCTACATACAATAATTTTACATGTCATAAATGGTCTATGTGCTACATATTATTTTTTCGTTCATTTTTTTTTTTTTTACCTGAAAAGGTCCGTTAGTTTACTCGTTTGAAATGTTTTACATTGTCATTTCGGAGCCTTTTATATGTGACTATGCGGTATTGGCTTTGCTCATTATTGAAGGCCGTACGGTGACCTATAGTTGTTAATTTTGTGTTATTATGGTCTATTGTGGAGAGTTGTTTCATTGGTAATCATACCACATCTTCTTTTCTTATACGTTAAGTAAACGCGGGAGTTTCGTCAATGTCCTAATTTTGGTAAAATAACGTACTATTTTAATGCAAAATCATGTTATTTTTTTTGTGTTAACGTTTATGCTAGTTTTAATGTGTTAACTTGAAGGTATTTAAAAATTTAAACAACTTTCAAAAAGAATAAAAAGAGGTAAGAAGATATACCGTAAATCGGGCTTTCTCACTTTTTGGTTAAACTCATTAGAGCTTACGTTTTAATTGGTAGACAACAAGTCGATTTAAAAATCAAGTTTAACTTTTAAAATCTGTCTCAAGAAAAATTGCCTACATTTGTCTTTATTAGATAACTGCTGTTCATGTAGACAAAGATAATTGTACATTCTGCATGCATTAATATTTTTGTACACGACATTTTAAGCATTTTATGTAAAGCCTTTGTACACGACATCTTGTCGCGTCTTCATTTTGAGTAAAGCCCTTACTCATATTTAAGTACTATTAATATCAAAACTAAGGCTTATTTGCAGTCTTAAATTAATTACATTTCAAAAATGAACAACGTTTTGAAAACTCAAACAATACATTAATCGGCTTGTTACCGCCTACCAAAACTTCAAAGTTCGTTCTCCTTGGATACACTGCTACATACGTATGACGCAATAAAAAAGATATAGATACTAAGGTCTGACAGATAAATGTCTTTGGAACATCTGAAGGGTGGTATTTAAGAAACTTATGACTTAATTTTCTTATTCATGAAACCCCAAAATGAATTTTCAACATATCTTTCAAGCTGAGAACATCGTGAGTACTTAAGAAACAATATTTGGAAGGACCAATAATTTTACCTTGCGTTATTAGATCATCAAAGAACCCAAACTACTATTAATATCATAACTAAGGCTTATTTGCAGTCTTGAATTAAGTGCATTTCAAAAATGAACAACCTAAAGTTTGAAAGCTAAAACAATACGTTAATCGGCTTTTTACCGCCTACCAGAACATCAAAGTTCGTTCCCTTTGGATACACTGCTACATACGTATGACGAAATTAAAAAGATATAGATACTAAGGTCTGACAGATAAATGTCTTGGGAACATCTGAAGGGTGATATTTAAGAAACTTATGACTTAGTTTTCTTATTCATGAAACCCCAAAATGAATTTTCAACATATCTTTCAAGCTGAGAACATCGTGAGCACTTAAGACACAATATTTGGAAGGACCAATAATTTTACATTGCGTTATTAGATCATCAACGAACCCAAATAATGATTGCCAATGTTCATTTATACGTTTAATTACTTTTTAAGTCACCAGTCAACGGAACTAGACTTTGCTGTGCACTTTCATATTTCACACAGCAAAACTGAACCTATATTAGGATAGGTCTGACGGAGACATCCTGGTGACCATATTTCTATAATCTAACCAACCTCTGAAAACAATATAAGTCATTAACAAATACGTAGTAACCAATTTAATCCTTAACAAAGACATATAATGTTGAATATACATATAACGAATACAATGAAGTAGATTACTGATATTTTTTATTTACAATTACATTCACGAAATTAAGGGAATGACGTTAACGTCAGGAATATAAACATCCGATATTAAAAACAAGATTAAAGAGGATATTATCAAAATTTAATTATTGGTTATTACAGACTGGTAATATAAACACATCTATACATATAGATACATGTGGTACGTGTAGCTGCTGAAGCAAAATCACTAAAAGAAGTTCAAGATTGGCCTTACTATGGATGAAAAGTTTATGATAATTAACATAAGTTTTTATTTATTTTTAATATACTTTGTTCCTGTTTTAACAAACCGGGCCTGTGGTATTGGCAGACAGCAATGCGATTTGAGTGAATGGCTTCCTTGGGGAAATTGTACCACAGCATGTGGTGGAGGGATTCAGACAAGAAGGAAGAACATGTGTTGCAATATCAACAGACCACTCGAGGACTGCCTTGTAACATGTAATTTGACCATGAGTTCATTTACGAAAATAACAACAGACAAACAGTATTGTGGACAAACCTGTTGGCCCAGTGGATTGTTTAACTTTACTTCCAATAAATGTATATGTAATTCTGGATACTATGGGTTATGCTGTGATGGAAGTGAGTAAAATCTATGTTTAAACACATTTTTATGACCAATTTTTGAGCATTATGTTTTTCAGGTCAGTGAGTTCGTTCGTTCGTTCGTTCATCCCGTCTCAGCTTAAAATTGTTTATAAAGGTAGTTTTTGATGAAGTTATAGTCCAATCAACTTGTTACTCAATGCACATGTTTCCAATGATATAATTTTGCTAATTTTGATGCAAAATTAGAGTTTTTAGCCCAATTTCACGGTCCACTGAACATGAACATAGCAAATGATAGTGCGATTTGGGCATCCGTGTACTATGGACACAATCTTGTTCTTACATAAATTTTAATGCAAAGTATAATTTTACTTTCCTTTAACATGTTTAGCGTAAATAGGAAAGTATGTTTAATGAACTGCGGTTATACCCTCTGATATCACAAAAATATATGGATTTTCACTGGATATGTTTACTTTGATACGCCATTGACACATATATATCAGTTTCCTCTTTTTCATTTCAGAATATCCAAGATATACAAGACCAAGAAATATCACTGGAGGTAAAAGTACAAGGAAGTACACAACTTATTCACAATGGAACAGTAAGTGCGACATTATTAGGAAAACAAATATACATATCAAGTAAACAGATCCTTTTCTGAATGAAAATGATAAGCTACAAATCTCATGGATCTAAAGCAAATATCTCATTCTTTACTTTAAAGCGAATAAAAGTTCCTAGTTAGAGTTTAATTCGTTTTTAATAGATTTCTTTCGATTTAATTCTTTATGGAAATGATAAGATGATACACAATAAAACAGATGAGTACAAGAAGATTTGAAGTTTTATCCATAGATTTATAATGATCATGATAAATTATTTGACACAACACAGACATTTTACAAGGATAAGTAATAACAAAAAGAAAATGAAACTATAAAGCAGCTTTGATATAGAAAGTAAGCATGATATTATTTTTGTATCAGAATGTCATTACTAGGATCAATTCTTTTGAATTTGATCACAGCAATTTGTCTAGTTCTAAGGGTTATTAGACGTTAATAAAAATAAGATATGCAAAATACATATATTTCTCATTTAAGACCAAGTCGATGTTTTGAACCCTATATGTACTTTTTGGTCGTTTGTGTTGATAAAAAGTTCACCGCAACCCACGAGTACACGTATTTCTGGTACACGGTAGTCTTTTATAATCGAAGCATAGATAAAGAGCACTTTGCAAATGGAAACATAATATTTTCAATCTGTATACCAAACTTTGAACTTTTTGAAAAACTAAGGATTTTCTTATCCCAGGCATACTTTACCTTAGCCGTATTTGGCACAACGTTTTGGAATTTTGGATCTTCAATGTTCTTCAAATTTGTACTTGTTTGGTTTTATAAATAATTTTGATTTGAGCGTCACTGATGAGTCTTATTTAGACGAAACGCGCGTCTGGCGTACTAAATTATAATCCTGGTACCTTTGATAACTACAATCAATCTTAAATCTTTAATTTAAAAAAAAAACCCAACTAAATTAACGGAGTATACTACTGCGAGTTGGCCTTTCAATACGGAATAATTTATACTAGTAGTAAACAAATAAGTATCATGGTATTTAACTTCTACTGCAGATTAACCAAATTAACTATCAGGTTACTTGAAAACTATTTAAGACTATGAAAAATGTATCCAACTATTATTTGGACAATCGTCTCTCTACTCATTAAAAAAGTCACGAACATGCAAATAGGAGTTTTACATTTTGCTTCATACAATGATAGAAATGAAACTAATCTTACTTTTTGACTATATGTATGACCTTCTGCTGTTGTTTTTTTTTCTATGGTCGAGTTTTTGTCTCTTTGACACATTCCCCATTTTCATTCTCATTTTTACTTATGCCGAGGACAACACACCCTGATAGCAAAAGGAAAACTGATTTTTGTTATCATGGGGAGCAATTCAATCAAAAACTGTTTCTTCAAATTGCTTCTTGCTGTCTATAGTGCTTCCTTGTGTCTGTTTAATAGTATTTAATTGAACCTCTAAATTTGACAGGTTAAATATAATAAAAGTAAAAACTGAGAAATCCAATCGGTCGACTTTTGAAACGAACTGGACGACTGGAAAACGACTGTCAATATCTGGAATCCATCACAATATTGTGTAAACATACGCCAATTAGAATTACAACAAACTTAAAACAACTAATAAGATGTTCTTAAAATCATTAAGTCAAAATAAGATTATCATAATACCCCATTCCAAATCAAGACCATGACAATGTCTTCTTGTTTAACCTGCTATAATTAACTTAAATTCTTATTTGGGCGTTTTTCATAACAACGTTTTTTCTTGTCCAAGCCACTTTAAAAAAAATGTGTTTGATCTTTGCAAGTAATTTTTTGTGCAGTCAGTACATTGAATTAGATTTAACATTTTAAAGCAAAGAAACATTTTATTTTTAG
This sequence comes from Mytilus edulis, assembly GCA_019925275.1. NCBI lineage: Eukaryota > Metazoa > Mollusca > Bivalvia > Mytilida > Mytilidae > Mytilus > Mytilus edulis. The sequence goes on from CM034349.1 coordinate 111,036,212, forward strand.
AGGGATTGATAAGATATTGACTCCTGAATGGTCCAAAACAACCAAAATGGCATGTCCCTAGACCGCCTGTTCAACATTCATACTCTAAAATATCGTAAAAAATAATGAAATAAATGTTTTTTTTAACTTTACATAAGTTCTTTAATAATTCAAAAGTATGTTCAGAGCCAACATATTTTAATAAACAGCTTTCAATATAGGATTTTTAATTTCAGAAGGTGTGTCCCTCACAAAATGTCCACTACGAAACGAAATAATTAAAATTTGCCAATAAACAGCTTAATGAAATCAATATAATTTTTGTTTGAAAGTGATATAAACATTAGGGTCTTCCAAAAGAAGTGATGCTTTTATAATGACAATTAAATTGTTGGTAAGAAAAATTGAGCACATCAAATGAACCAGAGTGATGCCGTATTTTTGTTAATGTCCACTACGAAACGGGTCAAATCTCCTTCAGTATCTGGTTTTAAAATAATGAAAAAAATATCAGTGTACATCTTAATAAATGCTTTGATGAATACAATCAGTCTTGTTACTATTGCAATATAGGGATTGTGGGGAAAAAATAAAACATTCGAATACGTCCCCTACGAAACGGTCCCCTACGAAACAAGTATGGGAGAAAAACGTTTCGTAGTGGACACTACCACTACCATGCAGTCTTTTTTAAAATCTTTTTTCAATTATATTCGTGCAAAACAAATAACAAGGGTTAGTTTCATGTAATTTTTATTATGTTTTTATTAACATATAATAGGGTTGATGTCAACTACGAAACTTTTTGTCCACTACGGAACGGGTTTGTCCACTACGAAACGCATCAAAATGTCCACTACGTAACATGAGTTGTACCTTCATATGTGAAGTACTGTCTATCTTTATCGATAAAAATGGTTTTCCAATTCGGAAAAAAATGTCATTCAGTTTTTAGTCTTTAAAGAAAACAAACTGGAATGTCTATAGGAAACATTTAAAATTGCAAAAAATATGTGTGTTTAGAAGAAGTTTCGTAGGGGACAAAAGTCCCCTACGAAACAGTACACAAATTATGAAAATAATAACATTTTAGTGAATATTTAAGATTGCACTTTTTGTTTACAAACAGGTGTATTATAGAGGTATTCAAAATAACTCTTAAAATTAAGTTTTAGACGAGTTGATATTCCAATTTTTTTAGGTCTGAAAAGTACGCTTTTATTGAAAAACGCCCATTTATGGAATTAAGGAGTTTAAAACAATCGCTTACTGGAACAAAGATCAGCCAAAAAAAACAGCTAATCAGTTCTTAAGACCAACCATAAAAATGTAAAGAATTGTTTTGCACGTTGAAAATTATTTATGTTACAAAATCGACATTTAAATAAGTTTTATTTTCAGGAACATTCAAAGTTAATAATAAACAGAGTTATGCTAGTGCACTTTCTCTGTGTAAAAGCTTTTCTTGTTTACACGGGACATGTTTGCCTGCTGCCAGCGGATACATTTGTTATTGTGAGCCAGGATTTACCGGTAAAAACTGTGAGATTGGTGAGTGACTCAAAACATATATAAGATAACACATTGAGTACTTACTAAACATATTTTGAATTGTACCCATCTTAAAAATAACTAAGACATGATTTCAGTTGTGATTTTCAGTTTTTTCAGACTTTTTAATTTCGATAATACACAGACACTTCGCGTAGGTCAATTTAAACAACTGTTCAGTATACCTTTACTTAATTAACCGGAATTAAGAATACAAATTAAAAGACGAATGATGAAATAAACTCATAAACGAAAATAAAAAATAATTTGTTCAAACAAAAACATTTAGAGTACACGCCGAAACTTTTGAAAATTGCTGGATTTACAGGCAGAAAAAACAAAATAGAATCTCAAAATGGCCAGTAATTGTAGTAAGTATCAAGATTAGACTAACATATTATATTAGTGCATCTTGTTTTATTTGGTTTTATATGATAAATTAAATATTATCATTTTTATTGAAATAATAATGACAAATAACAAAAATTGTTGCATATAAATATGTAAAACTGGAAAGCATGGAAGCAAACATTGATAAATACCGGCTTCACTGGCGATGTGTAAAACAAGTATATTTTATTTGGGTTTGCTAAAATATTCTGATAACATATATAATGGTTCGAGTCTACGGTTATCTATCAGAATCATCAATATTTCAAGTAGATCATTTTTCACATCTCTGATAAGGAATATACTAACTACAAATTAATGGAATAATTGGGTCTATATTTTTCCTGCGAAAGAGAAAAATGTATTTTAACCCATTGTAGATGAGGACGATTGTGAAAGGGAGCCGTGTTCCTATGGAAAGTGTGTCGATGAAATCAATGGATACTCGTGTGTTTGTAACGTACTCTTCCATGGAAAGAATTGTTCACAGAGTAAGTAGACCTTTACAGAAAGGTACATTGAACATTAATTGATATATCATATCCCTTATTTTACATTATAGAAAATGCTTTAATCTTTGTTTACATCAATCCAGATTTAAAAAAAAACACCTGATCGAATTATTGAAGTGTTTTGTTCTTTGACCTGAGCATTATCAGTTTCTCTTCAACTTATGAGTTTGAAATGGTCCCTTTACATCTTCCGACTCTTTTTTAATATTTCGTTATATAAAGTTTTTTTTTATATCAAGAACACAACATTTCCAGTCCAATCACTATGACGTGTTGGCTTCCACATACAGTGGATTATTATTGAAAAGATTGAAAAATTCATACTCAATTAGAATGGAAATGAATACTTCTTTTGCTCGTACAGTTGATACTGTTAACTACGAATCAACTTTATTGTCCATATACGTAACAATAAAATACCTATTCCGTTGAAGGAAAAAAACGTAGACGTTAAATTATTCTGTCATTTTGATTTTAATACATTATACGTCGTTGGTAGAAAAAGATAAAGACAAACAGACAAACAATAGTACACGAAACGCAACATGGACAAATAAAGACTTAACCCCACCAAAATCTTATATCCTTAAAGTTTCAAGCGTAGTGATTATTCTGTTTCGAACTAAACAAGACAAACTAATTTCCCACAACATTGTTGTTAATATAATGGAATTCTATGCGACTGTCATAATAGAACAAGGCTACTTTGCTATTAAACTAGGTTTATTTCACCATTTTCTATATATGGAAATGTGTGTACCAATTTAGGAATATGACAGTTGTTTATCATTTGTTTGATGTGCTTGAGATTTTGATATTTTCCGATTTAAATTTTCCTCGAAGTTAGGTATCTGTTTTTTTACCTTTATCAAATACGTTCAACTGCATAAGAAAATCTAAGGGGTCAATAAACTTATCATAGATACTGGAAGAGATTTTATATTTACGCCCTACGCGCATTTCATCTAAAAAGACCCGGCTTTGAAGTTGACATCTCGCTGAAGAAACTATGTCCAATTTTCCTAGAGATATATCAAAACGGTTTCAAACCGGCAATTTTATCAAATGTTAAAAGACATTCTCGGGCGTTTTCATTTTGTAAATGAGTAAATAAAGGAAGTAGTTTTGATCAAATAAAATAAATCTTACAAGTACAGTATTTGTAAAAACAGAATACTCCTACTATGTAACCTGACTTGAATAAACTATTGTATTGCAGTGAATTTATGGGCAGTAATATCTATTTGTGCTGGTACATTTATTCTGTTGAGTTTTGGTTGTTGCTGTCTTGTCTGCTGTCCATGTTGGTAGGTATTTATATATAAGCACAATTTTATTTGAATACATATCATGTGTCAGAGCTTTGCTTACAAATATCTGAATACTCTCCGCTTTACCTTCAGTTTTATGGATATAAGAATCCTCTGGTTTTGTTGTAATGATTTACCAAAAAATTGAGGACTGAAATTTCATTGGCTGATGTAATTATAACTAGGATCTGATAAAGTAGAACGGAATGTTGTCAGATTCTTACATACAAAACTTGAACACATGATCTGTTTATTCACAATATTATGTTAAACACTTACGTAAGTTCGTCAAGTTATCTGAATTGTCATACTTTTGTTTTGTAATGATTTAGAAAAATGAACACGATACATAAATTTAATGAATGCGAAACCTTCAAAAATATTTTGTTTTCATTATAAGCATCAATAATTATTTCGTCTAAATACACGAACTGCTACTGATTTTAAGAACTATTTAAGTCATGTGTATTTTCTTGGTGTAAAAGCAAACAAAAACAAAAAATCTTAGCAAGAAAAACATATACACATTATAGTAATGTATGTTTATAGTTACTATCCTTCCAATACATTTTTGCCTTTTATGAAGCATGAATGCCTATGTTACAATTGACGTATATTTGATCAATTATAGGTAACCGAACAGCCTTCAACAATGAAAAAATAAACTTACAGTATATTGAGCTATAAAAAGTTCGATATGTCAAAAAGGTCAAACATTTCATACGAAAAAAGGGACGGCCTGATACTGATTTATGACAAACATGATAAAAACCCAAAACAAAACCAACAGCAATTACGAACACTGTTATAACCTCTACTTGCTGACTTGTTTCTTTATTATTATGAGGCTGACTTCATGCAGGAACTTCTTAGGAAGAAAGATAAGAAGTTAGCAATATCCTTTAACTCTACTTTCCGCTATATAGATGACGTTCTTTCACTAAACAATTCAAAATTTGGTGACTATGTGGATCGCATCTATCCCATCGAATTGGAGATAAAGGATACTACAGATACAGTAAAGTCGGCTTCATATCTTGACTCACATCTAGAAATTGACAATGAGGGTCGATTGAAGACAAAACTTTACGACAAAAGAGATGATTTCAGCTTTCCAATTGTGAACTTTCCATTTCTAATTAGCAACATTCCAGCAGCACCTGCATACGGGGTACATATCTCCCAATTGATACGATATTCCCGTGCTTGCATTTCCTATCATGATTTTCTTGATAGAGGGTTACTGCTTACAAGGAAGCTATTAAACCAAGAGTTCCAAATGGTGAAGTTGAAATCATCCCTGCGTAAATTTTACGGACGCCATCACGAGTTGGTTGACCGTTATGGAATAACCGTTTCACAAATGATATCGGATATGTTCCTTACGTCGTTACTACAATCCCCTTCCCTTTCATGAATTTGACCTACCGAATTAGACTTTTTACCGGATTTGTAATCACATAAGCAACACGACGGGTGCCGCATGTGGAACAGGATCTGCTTACCCTTCCGGAGCACCTGAGATCACCCCTAGTTTTTGGTGGGTTTCGTGTTGTTTATTCTTTAGTTTTCTATGTTGTGTCATGTGTACTATTGTTTTTCTGTTTGTCTTTTTCATTTTTAGCCATGGCGTTGTCAGTTTGTTTTAGAATTACGAGTTTGACTGTCCCTTTGGTATCTTTGGTCCCTCTTTTATAACAAAATTCTAATTTTTTTATAAATCAATTGTTTTATGTATTTTATACTTTATACTTGAGATATCTAACTATTACATTTTTATTGTTATGATCTTCAACTGTTATTCTTATTTGTTGAGATATCTAATGTTAAATGGTGATTGAGTTTGATTGAAGTGCATTATTAGTCTATAGTGGTGGCTTATATGTAAATACTGTACCTAAATATTTAGAAATATTACGTAAAATATGATTGCACTATATAATACAACAATAAGATATGATTAAAGAAATAACTAACTGTAACTATGTTTTAGTCGCCGACATTCAGATGACGACAAGAAAAATCAGGTTGGACAAGAAAGAAGAGAGACAGAAGCATGGACGTGTTAAACAACTCATTTTTATCCATGGATATTTTGCAGACAATTAAGTGCTAGTCAGCCTAAGAATCAGACAAATTCCAAAAATTTCAAAACATGACATATTTCAAATATTCATCTCAGCCACAAAATATGTTACCTTTAGTAAATTCAAATAGAACTGTATAATCAAATTTTAGAAAATTAATTGCAGTATTATGTAATTAGCAAGTCGAAGTTCGATATGTTTTGCTATTATCCTATTGAAATTCAGGCAATTGAAATTCAAAATATGTTTTATTACCAGAACTACACACTCACAATGATTGCAAATATAAATTCTAAGACAATAGAAATTTCAGGTATAAGCCTTCGTCTGGTAGTTTTTTTCGTCTGCTTGACAAAATTTCATTCCAAAGAGTCTGTTGCTTTGTTCACGATAGAACATTACTTACAGATGTACCAGCCCCTCTTTTGATGTTAACAACATTGATGTCATGCATGTGGCAGGCAATGTTGAACGAAATTTGACAATTAAACGAAACAATTGAAAATATAAAAGAGATGTATATATAAAACGTTTGAATATTTTATTTCTCATTATTTAAGGAAAGGTTTTTTTGCATTAATTCCTATGTAAGTTTGATTAACTTTAAAGATGTTTATTTATAATTAATTGATCATTCTTTTTGAAATAATAATCTAATTTGAACACTTAAAAGTCATAAAACAACATCGTATCCTAATCCTTTGTCTTAACATACTATTTTGTTTTAGAAAAATAGTCGAAGCAGCAGGTTTTTTCTTCGGCCGGTTTAAATTTCGTCACTCTGTCTTTCTTTTTATATCTGAATAAAAAATTAGATCAACATCTAATAAAAGTAAGTATCAGAACATTGGAAATAATAATACTGAGCAAAAATGCATTATAATATATACTGGCGGGGAACATAATTAAAATTGGCTTCCTAAATAAACTTAAATTTTACCTTCGAAGTGGTTATGGGTCGTATTAAATCGTGTTAAAATGATAAATACTTTGCAGATATTTGGTGATACTCAACGTTGCAATAAAAGACCGAATAATTTCCGTGATAGCCCACTAGCTCTGCATCAATTGATAATTGGTTTATATTTAAATTAGGTATATACAAACAAAACGTTTTGAATCCCATTAACTCCACACGGAGTGGGTCCAGGAACGTTTTATAATGTCTTGCATATTGTAAACTATGAAAAATGAGTAACACATTAATCGAAAATAAAAAGTATAAATGTGTTCCAAAGTGGAAAAATCTATTATAAAAACAAATAAATCATTATATAGGTAAATAACAAGACAACTGTTTAACTAGTATGTGTATAATGCATATATTAGCAGACATACATGGTATATTTATTGTGTTTGATTTGAATGCAATACTTACGATCCAACTAGATACCACAAACAACAACAACATGATAAAACTATAACAAAACACGATACTGATATAACAACTATTGCCCATGGTGGTACTGAAATAAACAAACAAAGAAATAATGATAATTATTTTTTTTTTAGATTTAAGTTGTAAAATAAAAAAAATATCGAACTCCAATGAAAATTATCCCTTTCTGATAGTTGATTGTGTTCACACAGTTAAAAACCTGACCCTGGACAGTATCAAAATTTTGAGAAATTTACCTGTGACATCACTTTTGTGGTGTTGACACAGTCGGATGAAAGACAGTAGGTGGTTTTGTTGTGATTTTTATGTGCTGTCCTATGTTGTTTTTAAAAGTGTTCGTTTTTATTCTGTGGTAAGTATGTCGAAATGTACAAAATGTAATATTGAATTATTCATTTGTGTATTTCTCTGTCCTAAATGTTTATTACATTTTTTGTACTGTATTTCTGTCATATAAGAGTGTCATTTAAGTGTTACATTAAACATTGCCATAAAAGTGCGAGGTTTGGCTAGCCTAAAAACTAGGTTCATTCCACCATTCTTTCTTTAAATGTCCTGTACCAAGACTGCAAAATGGCAGTTGTTATCTTAAAGTTCGTTTCTGTGTTTGTTGTATTGTCGTTTGTTTATGGTGAATTCAGTATTTCTGTTGTTTTGTTGTTTTCCTCTTTATAGTTTTAGTTTGTAACCCGGAATTGGTTTTGCATGAATCGATTTATGAATTTTGAACAGCGGTAAACTATTGTTGCTTTTATTCGATGTAGTTATCCTTGCATATGTTATTGTTGTGGATATCAAGGTTGTCTTTGTACTTGCACTGAACATTGGGGTTGTTGTTGTAGTCTCAGTAGAAAATAAGGATAACATTCTTGTAGTTTATTGATTTGATGAAGAAATAGTCAATGTTGGTAAAGTCCAGACTAGAGAATGAAATTGAAATTTACGAGTTTGACATACAGATTTAAAAAAATAACTAGGTGGAATAAACAAAAGGGATATCTAATCTCAAACGTTGAAGAATAATTGACATCGCAATGGTAAAAACCGACAAAACTACAAAAGACAATACAGAAAACCATAGACAAACCCTAACAAAATCCGAGAGATGTCCATCACATCAGAAGAATACTTGAATTACTTATATGCTCAATTGTTTTACATTTATTACGAATCCATAATGTCAAATCGACAAACATATCACTTTCGGTGAATTTTGAAAGAACTCTTAAGCCCTTACTATTGAGCTGATGATACACTCGGGGGGAATGCAGTACAAACAGTAAATATAGGACTGCACATAAAATATCGAAATAAAGTACTGAACTACTAAACTGATGATTATAAAGAAAGATAACAAAATAAAAAGGTTCAAACAAAACAATAATTGATAGTAAAATTTCTAGGAATACATGTATAGTCTACAGTTTCTAATTTGAATGCTACTTGTATGAAAATATTAAATGTTTAAGAAATGTGCTCGTAGATCAATTTAGTACAACGAATCTCTGGTGTATTGGTTACCTTATAGTTCGTTTCTCTGTTTCAGTGTTGTGTCTCTGTTGTGTTGTAGTTCTCTTATAAATTATTTGATACATTTCCTAAGTTTTAGTTTTAATCCTGATTTGTTTTTTTTTCTCTATCGATTTATGAGTTTTGTACAGCGGTATACTACTGTTGCCTTTATTTAGAGCTATAAGTTTATAAAAGATAGATAAAAAACTCCCTTGTTAGGAATTAGAACCACGAGAAGGAAATTGAAAATGTGATTGGGGAATTTGCCAAAGAGACAAATAATACTAATACAATACACACAATTCATTGACTATATATAATACAGTTGGTTTTAGCAGCCCAATGCCATATAGTACAACAACATTTACGTAGCTATGATTATAAGTTCAAAGATGATAGAAAGAATTTAAAAGAATTTGTGTGCGTGTTGCTCAGTCTTTTACTTTATTGTGTTTTGTGAACTGTTCTTGTGTTTTGGTTATTTTCAGTTTTTACCATGGTGTGATCAGTTTTGACTCAGTTTGAATGTCCAATCGGCATCGTTCGTCTCTCTATTTCAAGGTTCGAGTCACGATTTGAAAAAAATTAAAACATAAATAAGAAAAAACAGATTCCATCACTGTAACACATGTGTTACATTTCTCCACTTGAGACTGGTAAATTTTTTAAATATTTAAAGCGGGAGGCTTGCATAGCTTTTCAAATAGTTAAAATTGAACTGTTGAGAGTGGAGAAATATGGTTATGCACGAGTTATCGTGCTGGAATCTGTTTCTCTAGGGATTTGTATCCTTCTCATTTAAAGATTTGCAGAGTTGTTGTGTTCTATAAATGTGACGACATCAGTCATGGTGGCCTTATCTTAAAGAACGCCACACTATGAAATTCAGAAGAAATTATTAAAATTAACCGTTCCAAAATAATTTCGACTTATCATTTGCTGAGAAAAGATTTTTCACTTGTGATGGTAAATATATTTTTCACATCGCTGAAGAAATGTTCAAAAGGGGAAAAAATATAGAAACAAGCCTTGTTCACAAAAACTAGGGACACAATTGTTATCAAACTTTCTGATTAATTTTTTTTTAAATAGAGGAAATATATCAAGGGAACATTCAAAATTGACATTTTTCTGACTTCAAAATTGAAACACAGAACTGTCAAACTTTGAAGTAAAACCTGTAAACTTGGATTGGTAAAATGTCAACTTGAAACTAAGAAATTGTCAACTTGGAACTAAGAAATTGTCCACTTGGAACTGAGAAATGTCAAAATGGAAATTAAAGATTTTGAAAATAAAATGACAGTATTTCGTTTAATTTAATTGCGTTGCATGGCAAATTATGATTCGGGTATGGATTTCTCTTCGCTTACATTTACACCTACAAATTATATTCTCTGCTTGTTGTTAATATTAATTTTAAAACAGGGTGCAGCATTGTCAAGACTGAGCTTATTCTTCAAACTGATTCATCAATGATTTAATCTTTCCTTGTCTGAATGCAATATTTTAAAACTTACAATCACAACAAGATCATTTAAAGTAAAGTTACAACTATTTTGTTTTTAATTCAACTGTTCCTCCTATCTTACATTTTTCACAGGTTTTATATTCTGTATTATTATTTTGCCATATACTTAAAGGAATGTAACAATCATACAAGCACTATTTAGTGAACAATATTTATAAGTTTCACAACAGAATATCTTCTGTCTCTCCTATACTCCTACACTACATGTAGTATTACACCAACCCCACATAGCCCCTTGTCCCACAACATAATAATTTCGACCTTATCCATATGCATCATTCAAATCAAACACAAAGTATCAGAAAATATAAATGAAAGAGCAAATATTTTGACAGTTTTTCGTTCTGCTTATTTACTTTTAGATGGTATTGTTACTTGTTTTATTTTGCCTTTTATATGTGTTATGCAATCAACCTTATTCAATATATTTAAAAACTTTTATGTAATGATGTTTTGAATTTTTAAAATTTATTTTTTTGCCAAGGATTTCCTTGGAAGCATGCCCTCTGTAACCCAGGTGATGTCATGGAAGCATTGTCTGATACACCTGACTTATTTTGAAAAGAAATTAATTTCAAAAGTAATTATTTATATACATGTGTAGCATTGGCGCATTATGGTGTTATTTATCATCGAAATCTAGTTTATCGAACCATAAATAAAAAAAACTAGAAATAAGTGAAAATTTATATTAGAAACTAAGGAAATAATGATAATAAGTAAACTCTTATTAGTTCATGATATTGACTAAGATGCTAATTTTATTATATATTGAGTGCACATTACTATTCTTAGTAGTTACTATTATTGTGTTAGTTTTATACTTGTTGTTGTTGTTGATGGTATTGTGGTTGTCTTTGTCGTCGTTGGCATTGTGGTTGTCTTTGTCGTCGCTGGTTTTGTGGTTTTCTTTGTCTTCGTTGGTATTGTGGTTGTCTTTGTCGTCGTTGGTTTTGTGGTTTTCTTTGTCGTCGTTGGTATTGTGGTTGTCTTTGTCTTCGCTGGTTTTGTGGTTTTCTTTGTCGTCGTTGGCATTGTGGTTGTCTTTGTCGTCGCTGGTTTTGTGGTTTTCTTTGTCGTCGTTGGTTTTGTGGTTGTCTTTGTCTTCGTTGGTGTTGTAGTTTTTTTCGTCGTCGTTCGTATTGTGGTTGGCTCCGTCGTCGTTGGTATTGTCGTTGTCTTTGTCGTAGTTGGTTTTGTGGTTGTCTTTGTCGTCGTTGGTTTTGTGGTTGATGTTGTTGCGGCTGTTTTCATGGTTGCAGGTAATGTTGTTCGTACTGCAAAATAATCAAAGTTGATCAAACTGTCATTTCATTGTGTATCAACATTCGAATGTATGTCAATTTTACAAGTTTGATTAAAAATGGCACATAAGTCAGACATGTGCAAAATAATTTGAATTTTAAGTTACAGAAAGTAGAGAAGACGGGCTTTATTCTAGAAATTGACACCATTGAACTTTGGGGTTAAAGTTTCTTTTATTAATAAACGTCATATAATACTTAGTAGGAAAACCGGGAAAAATTACCAGAGGGACCAACAAACTCATAAATCGAAAATAAACCGACAACGTGATGGCTAAAAATGAAATAGACAAACAGATAAACAATAGTACACATGGCACAACATAGAAATCTAAAGAATAAGCAACACGAACCCTACCAAAAAACTGGTGATCTTGTCCCAAGAAGCTCCACATGTGGCACCCGTCGTGTTGCTCATGTTATAAAAAAAATCCGGTAAATCGTCTTATTCGGTAGGTCACGTTCATGAAATGGAGGGGATTGTAGTTACGACTTTAGGAACATAGCTGATATCATCTGTGAAACGGTTATTCCATCACGGTTAACCAAAAAACCGTGATGGAACTTTTGATTTAATAGCTTCCTTGTGAGCAGCAACCCTCTATCAAGAAAGTCGTGATAGGAAATACAAACACGATAATTTCGTATCAATTGGGAGATATATACCTCGTATGCAGGTGCTGCTGGAATATTGCTACTTAGAAATGGAAAGTTCACAATTAGAAAGCTGAAATCATCTCTTTTGTCGTTAATTTTCGTTTTCAACCGAAGGATATTGCTCATTTCTTATTTTCTTTCTGAAAAGTTCCTGTATGAAATCAGCCTCATAATAATAAAGTCGGCAAGGAAACTATGCTCTTTCGATCTGTTAGATATAACGGGATTTACAATAATTACCGTTTACGGCAACACGATATTTCTGTACTACTTTAATGAGGTTTCAGAAATAGAAGTGACTAATTGATACGAGATTCCCGGACTTGTATTCCCTATCATGATTTCCTTGATAGAGGGTTGCTGCTCACAAAGAAGTTATCAAACCAAGAATTCCAAATGGTCAATCTAAAATTATCCCTTCGTTCATTTTAAAACGCCATCACGAGTTAGTTGACCGTAATGGAATAACTATTTCACAGATGATATTGGAGATGGTCCATTCCACTTCCCTATTTACCACGTATGCGACCTACGGAATAAGACTATTTATTGGGTTTGTAATAACATAAACAACACGATGGGTGCCACATTGATGAATGATCTGCTTACCTTTCTGGTGCACCCGAGATAAACCTCAGTTTATAATGTACCTCGTGTCGCTTAGTCTTTAGTTTTCATTGCGTCTTGTTTACTTTGATTTGCTTGTTTGTTTAATGATTATTAGCCATGGCGTTGTCAGTTTATTTTCAATCTATGCGTTTGACTGTTCTTCTTGTATCTTTCGCTCCTCCTCAGCAGATTTATTACAAATATCGACTTATAACAGCTCATGAAATTTACTAATCACTATATCAACTGGTGATTTCTCCCGTGTCTTAACGTACTTGAATTATTCAATCTACCCATATATCTTATATCAACAACTACCCGGATCTGCAATTACATGACATAATTATAGAGATGAACGATGATTTATTGAGGTTGAACAGAAAGTGCTGTATATATCTACTGTTTATGTTCTATAATTTTAACTCCACTTAGCATTCTACCTTATACAAACAAACGAGATGAAAAAATATTTTTAACTAGATTATTGGGATTTTATAAAAAGACCAACATCTTCTAAACTATCATCATCACGGGCATTAACACTCTACAGTATTATTTAAGTATATCAATATAGAAAAGTACATTGTAGTAATAAAAGATTGTGTATTCCTGTACAACAGTGCATAATTTTAATATATCCGAAATTCATAACGCTATCACCTATCTATTACATCAATACCTTACTTCTTTGTCAATACTCTGTGTACATTATTTGTGTTCAAAAACGTTTTCAATTTTTTTCGTTGTTAATTCTGTTTACTTATTTTAAAACTGAAGCATTGTTAATACTTGGACTACACTTTAATTATATAAACAAAATTATCATTAAACGTTGCGAAATTTCTATGCAATATGTTTAAGCTTACGATCACAACAGGATCCTCCATAGCCAGGAGGACAGATACAACTATTTTGTTTTACATCAAATGTTCCTCCTCTCTGACATTTTTCACATTGCTTATATTCCGTAGCATTTGCCTGCCACCAACTGAATGGAATGTTACAACCGATTAAGCATCCTTTCATGGAATTATATTTGGAACGATCACAACATATATACTTAGTTCTTACCTGTACTCCTCCTCCGCATGTTCCATTACAAGAACCCCATGGAGCCCAGTGTTCCAATGAACAAAAACCACTTACTCCACATGCATTACATGAATCATAAACGTAAGTGTACACCAGTACTTTGAAAATATACGCTAGGATGATGATTTTCATTCTGAAGACTTTACTATTTTGAGTGAAGGGACGAAATACAAAATAATATCAAACCCAATGAATACAAAGATATCTAATAATATAAAGCCAAAGGATAATTTTACAAAAGATATTTTATCGAAAAATGCTTCTCATAAGTCAAACTTTATGCGAAGTCATTCATACACATACATTTAATTAAAAAGTATATCAGAAAGATAATCAGTAAGACTTTCTAAGATAACAATACGAATACTAAAAATCTGGACTAAAAATAAGGCGTATAGGTACAGTTTTCAATTTGTTAGCGGGCATGACGTAAAACAGCGAATCAAAGAATTCAACTTTATTTATAACTAATATAGGACAATGCTCTTGATTAAAAAATACTCCATTCCAGGACCTTTTGTTTTCCAAATAATTAATGTTACCAATAATTGATAAGTTCCAGTTCGACGGGTTCAAACAGAAAGATTTGAAAGCAGAGAAAACTGTGTATCTTATAATCGGCATGACTTTATCAGATGACAATACTTATACTAAAATAAGGCTTGCGCAGAGTTATATACTTTAATTCAGTCACGGACACGCGATATCACGGGTGTGTTATAGTGTCTGTTAAAAGTGCTTCATAATCCATGATTCATCGAGTCTGAACTTACACTAGTCAATTTATGCTAAGAACATATCAGATTACATATAATACAACCAGTACGATTGGTGTTTTTTCATATATCAATCATAATTTATGTTGTATTCGAATAAGTCGGATACATTTTTTTATTTGGATAGGTCTATAAAATCATTTCTTAAAGCCTCGGTTACACCTTACCGGATAGCTCGAACGGACGCCTAACGGACAACTTTTTTTCAATCCGTTCATGTCCGTTAGACGTCTGTTCTGTACAGTGAAAAATTTTGAGCATGTTCAAAACTTTGAACGGGCGTCCAACGGTTAAAATGTCCGTTGAACGTCCGGTAGGCGTCCGTTTTGTACGGTACTCGTCCGTTTAGTTTCCGTTTTGTATCCGTTACGTGTCCGTTATACATCCGTTGGAGGTTTGGCAGATAAATTCACCAACGGACTTCTAACGGACGTTTAACGGATAAAACGGATGTTGATCAAATGTGAAACGGACTTCTACCAGACGTACAACGGATAAAACGGATGATCAATGGATCTGATGAAACGGATAAATGTCAATTAAAAATTTGGCGTCATAAATGCCAATTAGAATTCGTAAGGTTCATGAATTCTTAATAATTAAAAAAACCCAAATACACTGAGAAACTTCAATTTTAAAGATATATTAAAAGCAAGGTCACTTCTTCTTAACAACCATAATTTATTTACCATACTTATACTTATAGAAAGAATTTCTGTATACAATTTTAACTTTTATATTTGACTGTATAAGTATATATATTCTTTTATATGTTATCGCATCCGAAATTTGAATTTTATGCATTTTTAATGCATTTTTATTTTCATGTATATTTTTTTAACTTCTCTGTAACCTTTGTACTTGCATAGTTTTATGATAATAAACTATCTATCATTATTATTCATAAGCAATCATAGAGTAAGAGCACGTCTTCGCAATCTTGAAGCTCTTATTCAGGCAAGACACTGCCTTTTGGCGGCATTTTGCAGAACAAATCAAAACTAGTTACACAGAAACATTTTGAATATGTATGCGATTTACATGTCTTATTATTGTCGCCTTTAATTTTTTTCGTATATCTTGTTCATCCGTTTTATCTGGAACGCTTCCGTAAGGTGTCCGTTTTATACGGTACTCGTCCGTTGGATGTACTTTGGACATCCGTTCTGTCCGTTAAGTTTCCGTTTCTCATACGTTGCATATCCGTTGTGTGTCCGTTATGCGTCCGTTTTGTTTGGTCAGTACATCAACGGATACCCAACGGATAACAATTTTGTCAACGGACTACTTTAGTTTTCACCCTTTAGTCGTCCGTTCGTGCTATCCGGTAAGGTGTTACCGAGGCTTTATAGATTAAATATATAATAGATGTAGTAATCGCATCATTATGATAATATACATTTTGCTATTTTCATTTTAAAGAAGAAAGTAAAATCACAAAAATACTGAACTACTACGAAAATTCAAAAGGAAAGTCCCTACTCAAATGGCAAAATCAAAAGCTCAAACACTATCAAAACAAATAAATAACAAAAGTCATATTCCTAATTTGGTACAGACATTTTCCTATGTAGACACTATTTGATTTAACCTGATTTTAAAGCGATCTAAACCTCTCACTTGTATGGCAGTCTTTTCAAATTCAATTATATTGACAACGCTGTAAAAAGAAAGAAAAACATCATATGAAAAAATGTCCAAATAAGGGATAGAATCTAAATCACTATAAAAACAAACATATGTGTAACAAAGTAGCACAACATGGCATATAGACCTAACATATTAGCAAATACCAATCTTTTTAAAAAAGGTATTTGAAAGACGACAGGAGTTATATCTATTCTGTGTCTTAAAATAGGATTAATCCAGTCATGGCAAATAGATAAAATGATTTTGCTCTAAAATAGTTTTTTTTTTACTGTTAGTGTTTGACAAACTATCCGATCGAAATTTATTATTACTTTTCAATTTTTAAAGTTGTGTAAAAAAACACCATACGTTAAGGATATAGTTATTTTACTGATTTTGTTACATCGATATATTAGCTTTTAATTTATATGTCAGCGTATAGTTTGTTGTATTGTGTATTCAAAATACTTTTTAACATGAATTATCTTTGCAGACAACAAAAAAACCTTCACATTCCAAAAATATCTAAAAAAATAGTTTAAGCATCCACATAAGTTTAATATTTTGACAACTACTTGCATATCAGTATTCAAAATATGTTCATAATTTTAATCTTTGAAATTTGTAAACCCTTTTTTTGTTCTTTCTTATCAAATACAACCATATTAATCACCAGTCAAAGGTGTGAAGAAAAACTATTTGTAACTTGGATATTGATTACGTACATGTATTAGTCGTAATGTAATACACTTAACTATTGCAGTTTGGCCTAATCTTAAAACAAATCAATAAAGGCAATAGTAGTATACTACTGTTTAAAAGTCATATATCCACTGAGAGAAAATATTCTAGACCACAAATGTAAACCTAGGAAAAATAGTCAACTATATATAAGAGGAATATAAAGGAACAACAGTAACACTGTAATGCAACTAAAACAAACACCAACATGACCAACCGAACTATTTATATTCTATTATCTGCAAGTTGCTTAAAAAGAACTTCAGTTAAAGAAAGATTTGTTCTAGACAAAACGGCTTTTATTACCTCCATATTTTATCACCAACAGATTTGAGATTTACTTCACTGCCGAATTATTTTAAATTAATGTGTTTTTTTCAAAAGCTAATCGAAAGAAACATTGTACCAAAGAGATATTCAAAGTCATAAGTCGATATAAAGTAACATAGTACGCAATGGCACAAAAAGACTGGTAAATGCATCGAGCAATTGTTTGTTTTCATGATTTATGACTTATAAGCACGTAATGCCAGTCACGAAACGCAGATACACAGCGTGTCTAGTTCCACGTGTCAAAATTGCACACATTCAAATCTTCATGAAGTACAAAATGGTACACATACACATCTTCCATGAAGTACAAAATGATTTACATACAAATCTTTAATGAGATACGAAACGGTATACACACAAATCGTCCATGAAGTACGAAATGATATACATATAATAACAGTAGTATACCGCTGCTCAAAAGTCATAAATAGATTGAGAGAAAACAAATCTGGGTTACGAATTAACAAACCATAAGGTTCCAAATGGCACATTTAAAAAATGAGACATTTTTTTCCCAGACATCAAAAATACAAATTTTCCATGAGGCACGAAATAGCATATTTATAAATCTTCCATGAGATACGAAATGGCAAACATATAAATAATTGAGAAGGTTCGAAATGCTATACATATAAACTTCCTTAATACAAAATTATATACATAAAATTTTTCCATGACGTACGGATGGTATATATGTTTATTTTCTATGAGGTACAGAATGGTATATAAATGTTAATTTACCATGAGGTACGAAAAGATCAAGGAACGAAATGGTCAGGACACGATAGTGTTTCGTCAGGGTGCGAAATATGTGTGAAAATTACTATAATTCGTTAAGTTTAGCGATCAAAAAAATTGTTTTAAATTATTGTTAATTTTCAGTTAATGAGTTTTACTTTTTAGAAACTAAGTAGAATTAACAACTGCTAGCAAAAGATAGTACACATGACACAACATAGAAAATTACAGAATAAGCAACACGAACCCCAACAAAAACTAGGGGTGATCTCAGGTGCTCCGGAAGGGTGAGCAGATCATGCTCTACATGTGCCCCCCGTCGTGTTGCTTATGTGATAACTAATCCGGAAAATAGTCTAATTCGGTAGGTCACATTCATAAAGGGAAGGATTTTGTAGTTACGACGTAAAAAACATATCCGATATCATTTATGAAACGGTTATTCCATAACGGTCAAACAACTCGTGATGACATCCGTTATATTTACGAATGTGATTTCAACTTCACCTTGGAACTCTTGTTTTAATATGTTCCTTGTGAGAAGCAACCCTATATCAAGAAAATCCTGATAGGAAATTTAAACACGGGAATCAATTGGGAGAAATATATATGTTTCATTTTCAGTAATATGTAGAAAATGTTTGGTTGATTTTTGGCAAAAGAAATAATTCCTTTCAAATTGCAGGTTTAATGTTCCAATATTTAACCGTTTCGTTTTCCCATTGTAGCAAGACACCATTTGCATTTGTGAATTATTCAGTATACACAGCTTACTCATATTGTACCAGGTAGTGATGTACTAATTGTTTATACGTTAAACCAATTCAAATGAACTTGCTCTCTAAGACTGTAGTAAAAATTTGTCCTTTAATTATTTTTTTTTTTTAAGAAAACTGTTATTTTGGCATTCGTATTATTCCTTAGAGTTTATCCAAACATTACATTCCATTGTATGTTATGTGATACCTACATGTATAATCAAATATCACCAAGAACTGTGCATGATACTCTGATAATTCATCAATGGAATGAAAAAGCATTACTTAGTTATGTACACAAATATATTAATTTCACAAACGAAGTAAGCATCAATTTTATTAAACGATGATGACTTTCACGTACGACCTTTATGCGTTTAGTATGTAACATTCTGTTTGTCTTGTTTTAATCTGGTCTCAGACCTTTTCTTTCTCTCATAATCTCGTCATCTACAGAGTTACTCAAGAGTCATGCACCAGCAAGTAGAAAAGTTAGCCTGTGATATACAACTAAATTGGGTTTTCTTGAGATTAATTACAGTAACATCATATTATTCCTGCTGCGTACAGTCTTTTATGGGGTTTGAGTAATCTACTTATTCTTTTTCGAAGTATACGACCACACATCTATTGAAGGATATTCGCTATTCTGTTTCAAAATAACAAGTATTGTAAATAAAAAAAAGAAGATGTTGTATGATTGTCAATGAGACAACTATCCACAAAAGACAAAAATAACACAAACATTAACAACTATAGGTCACCGTTCGGCCTTCAACAATGAGCAAATCCCATACCGCATAGTCAGCTATAAAAGGCCTCGACATTAAAGATAAAGACTGTTATAAATTGATAGTTGCATTACATAATTAACTATCAAAAGTGAATGGTTCGTGTTACCTTTGGCAAAATTTTGCCATAAAAAAAATATGCATGGTAAAAACATTAACCTAACTTCTAATTCTTGTATGCCGTCCTTTTTTTTTGTCAAATTCGGTAATTTACAGTTGTAAAAGTTTGAGAAGAAGAAGATGGCTTTTACAAAAATTACCTTGATAATTGTCATATGTATCAACGTTTGAATTATTATAATTCCTGAAATTTGATGTTTAATGCATTTATTTATCAAAAATTCAATATGTTATTTCATGAAATAAAAATAAAGTTATGTCAAATGAACCGAAATTATGAAATTAAGGAGAGAACGATATGTGTCTTAAGAGATGTATCCTTTTTTCATTATCAATTCTTCCGTAGCGTGATATTTCGACTCTTTAAAATTCAAGAGTCAATCCTAAATTGAGGTAAATTGTATGGCCATCCAAATACCGTTTCGATTCCTAAAATAGACATTTGTTGTCGAAATCCGGATATGGTGTACACATTTTTAAATCATAATTGCGGTATACCATCTTGTCCACAAGTTTCTTGTCTTCTGTTGGTAATTAAAATTGATAAAAGATCTACTATCTGGTGATCGGTTCATTTGGCAATCGGCAATGAAAGTCAACTGGGTTTAAGAACTTCAGTTGTTTGGCCCGATATTCAAATGCGTTTTGATAATATATATTTTTTCACTTTTTTCGGTTTTGGAAATTGTTGATTATATACTGCTATCGTATCACGACAACTAATGTATATTCAGTGATGTTAGGAATCGAAACGGTATTTGTACTTGTTATTGATTTACAAGAATTGTTGTTATCGAACGAAATAGGCCAGCTACACTATATAAATTGCACCAGCTAAAAATGCTTGTTATCAAATCAAAAGTTGTAAAAATTCTGCCATAAAATTATTACCATTGGAATATTCAAGCTCGTGAGAATTTTATAGCAGTTTTCATTCAAAACATAACCCATCATTTACTATTATTGGATGAACAGTGTTGAGCAAGAGATTTAAAACATACACCAACCACGTTCAAGAAGGTTTACGTTATCAGCATTCGAGTACTTTTAAAGAAGTTTGTTTGGTTTTAATTGTCAGCGAAACAAATTGATCAAAGTCTTATAGACCTTTTTATAGATATAGTGTGACATTTAAATGATCATGGTTTACGTAAAGTACTGTGTTTGAATATGGAATGCCTTTTTGAGATTTTGTCTAGCATTTGTTATAACTGTTTCACTCAGCTGATGTCAAAAAATGTTTTACTTCTAAGTGTCAAGTGCAATCTTCTGTGTCATCTAATCTCTAAAAGAAATTGTAAAAGGTGAATATATATTTTCATTCATGTTAACTATAACCAAAGATAGTAAAGCGGTTAAAGAAGACAATCCAAGGGGGTCCAAGTAAAATGTATATTTTATTGGTCTAAATACTGAAAAAGATTTTGATATTAAAGCATCGGTAATTTAACGATGATCAAATAGTACAAACCAAGGTAACACATAAAATCTGAGACTAATAAGACACTATCGATTATTAAAGACTATATTATTATTCTGGTTAGAACTGTGAAGTATCCATAACATCAAAACACTCAGGTGTGCTTTATGGTGAACATAGTCTATTTAAAATTCATTACCATGCAAACTATTTGAAAGTGATAACCAAATTAATGATATGTTAAGTATTATTATAGACAATAAAAAGAAAGAATCTAAAGTTCGTGACATATGCTGAGGAGTTATTTAAGGGCTAATATCTAAGATACATTAACAGATTTAGTCATGGAATGTCTAGTCCATAAAATTTGAAAGAAAACAGTAGAATAATATAATGAAGTAAAGTCAATATCTCGCTACATTGAAGACCCATTGGTTGCCTTCGGCTGTTGTCTGCTTTATGTTCGGGTGGTTGTCGCTTTGACATATTCACCATTTCCTTTCTCAATTTTAATATTTCGTTTGGTGAATTTATGTTTCGTTCCAATGATACCCAAAATAATTATTCCACAAACCAGGATGTAATTTATTCCATATTCGTTATAACATATCAGCCAATGAATGTTCATTAAACACGTAGTAGTACACTGAAATTTCAAGTTATTGCATTTTACTTTTCTTTACCTCAATTGTGTGTCAATAGATCTAATAACGTACGTTAACAAAAAAATTAATTTAAATTAGATCAATGTTACGGAAGCGTAGTACCGCAACACATATTTTTTCCCTATCTTTGCATTGTTACGCAAACCTTTGTGTTATATAACACAAACCTTGCGTTTTAACGCAAACCTTTACAAAATAACGCAACCTTTTGTTGTATCGTTTTTTTTTCTCTCAAAGAAAACAGTATTTATTAATGGAGGAGGCTGTATATCATAATTTACCATCCATGTAGTCATTGCAGTGTTATATGCTTGAAAAATTTACAAATATATAAAGGCCCCAAAACGATATTCATGTTACTACTATATTACAAAGAAAATTGAGGTTAAACCGAGGAAAACAACCCAAACCTGATATTATAGCTATAACCGAATATACATGTAAATATACTTCCAAAGTAAGCTCTCGTTTGAAAACTATGTAAAGTTGATTCAAACAAGCTTCCCTTTGGCAATAAATGTAAAAAATGATGATGTTTTATTAATAAAATCATGTTCTCTCCATTCAAATTGCTACACAAGCATCTTAAAAATACTACACTTTATTGAAATAAAAATTCAATGATTTTCTATCAAAGAATCTTTATCGTATTCTGAGATTTAAATAAATGTTTCCTTATCAATAATTCATTTTAAAGCAGATGGATCATTTTGTCTATTTGACTTATAATTCTCACAATTGTATGACTTTATTTTTGATCTTTCAATTTAGATATGCATATACACTATACTATACGTCTATTTTCTTGTTGAAATATATACTTTTCTGATTCACAAATCAGTCTTAATTTATGTTTAATTAAACCTCACTTATTCCATTATTCCTATGCATATTTATTATAAAGATTTGGCCTTGTATATATGTTTTATATTTTATAAGTACGTCTGAGTCAGTGACAATCCTACAACAGATGTATCCATCGGATCGCCATCAATGATGGTGATACATGGCTGTGTAGATTAACACTGACGTGGAAAGGTAACACATGGCCAGCGAAAGCTCTTTTTTTGAGAGCCCAGGTGGTCGTGTGGTCTAGCGGGACGGCTGCAGTGCAGGCGATTTGGTGTCACGATATCACAATAGCATGGGTTCGAATCCCGGCGAGGGAAGAACCAAAAATTTGCGAAAGCAAATTTACAGATCTAACATTGTTGGGTTGATGTTTAGACGTGTTGTATATACATTATGTACACAGCCATGTATCACCATCATTGATGGCGATCCGATGGATACATCTGTTGTAGGGTTGTCACTGACTCGGACGTACTTATGAATATAATTATTTTCTGTGACTGTATCTTACATTAATTTGTAGGATCCTTTACTATAGATAATTTAGCTGATCTGTAACAATAACATCTTCATGCCTTATATATAATGTACTGTAGTACGCCGCTAGATTAACACTGACGTGGAAAGGTAACACATGGCCAGCGAAAGCTCTTTTTTTGAGAGCCCAGGTGGTCGTGTGGTCTAGCGGGACGGCTGCAGTGCAGGCGATTTGGTGTCACGATATCACAGTAGCATGGGTTCGAATCCCGGCGAGGGAAGAACCAAAAATTTGCGAAAGCAAATTTACAGATCTAACATTGTTGGGTTGATATTTAGACGAGTTGTTTTATTTTTTATCTACTAGTTAATCACCACCGAAATAATGACAGACGGACATGTATACAAAACTTACGGAATAATTGAAATCAAGATACTTGCGTTAACAGTACATGCCTGAGTTTTAATATTTCAGTTTAACACTAGAAACTCTAAACAAAACTTAACGATATGAGTAATGACCTAATGGTATTTAGATATCACATCTCGTTCTTTATGCCCGTTTTTGATGTGTCGTTTGTGATTTCAATAAACGTTATCTTTAAATTTTTCAGATTTTTTAATTCCATAAATGAATGACAATCTCTTCTTAATTCATTCATAGATTTGATTATACCGGTAGAAAACTTATTTAAAAACGGATAATTCATTATCATTTTTATAGGGATGTTGTGTACCTTGCCCGGAAAATTAGAATCGATCCGGATAAATTTATCTATTCTTAAAAGTAAACTTATTCTTAAGGGTTACCGATTCAACAATGCTATACGATTTTGTGATAGTGTTTATTGAAATTAATATTGCTTTTGTTATAAGTGAATTAAAATCAAACTAAATATCATGTCTATATACATTTGTGCATATCGACATGCATGACTCTACTATATGTTAATACCTGTATCTTGGCATTACACACAATGTTTCTCTGAAATCTACACTAGTACTAAATCAATTGAATATAGGATGTGTACGTTAAGGGACGACTTCAAAGTTCAATGTAGGATAAAAAACTTAATTCACGTAGTTTTTTTACTGACCCCAACCCCTTTCCTAACTTAATTTGGAAAAAAATGATTTACCAATAGGGATATATGTATAAATCGATTTTAGATATACAAGACTTGCAGAATTTTAATCCCCCAACCCTCAAACTATTTGATTTAAGTTTTTTTTTATCCTACATCGATCTTTTGATGTCGTCCCTAATAAGGCTGTTTTTTTTCTTGTTTGAATTGTTTTACAATTGTCAATTCGGGGCCTTTTATAGCTGAAAATACGACATAGGCTATGCTCATTGTCGAAAACCATATGATGACATATAGTTGTTAGTTTCTTTAAAGTGTAGAGAGTTTTTTTTATTGGCAATCAAAACACATCTTCTTTTAATATATAGCTGATACGTAAGTTGATAACAAAAAATATCATTTAAGTCAATGTTTAGCTATGATGCATATTGTGCTATAGGCCATTAGTTTATAAATCCTTATTTAAAATGTTAGCATAGAAAAGGGGACATATAAGTGCCTTTGTGCACACCTAATATGTATGGCATGATTATATTTATATATATATACAAGTTTAAATTGAAAACTACATTCAAACCTATAATTGCGTTAGAAAAAAAAACCGTAATTTTAATACGTGAGCATGTAAAACAATTCCGTTGTAGAAGTGTCTAATACAGCACAAACAACATTTTCCAAAAGACACAAAAAAGTGAAAAAGTATATTTAAACAAAACGCATTTGACTAACAGGTCGAACAACTGATGTTCTTTAACCCTGCTGACTGTCATTGGCGATCGCCAAAAAAATTAATCACAAGATGTAGCAAAATTGATCTTCAATATGAATTTAATTCTAAACAGAAAACAGTTTTCTGTGGCCAAGATGTTATGCTACAAACATAAGGTGTTAATATTTTTTTAGTACACCAGATCCGGATTTCAACAATAAATGTCTCTTCAGTGATGTTAGGGATCGAAACAGTATTTGGAGGACCATATAATTCACCCTCAATTTTAGATAGACTCTTGAATTTTAAGATATACATATACAAAATCGGATATATTATTCTAAAGTTTTTCATTATGGCCAATGTATGGCCATCTGCTTCCTTTAATATTCACTGCTGCACTTTATAGGCATTTCACAAACCTTTCGAAAATCCTGTAATGGATGCAATACCCTCTACCATTAACAAGTAAAACGGTCGCTTAATTTAATCATTTCTAAAAAAAATTAAACGAATATAATCTGCCTTAAATATAACTCCGACTAAAACAGTTAGCTTGACAGTCATCTAATTTTCCTATTGCACCCTTTTATGTAATAGTCGTGATCTCGTTTATTATAAACAAGACATATTTTAATCTTTGGAAAGTTCCTGTCATGCCGGTATTGTTCTGGTTTTTTTATCGTTGGAAATGAGTACATTTCTGCCAATTTGCTATACATGTACATTCTTCTGCTATTACTTTGACTTTGTAATTTCAGAATATTTTAATTGTACAATGACCGTAACCGAACCAAAAACATTGAAAACAAATTAAATCAGAAAGCTAAAACATAAAATTTTAAAGTCAATATATCTAACAGATTCAATTCACCAGACGTTATATGTATAACATACCTCACATCTCCCACTTTATAAATATATATTAATACAATTTAAAAACAAAACAATATACTATCAGCAATACAAAAATTAAAGACTAGTTGTCTCATTGATTAAAGTAACACTTTATGCATATGTTTTGATAGAACTAATGCCCAATTAAAAACCAACTGTACATGTACATACAGGTTTTGCAAACTAAATAAATAGGATGAACTACAAAACAAACAGTGTGTAAGTACATAGTTTACATACTAATGACAACTGTCTGACAGTTTTTGGACCATTTAGGTTTACCTTGAAGTTCTAGGGACATGAATGTTAAATGTATGTAAGCATGTCTTTCAAAATATAATGTCTTCTAGTCTAGGGGACGTTCACAACTAGAGAAACTGAGACAATGTCATGAATTAACCGGAAGACGTCGAAAAGACAAAACAATTTCACAAAACATTTCATAAAAAAGTAAATCTAATGATTCGAATACATATTAATGATGTTGTTATTTACTTCATAGTATTTTGTTTTATTTCGTTGTTCAAATGCTGTGTATATATCATAGTGATTCACTTCAAGCGTATTCCTTCAGTATGATAAGGACATGTGTCTTGTATTTTATTTTTATTTTTTTCGAATAATTTTTTGAGAAAACCGGATATAATGTACATGTTTTGTCGCTTTGTTAAATATGCATGCAATATTTGAAACTGGAAATGTAGAAAATCGACCAAATAGACACTCACTAATATATTTTCAAAATATGGAAGTCATATCATCATGTAAAGGTGCATGCTGATTTATAAAACTCACACTAGGGAATGAATAATAGAATTAGTACAGGTAATGTTGCGTCTGACTAGAACATTGGTAAACCAGGTTAATGTAAAAAAAAAACGTCTCGGCCTTTTTCTTAAACTAATCTTTTTTTAATGACAATATCATGTTAACACATGAAAATCATGTACCAACGATGTATCTAAACACACTATTTTGTTACAAATAAACAGTCGAATCAGCAGGACTGTTCTGCAGCAGGTTTAATTTTTGTCACTCTGTTTTCCCTCATATATCTAAAAATAGATGCATTGTTAAAATTAGATCAATAAATTAGTTATAGTAAGAATAGGAGCGTTCTCCCTCTTGAAATAATAAATCTACACAAAAGTGAGTAATATACATACTGACAGTCAAAAAGTTCAATAGGCATCCTAAATAAACTTACTAAAACTCAAACATTTTAACTTATAAGTTGTTATGTTTCGTGTTCCAGTATTATATGTTTTGCACATATTGGATGAAACTCAACTTCGCATAAAAAAAAACGAAAACTTTTTGGTTTTGCTAGTATATGTTAGTTATGTATTAATGATATATAAGGACACCTGTGTTTCTAGATCGAAACGTAAGCACACTGATTATAAACCGAGGAAAACATAACAATACGGTTGATGTCATGCGCTTATACTGTCATACTGTCAGGCGTCAATTGATGTTTTCGAATGCAATACTTACGATCTAACATGCCACCACAGACAAAAACAACATGTTGAAACTATTCCAAGAACCGATACTGCGATAACAGCTATCGCCCATGGCTGTACTGAAATAATCAAATAAAAATATAATGATAATTCATGTTTCCGTTTTATTAAAATAGTAAAATAACAAAAATATCGAACTTGTCAGAAAATTCAAAACGGAAAGTCCGTTATCAACAAGTGATTTACCTATCAGTTATCAACAATTAATTCACAAGTGAATAATTCGACCTCATTGAATCCTTTTTTATGTGAATTTAACCCCTTAGCTAGCGAAAGATAACGCATGCATAGTGCGTGTTCGGTTTTTTTAAAGGAAAAAAATGTCAACACTAAGTAAAACAAAGGTAAATGAAGGCAACAGTAGTATACCGCTGTTCGAAATTCATTAATCGATTGAGAAAAAAACTAATCCGAGTTACAAACTAAAACTGAGGGAAACACATCAAATATAAAAGGAGAACAACAAAACAAAAGAAAGACAATACTTATAAAAATGCAACACACACAGAAACGAACTTATATATAACTATGGCTTTTTTACTGACTTGGTAAAGAACATTTCAACAAATGGTGGGTTGAATCTGGTTATGTGGCTAGCCAAACTCCCACTTTTATGACAACACTGAATTTAACTATTAAATGTCAACATTACATGACAGGATTACAAATCAAATTAATGAATGAAAAATAGGACAAATAAACACACAAATAGGAGCTATCAAAAGGTACCAGGCTTATAATTTAATGCGGCAGACGAACGTTACGTAAACATAAGATTCATCAATGACGCAAGCTCAAATAATAAAGTTCGAAAGCCAAAGCAAGTACAAAGGGTGCTATAAACAGTTTCGTATAAAAAAAATAGGGGTTATTCTCCGACTAAAAATAACTATGGAGGGAAATCCCTGTTTTATTACTTACTTGGTATCATATTTTTTTATTTGATTGTAAAAATTAGTTAATTAGCTTTCAATTAAATATACATGTTTCAAGGAGAGACAACACTGTAAACAGACTGTTGTTTTAGCAGTGAAAATTGAAAACGTATTTGCAGCCACTGTAGCACTTTTCGGAGTAGGAAACCGTACCCTGAAACAAGATTCTTTTGAAAGGCCGGGTAAAAACCTACAAAATTCATACAGTTTTGATTATGAAAAATGTGCATGGATTATGTCTTCATGGGTGTGCACATGAACTGATTTCAAGTTTTTTATGTTAAAATTATACCTTTCTTCCCCATGTTCATTGGATGAAATTTTTATAATATATTAAAAGTACACATTATTTTTATTTCATTATAACCAAGAGAACATTCTGATTCTAGTGATATCTAGTTTATACAAATATCTTTATTAATCAGTCCACCAGCAAGGGTCACATATGCATGGTCCCTCAACATATGATTTCATAGAAAAAAACTGTGGATTGCACCCAAAGTTGAAAAGCACTGATGACTAAAAATTCCAAAAAGTTGTGCCAAATACGGCTAAGGTTATCTGCTTAGGATAAAAACATCCTTAGTTTTTTTAATAATTCATATTTTTTGCAAACAGTAAATTTATAAAAATGACTATATAATAGATATACATGTTAAAAGTGGTTATTAACTATTAACTAAATAATAATAATAAAAAAAAAAATCAGCACATAAAAGCGCTGCCTGGTCTCAAACGGGAGCAATACTTGGCCTTGTGTGAACCCCGCATAAGATACTAAATTTGTAATTTATTAAGTAAACAAGCTAATCTTAGTTGTAACTAATATTGTTGTAGGTTTTATACTTGTTTTTGTTGTTTGTAGCACTGTGCTTGTCCTTGTCGTTGTTAGTTTTGTTAATTTTGTGGTTGCCTTTGTCGTTGTTGGTATTGTAGTTGTCTTATGACTCGTTGGTCTTGTTGTTTTCTTTGTTGTCGTTGGTTTAGTGGTTGCCGCTGTCGTCGTTGGTACTGTTGTTGTCTTTGTCACTTTTGGTTTGGTGGTTGACTCTGTCGTCTTTGTATTTTTTGTTGTCGTTGTAATCGTTGGTTTTGTTGTCGTCTTTGTCGTCGTTGGTTTCGTTGTTGTCTTTGTCGTTGTTGGTATTGTTGTTGTCTTTGTCGTCGTTGGTATTGTGGTTGTCTTTGTCGTCGTTGGTTTTGTGGTTGTCTTTGTCGTCGTTGGTTTCGTTGTTGTCTTTGTCGTTGTTGGTATTGTGGTTGTCTGTGTGGTAGTTGGTATTGTTGTTGTCTTTGTCGTCGTTGGTTTTGTGGTTGTCTTTGTCGTCGTTGGTTTTGTGGTTGTCTTTGTCGTCGTGGGTTTTGTGGTTGACTTTGTCGTCGTTGGTTTTGTGGTTGTTGTAGTGGTTGATATTTGTATGGTTGTAGGTAATGTTGTTTGTACTGCAAACAAATCAATATGATCAAATTGTCATGCCATTGTATATCTACATTCGAATCAGTTACAATTTAAGAAGTTTAATTTGAAAGAGCGCATTTGTCATACATATGCAATTGCCGATGAAATTCATGTCAAAGAAAGCATAGAACACAAACTTCATTTCATGGTCAGTTGTAAATATTTTCTTTTCATTTTCCAGAGTCCTGTAGAAATTAAACTCGTTCATAGTGAATGCATCTACTGTTTAATATCTATGTTTTTTCGTTCCTGATTTTATACCCTTAAATTGACAATTGTTAACCAGATTATTGGAAACAATATAAAAAACCAAAAACCTCGAACCTATTATTGTCACGGGCATTAACACTTCACAGCATTACTGTGCGTTTGTTTTGAGGTATAGGGGGAGGGTTGATATTTAAAAAAAACATAATGTGTTAAGGTGCCAGCTGAAGGACGCCTCCGGGCGCATGAGATTCTCGCAACATATAAGACACATTGATAGCCTTTGGCTGTTGTTTGCTCTATGGTCGGGTTGTTGTCACTTTGACACATTACCAATATTGTAATGTAGTAAAAAAGGTTGCGTATCCTTCTACAACAGTGCATACTTACAATATCAAAAATGCATACCGCTATCATTTTTATAAAAAAAAACATATCATTATCTGGCATCTTTGTCAATATCAAGAAGACTTATACTAAAATATGTACTTCCATCTTGTGTTTGTTTACTAGAATGAATGTTTTAAAGAGCATCACAAGATAAAAAATTCTATATTAGCACCTTATACATTTCCGAAATTATCATATACTTGGTGTGAAGTATTTTCCTCAAACATCTGTAAACTATCTTTGTTTATTGTGTATATTAACTAAAATATAGTAAAGCATTGCAAATACTTGGGTTATACTAAACAAACGAAATTATCATTAAATGTTTCTATGCAATGTGTTTAAACTTACGATCACAACAGGATCCTCCATAACCAGAAGGACAGATACATGTATTTTGTATGACATCAAATTTTCCTCCTCTCTGACATTTTCCACACTGTTTGTACTCTGTCGCATTCGCCTGCCACCAATTGAATGGAATGTTACAACCTTGTAAGCATGCTTTTAGCGAATAATATTTAAAAGTATCACAACAGATCATCTTCTGTCTCTCCTGTACTCCTCCTCCTCCACATGTAGCATTACACGAACCCCACGGTGCCCATTGTTCCACTGTGCAATAACCTGATCCACACGCATTACATGAATAAAAAACGCAAGTGCATAAAAATACTTTGATGATATACGCTAAAATGTAGATCTTCATTCTGTAGACTTAACTCTTTCAGATCATGACACGAAATACAAAATAATATCACACATACAAATGAAAACAAAGAGAACTGATAATATAAAGTCAAAGGATTATTTCTCTAATATATAGTGTATATCATTCAATACAGAATATTCAATTGCCAAAAGCTTTTCTGAAACCAAACTTTGATAACAATCACTGTGTGCAAACAGTCGGAAAGCTGACCCCGGATTCACCTATTTCTTAAAGTAACAATAGAAGTTATGTGACTACCCTCCTTAGACATTTTGTTTGGTCGTTTTTCTTCAACAGAAATAAGTCAGTTTCTTCAAAAAGTCATAGCTAAAGAAATCAAAGTATGCTGTGCGTTACAAATACCAATCGTGTAATGTTTTTAGAAGTTCATCAATCGTCGCGTAAATATCTTTCAACACATCAGCTGAATGTTTATTTTCAACTTCTGAGAACCTTTGCTCAATTCAAAATAAGTGATGAGGATTATTTTGAACTGGTCTGTGTCCAATTTATGCCATTCAATACGCTGTAATACGCAAATGTGCATGCACTTCGATGCTTAGATATTTCTATGCGGTTCCGATAGTAATTTACAAATAACGTTTCTTTGTTGATACTTTTCATGAACCAACTTATTGTACAATTATTCATAGTAAGTGCCATATGCTGTTTTAAACAAATTTATATCATTTAAATAATTAATTATCTTTGTACTAAATGTTTGTGAGATCTCAATCCTCTTCTATACCTCTAACCAATGCAGAACAAAGAAAAAACATTGCAATAAAAACAGCTAAACTTAATCTAAAAGAAGTCCGAAACCGATGTCAGACTAGGTAAAACAAATACGCAAATGACCATCATACATAAATGAACAAAGGCACACCAGCAGTAAGTGGGATGCCAGCTCCATAAATCAATTTAACGGATTGAAAAAGTATGTCTCCATCATACAAAAATCAAGTACAATCCCTCCTACTAGAGGTTTATTATTATACCGTCATAAAATATATATGAGAAGAATAAAATCCCTATGAGTGAATCAATATTAATTCAAATTTCTAAACAAACACATTTTTTCATTTTTGAATAATAACAGAACTGAAATGGAGCTTTAATAATACAACAAAAGTTACTCTGTGTCATAATATTATACTCAGCGTTACTCAAATATGTTGGTACATGTTTTTACGGCTATTACCAAAAAATATCAACATAAATGTTAAGCCAATAATTATGTTTTAGATCACAAGAAAATCACTCACCTAGTGTAATAAATATATAATTAAAATGCTTTAAAAAAAGCTAATAAAATGCAAAGATTGCTTTTATGTTCAAAGGTCAAGACTTTTATTTTTTGACAGTTCATGTAATAATATTTGCATTGCATTACATTTGACTTTGCAGGATTCCTTCATCTGACTCAAAAAATATTAACAGTCGCACGTAATGCCTTTACACCATTATACACTATACATTATAGCACCATACACCTTCTACGCAAGTAATACCATTGTACCATATGCCATACACCATTACACCGTATTTATATAGCCCATCCGAGCTCACCCATGAGTATGAATGTTAGGCCCGGTGTTTCTATCGTGTTTGGGGAAAAGATTCCTGAGTCCGGCTTCATCAGTGGTCAACTCAATAAGTTGTATATTGGCGTATTATTTATGTTTTTTGTTTCATTTCGTATATTATATGGACCAATAAAATATACGAAATAAAACAAAAAACATAAATAATACGCCAATATACAACTTATTGAGTCGACCACAGATGAAGCCGGACTCAGGGTTATTTTCCCCAAACACGGCAGAAACACCGGGCCTAACATTCATGCTCATGTCAAATGTTGAAAATGAATGCTACAAAAATTAAAAAAAAAAAAAAAAAAAAATCAATGTTGATAGTTGATTGTTTAATATTGAACCATCTTGACAGCCGTATCTCATAACTATCTACATGTATATCTACTTGCAATAACATTCTGCACATTTTACGTCTATCTTTGATCATTTAACATAAAACAAATTACCATAACGAAATCGGATGATGAATTACCATCTCTGAAATGCAATAAACTGAAACAGCAAGCCATTTCATGTAACCTATTATTGCTCAATTTTCGGCCGGTACCTGTCAAGGTGTAGCTTTAGCTGACTTCTCCTTAAATCGCTTTCATGTCATGTCAAAGATAAGTATGTTCTCTTAAAGCTTTTCTATCATCTTTTCCTCATTCTCTTCAGAAAAAAACACAATTTGTGGTTGTTTTGGCAGAGGAGCAGAGGATGCAGAAGCTGTTGAGGTAGACGCAGTAGGTATTATAATCGTGCCTGTAGAGGTAGGTCCAGTAGTTCAACCTTTAGTAAATGTAACGGGCTTGGTCTCACCACTGTCGAACTGCTGATCTTCTTTAACAGGCCCGTAATGCTCATCAGACTCTTCCGCAAATGAATTCAATCTAGAAGTAGAAATATGCTCCTATTGCCTTGGTGTTCTTGCAGTTATCATCATGGCAAGCACATTCTTCTTCTTTGCAGGCATGGTGAATTTACTAAATCCTTTGAATGATGGAAAGTCGGTGATGCTTCTTGTAAACGAACCGATGCTGTAGTGATTATCTATACTGTCTTGATATTTTATAGGACTCGAATATCACATGACACGGTTTTCTTATCCACCGTCAGCATCAGTTCACTGTTTTATTACGTTAGAATTGTATTCGGCAGAATCCGGACGCTGTCGTGACGGATTTGATCATTTTTCAGCATGTGATAAGAGACACATGGGATTAGAATCGGATTTAAAACGGAATTATCGGGACATATTTGGCTGGAAATGGCTAAATATGGACGATTCCTGAACAATATCTGAGTGTTGGCTTGATTACAAAAATGTTTTGACTAAATAAACTTTGAACTTCCAGACACCGATTCACTGGATCTTGATCTTGACTTTTGTCAATTGTAATCGGGGAGTGTCCTATCAAGGACGGTTTAAATATGTTTATAAATTGATTTTATACAATGTTAAGATTTCTGGAAGATAGTTGATTAATCTGCATTGTACAGTTTATCACTTTTTGCACAGTAATTACAAAAGAGAAGATGTGATGCATGCTGTATGATTCTCAATGAAACAACTCTCCACAAGAGACCAAATGACACAGAAATAACAACAATCATAATGGGTCACCGTAGGGCTCGCCAGAGATACAAAAGACGTACTTAAATTATCTTGTCAAAATTGAAAACCTTGTGTTTGATATTTCAGATTCGAAATGTCATTTCGAAGGTAACGTTTGTTCAATAGTAATTTCCCTTAACTATTAGGTAAGCTAACATGAGAGATACTACGTAAAAGCTGTAAACTTAGTATATTGTTAGAGCAAATATGCAATAAAGATATTGTTACATTGGGAAAAAAAGTAATTTTGTTACAGTATAGTTTATATCCCTTCTGTGTTAAAAGTGTGTTGAATGTTCCGTTTTATGAATCGATGGCATTCCATTTTTTTTTTTTTTAAAGAAACAAAAGTTAGACATTTTTTTTTAATTTCAAAATTTTAAAGATTACTTTAGTAGAAAAGTGTTAAAAGGTCACTTAAAATCAAGGTAAAATAGTTTTATGACAGATAATTTACCTTGTTTAAGACTAATTTCTTTTACATGGCAGGTCAATCTGCCAATGGTATAATAAAGTATCGTTTTCACAAATTAATAAGATTTGTTTTTATTCAGTTTACACAGATTGTAAAAGCTTGATTGATATTGGTTAGAAATTAAAAAAAAAAGTGACGCCAATGTAAAAAAGCCTGGGCTCACAGACCCAGGTCTTAAAGATTTGAAATTTGGCTTTTCATTTTTGCTACGTTATACAGAAAGAAACATATAATTCACGTTGTTTAGTAATCTTTTTTTAAAGGCCTAAGCCCATTCAATTATCACATTTTGTTGCGGTTTTGCGTAACCTATACTAAAATATCATCAAGAACTGTTGATGATATTTTGATAATCTATCAAGGTTATGAAAAGCCTAACCTTTTGATATCTCAAGTACACAGACATTTTAACAAAATTCCGCTCACGAGTTTTGCTTAAACTTTACACTATGAGGATTACCCTTACGTACTTCTTTAATGCATTTAGTAAGTATATTTTAATCTGTTTCTATACCTTTACTCACATCCATTTCTAAGTTACATGGTAACTGTTCCATTTGCCTGTCATAAAATCAAACAATTATTTTCGTTTCCGATATAAACGGGCGTCTTTCGTCCAAAATGTTAAGCTTGGCATCTATGATGAGTTCATGTTCGTTCCAATCTTTAATGATTTTTGAGAGTTTAAAATAATTGTTTTACTGTATCAGACCAAAAGTCCTGACCAAAGATTTATCTAATATACAATACTGACCTTTTTCCATGTTTTTTTTATAAATTCTACTTTTCCGAGATTGTTACAAGTATGACTTAATGGGCAACACACGCACTTTTCAATACTTTTGAACTATGGCATATACACATTTGCTTAAATGATTTCCCTTTTAACTTGCATTTTGGTACAATAAAAAAAGTATTTTAACTATTCTTACGGTGATTAAAGTTTGAAAAATTACATTGCCGGCAAAATTAGGTTTAAATTCATACTTTTATTGAAGATTCAATAGATTTATTTCATCAAAACGATGGTAAACTGCTACCAAATATAAGACCGGGGAAAGACTCTAGAGGGACAGTCAAACTCATAAATCAAAAATAAACTGACGACGCCATGGCTAAAAACTAAAAAGACACAAATAATAGTACAAAAAACTTAACA
Organism: Mytilus edulis; assembly: GCA_019925275.1. NCBI lineage: Eukaryota > Metazoa > Mollusca > Bivalvia > Mytilida > Mytilidae > Mytilus > Mytilus edulis. The sequence goes on from CM034349.1 coordinate 111,072,194, forward strand.
AAGAAGACTAAAGACTAAGCAACACGAACCCCACCAAAACTAAGGGTGATCTCAGGTACTCCAAAAGGGTAAAAAGATTCTGCTTCACATGTACATGTGGCACAAATTTAATTCATTACATCAATAGAAAAAAAACCGAGTTGTGTCAACCGTGTATGATTTTTTCGTCGATAACAGATTCTCCCTTGATATTATAATATATATGCACTAGATTTTTTTAATTAGGACAAACACAAATAATTATTATTTCAGAAGTAATAGATCAGCTACAATATAATGATTTCAGTTGATGAACATGTTTGTGCCTAGAAAAAAGTTAACAAAAAATTAATGTTTTAACCATTCAAACCCGTAAAGAATTTCAAAGTAATTTTCAGACGAAGCATTTAAAATTTGTATTTAATTTAATCGATTGACAGGGTTAGCCTAGAAGATTTAATATCAAAACCAACCACGTTCCAGAATGTTTACATTATCAACATTTAAATACGTTTTAAGAAGTTCGTTTGCTTTAAATTGTCAGCGAAACAAATTGATCAAATACGATTTGACCTTATACAGTTCTGGTGTGACATTTCAATGATCGTAGATTACCTTAAATCCTCTGTTTGCTTGAGGAATGCCTTTTTGAGATTTTGTCTTATATTTGTTATAATTATCTCACTCCAGTGCGTTCACAATAGTGTTTGTCTCAGTTTCAAGTGCCGTCTTATTATTTGTCATTTTATTTTTAAAAGAATTAGATACTCGAGTTTTAAAAGATTTAGGGACACGAGTTTTTTAAAAGGGTTATGCACATAGTTTTTCAAAAGAATTTTCGTTTTGCCAAAGGTAAAATATATACAATATGTCGCTATTGACAAAAAAGCGATTTAAAAAAGGGGACAATGTTCACAACTGTACACATATTTTGAATTTTTTTTTATCATTATTTAGAAAATAAGTAGGTGAGGTATGAGTGCGAATGAGACAACTATCCACCAAAGTTTTTAATGAGTGTGGATGTGAGCAATTATTGAAACTGTTTGGCCTTCAAAAATGAAACAAACCAATACCGTACAGTCGGCTTTTGTCTCTTAATAATTTCTAAATGTATGAGCAGCTAATTTAAGGACAGGTATGTAAACTACTTCATTATGTCAGTATCGGAGCACTGTATATTCAAACCAATGATACCATTGGCGATCAGCAGTTGTCCAGCCCCAGTATCGATTCTGTGTTTAACAATAAAAGAATGATCATGTATAATTTGGTACTTCTACAAGGTTTGTTGAGTTTCTGAAGTATAATTTTATTTAGTGTTAGTAGTAAAATTTAATGTCAAAGCTAACAGTATTTTTGTTTTTCTTTTGTATTTTCTGCTTAAAGGATGGATTCTATATTATTTGTAAACTTGTACGAAATACACTCCGATATTCCAATAAGTATGAATAATGGTACGGACATTGTAAAATGTCAACATTGTCTGAGCTGAAAGTTGATGGACCAGGGGTATGTCAAAGATCGTCTAGTCTTTTTCTTCAAACAGTTACAGGAAGATACTTATACCGGGCTTGTTGATGAATATTCCGTATCAACTTCACAAATAATACACAATTTTGGTCTGAAAGTATCGATTCTGTATACTGAAGTTGCCTATCATCTTAAAAACGTCTTTTGGTATTCTTTTATTTTTTTATTTTTTTTTAGATTTTACCTTTATATCCATTTAAAGTGGCTGTGTAAATCCCGTCATGGTGTTATTGTGCTATTGTCAATTTTTGTTTTTTGTTTTTCATTTATGCTAATGTGCTTTGTCTTTATGGCTTTTTGTGTTTCTTTGTTATATATTTGTTTGTTTTTATACTGATTAAGTTAATGACACAATGTTGACTGCTGTTCCCTTATTTTTGATAATTTTACCCAGTGTGTCTTTTTACTCTGTTCACACATCGTTGTTAATATACAAAGGAATTTTATGCGACTGTCATATAAGTGAGAGGTAAAGCTAGCTTTACAAACATGTTGAATCCACCATCAACATATTAAGAAAATGCGTGTCCAAAGTCTTGTATATGTCTGTTGTAATCCTTTCGTTTGATGTGTTTGACCTGTAATTGTGCCATTTGATTAGACACTTTCCGTTTTGAATTGTCCATACAGTTCGGTATTTTAGTTATTTATTTTTCATCGACACTATTCTTTCAAATACCGTCAACATATTGTAGCAATATAGAATAACAGATTTATTATCTCATAATTTATGCTTTAACTTCGTTACATGTATATGCTTTGCAAAAATAGAAATTAAAATATGTCCAATTCAAAACTTAAAGTATATACAGGTTGTGCACAAACAAATATGACTAATTACTGAAGACACGTAGTGCATGTTTTAGATACCAAAGAACTGTCTGACACTTATTGGACGATTGAGGTTTACCTTGACGATCTAGAGTAGCTAATGTATGGATACATGTCTTTCAAACTAGAATACCTTTTGTCTTTTACGACAATCTTGATATTCTCGAGTTGAAGACTTAATGTTTGTTTGTTTTAAAGTGCCTTTTAAGAGTACATCTGCATATTTGAAGGTTAAAAGATGTGAAAAAGACCCACCATTTTGGCGAAATATTTAAAAGTTAATTTTTCAAACAGGTTGAACTGTTTATTACGAGCATGTCATTCGAAATATATCAGTGGTTTCTTATTACTAAGGGAAATAGATTTGAGAGATACCTAGTGACATTCAGAGCTCGAAAAAAACCTAGGGAGAACCTACCAATGTCAGGGGAAAAAAGACGTTGAAAAGATTTGTTTTTCTCACAAAACTGTAACCAGGGCCTATTCTACCTTATGCACTTTTTTATATTTTTTGGTTAAAATGAATTGTATGCCGCAGTGATTCGATTTTAATCTAATCTATCAATATGATAAGGACAAGTCGCTTGTGATTGTTTTCCTTTCGATTAAAACAATCGAAAGGAAAACAATCACAAGCGACTTGTCCTTATCATATTGATAGATTAGGTTAAAATCGAATCACTTCAGGAAAACGATTTTTTTAAAGCTACATATTAAATTTTTGCAAGTGTTGTAAATTTGTAAAATATGGATGACATGCTTGCAATTGTTAGTTAAGAAAACCGACCAGCGAGACTATCACTAAAGCAATCAATCAACTTAATTCATTTATGATAACGTTTCAAGAAAATTGAACTGACTATGCTGTATGGGTTTTGCTTATTGGTAAAAGCCGTACGGTGACATAAAGCTGTTAATTTCTGTGACATTTTGGCGTCTTGTGGAATGTTGTCAAATTAGCAATATTTTTACATCTTATTTATAAGTACCCATTCAAATGGCAAAATCAAGAGCTCAAACACACCAAACGAACTGATAACAACTGTGATGTTCCTGACTTGGTACAGGTATTTTCTGATATTGACAATGGTGGATGAAGCCTAGTTTTAAAGTTAGCAAAACCTCTCACTGGTATGTCAGTCGCATACAATACCATTTTAATGACAATGCTATGTGAACAAAACAAACAGACACAATTGGTAAACATGTCTAAAAAGGGCTACAACAGTCAACATGGAGTTATATAAAAACACACAAATATTTAACAAACAAACACAAAAAGACATTAAAAGAGGGACGAAAGATACCAGAGGACAGTCACATTCATTTATCGAAAATAAACTGACAACGCCTGGTTAAAAATGAAAAAGACAAACAGACAAACAATAGAACACATGACAAAACAAAGAAAACTAAAGAATAATCAACACGAACCTCACCAAAAACTAGAGGTTTTTCTAGGTGATCCGGAAGTGTAAGCAGATCCTTCTGCACATGAGGCACCCGTTGTTTGGCTTATGTCATTACAAATCCGGTAAATAGTCTAATTCTGTAGGTCACATTCATGAAAGGGAAGGGGATTTGTAGCTACGATATATGCGGTATAATTTACCATGTCGTATATTGTTGTATGTAGTATAAACGCTTTCAATATTCCAGAACAGTTCTTTCGAACAATATTCCTGTAGAAAAAAAATACGAACGATAGAACAGTTCAAATAAAGTAATTATGACTTTTTGTTTCTTAAAATGTAATTATCATGTGAAATTTATCTCTATTTAAGAAATCCATATATTTTGCTTGTATATCATTACAAAAATATGTTCCGAAAACGATTCTGTATATGTGTTCGCCATCTGTTGGTTTAAAAAAAAATAATTGTATGTATGTATGTATATGCATATATTTATTGTTATAATTTGAGTTATATAGAGAGCATCAGGAAAGAAAAGTATTGAATTAACTGATTTAACCCTCTTTAAATAAAGTATTTATTTTTGTTATAATATATTGTAAGTGACACAGTCCAATTTTCTTTAAAAAACCCCACCATAAAACACAAATTGGCATATATTGAATGATACGTGATAAAATATCTAAAATTAGAAAAAAGTATTTTTGCAACATGCCCAAAAATGCTCAGAAAAGACACACCATCTACCTTAAAAAAGAGGGACAAAAGATACGACAGGGACAGTCAAACTCATAAATCGACAACAAACTCACAACGCTATGGTTAAAAATGAAAAAGACAAACAATAGTACACATAACACAATGTAGAAAACTTAAGAATAAACAACACGAACCCCACCAAAAACTAGGGGTGATCACAGGTGCTCCGGAAGGGTAAGCAGATTATGCTCCACATCAGGCACCCGTCTTGTTTCTTATGAGATAAAACAATCCGGTAAATAGTCTAATTCGGTAGGTCAAATTTATGACAGGGAAGGGGACTGTAGTTACAACGTAAGGAACATATCCGATAACATTTGTGAAACGATTATTCCATAACGGTCAACCAACTCGTGATGGCGTCCGTAAAATTTACGAAGAGATGATTTCAACTTCACCATTTGGAACTCTTGATTTAATAGCTTCCTTGTGAGCAACAACCCTCTTTCAAGAAAATCATGATTGGAAATGCCAGCACGGAAATATCGTATCAATTTAGAGATATATACCCCGTATGCTGGTGCTGCTGGAATGTTGCTACTTAGAAATGGAGAGTTCACAATTGGAAAGCTGAAATAGATGCATTGACATAGTCAACAAATTTTGAATTATTTAGTGAAAGAACATCATCTTTATAGCGGAAAGTGGAGTTAAAGGATATTGATAACTTCTTATCTTTCTCCCTAAGAAGTTCCAGTATGAAGTCAACCTCATAATAATAAAGAAACAAGTCGACAAGAAGTGGGACACAATTCGTTCCCATTGGGATGCCGATAGTCTGATGAAAAACACGTCCTCCGAACATTACAAATATGTTGTCAATCAAGAAATCAAGCATCTTAATAATGTCAGTTTCATAGAATCTTTTGTTTGAATCAGAGTGATTAAAGAAGAGCGAAGGATACCAGAGGGACAGCCAATCATTGAGATGGAAAATCCTATCCAATATAAATCACACAAATATAATTAGCAAATAAGAATATAAGCACGGTGTAATTGTTAACGCATTCGCAACTTCATAACAACAACTGATTGCAAAACACTTGTGAACAGTCTAGTAACATCCAGACTTGATTATGGGAATATTCTGCTGAACGGTATCAACAAGACTACATTGAACAGATTACAAAAAGTACAAAATACAGCAGCTCGTCTTATCACCAGGACAAGAAAACATGAACATATTACACCGATACTTGCTGATTTACATTGGTTACCCGTCCAATATAGACCACAATACAAAATACTGACTTATATGTACTGCGCTTTAAATGACATTGGCCCTGCTTACATCCGGGAACTAGTCAATCTACACGTGCCAAACCGATCTTTGCGTTCAAGTTCCACAAAACTACTCACCGTTCCAAAAGTGAGAACGAAGACGTACGGTGAAAGACAATTTGATTGGGTAGCGGCATCTCTATGGAACAATCTTCCGAACAGTTTAAGACAATGTAAGTCCTTAGAGTGTTTTAAAATACAGTTAAAAACTCATTTTTATCGTATTGCTTTTAATTAGATTGAATTCTTTTCTCTTTTACGGGCTTTTTACTCTTTGTATTTCGTTTTAGAGTTTATACTTGTTCTGCATGCTTTTATCCTATATTGTTATTTTTTTATTCTTTGTTTTAACATGTATTTCGTATTGACCTTTTATTTCATGGTAAGCATTTTTAATTTCAGTATTTGAATCTGACACGATGTATTTTTTATGTTTTATGTTATTGTCATTAATATGTTTTAATTACCATGTGTATGTACAGCGCCTTAGAGTAATTTTTATTTTTTATATAGGGCGCTTTATAAATTTTCATTATTATTATTATTATTGTTGATAAAAATGGTGAACAAGAAATTATCCTTTCGTAAATTTCACGGACGCCATCATGAGTTGCTGACCGTTTTGGAAACCATTCTGATAATATCGAATATGTTTCTAATGTCGCAACTATAATCCCGTTCCCTTTTTCACGACTTTGATCTACCGAAATAGACTAATTACCGGGTTTATGATATAATGGGCAACACGACAGGTGGCACATATGGAGTAGGATCTGCTTAATCTTCAGAATCACATTTGAATATCCCAAGTTTTTTGTTTTTTTTGGGGGGGGGGGGGAGTGGTAGTGTTGCTAAGACTTTGTGTTTCTATGTTGTGTCTTTAGTACTATTATTTTTCTTTTTTCGCAATGGCGTTGTTAGCTTATTTTCAAAATATTTGAATGTCCCTCTGGTATCTTTCATCCCTCTTTTGAAGCTTTAATAAAAAAAAAAAATATTTCTTTCGAAACGATGTTATGTTCATTTGTCATTATAAGTTAAGATCATCTCAACATCAATATATTCACACAAGAATGTCCAGGTTTTAAAAAGTATTTCCCAGGCAAATCGGCTTTAACTTGATAATACTTGGCAATAATAAATACTGGCCAAAAGCATTAATACATCATGACACATACGGGTGCCACATGTGGAGCAGGATCTGCTTACCCTTCCGGAGCACCTTAGATCACCCCTAGATTTTGGTTGGGTTCGTGCTGTTAATATTCTTTTTTTGTACAACAAATAAATATTCTTTATTCTTCAAATTGCTTGTTACAACTTAACTTCATTGTCCAAGCTTCAATAAAGTATCCCTGTGAAATACTTTCTGAGTATCCAGGAAAATACACAAATATGATAAAATATAAGCATTATTTTTTTTCCATGAATTATATTTTTTTTTTTTATCTTTATGAAAAATATATTTTAAGAAACTGATTTGTTCTCATTCATTAACCTTCGTAGATCCGTTATAAACATAGCATACACATCTAACAATTTCAGTTTTTGCTCGGATACATAGTATGACTTGTAAATACGAAAACCTATAATTGTGAAGAAATAATTAAAACCATTATACCCTTGATCTGATACAGAGTCAAGGAGAAATACACCGACGAGGATATCACTGCTATGCTGGACTTTTTAATTGACAACATATTTGTTGAATGAAGCGGTTTGGTGTTCCAACAGACTATTGGAATCCCAATGGGTACCAACTGCGCTCCTCTACTTTCCAATTTGTTTATATATCCAAATGAAGCAAAATGTATCCAAGGTCATGTACAGAAAGAAGGAAAGAAATTAGCCCAGTTTTTTAATTTCACCTTTCGGTATATTGATGATATACTGGCTCTTAATAATAATAGATTCAGTGCTCACTTACATGTAATATATCCAAGTTAATTTGAAATTAAAGATACTACCGACACAGATAAATCTGCTTCATATCTAAACCTTTTTCTCGAAATGACTACTGATGGTAGGTTAAATACCAAAATTTATGACAAACGCAATTTTAATTTTCATTTGGTTGACTATGTCAACTTCCCATTTCTAAGTAGCAACATCCAAGCGGCACCGTCATATGGAGTATATGTGTCTCAATTGATACGTTACTCTTGAGCTAGCTCAACTTACCTTGATTTTGAACGATGAATACTGCTTGCTTAGAAAGGGCTATGAATCCATCAAATGAAGGTTATCACTCTAGAAATTTCACGGTTGCCATTATGAGCTGATTTGCCATTATGACAAAAGTGTGTCAGAAATCAAATCTGGTATTCTTACTCAGTCATAATAACCTTCCATCATAACACGACGGGTGCCCTATACGGTGCAGGAAATGCTTACCCTTCCGGAGCACCTGATTTCACTCCCAGTTTTTAGTGGACTTCGTGTTGTTTCTTAATTATTATTTATAACTGTTGATGTAAATGTGCTTTGGTTTTGTGAGTCTTTGTTTACTCCTTGGTTTTGATTGTAATTTTCTTTTCATCCCCGACGGGAATCGAACAGGAACCTTTGTGTTAGAAGTCCAATGCACCAACCACTACTCCACGGCTCTCACAGCATGATTTTAAAATTGTACCGCACCTTGAAAAATATTTTGTAGCATGACAATAATTTGTATTTTGTAGATTGAAATGACCATGGTCAACCATTAACTCCAAAAATAGCTAAGTTTAGACAGAAAAATGTAAGTGGATTTGGTATAACAGTTGATTCAGCTACAAGGCAGAATTTAGATGAACAAAAAGCAAAATCATTTTTTGCAAGTACTAGTAACATTCAGAAAATAACAAGCCCTTCAATATAGCAGATAACCCTGTTTGGAGGGACACTGTGTGAAATATTAGGACCAAATTATTGCAGTCCAAATCGCAAGGACATGGGAGGTTCCCTTCTTGGTGAAATTCAAGAAAAAATAACAAAAGAGATGACATCTAGTTTAAGGGGACAAGAAGCAGTTTTAGTACAGGATGACTTGAGTGACATCATTACAGTCCTTTAATTGCATCAAGCGATCACATGTGAGGAAAATACTTCTTTTTGTCTGCAGTGGCGATTTGGAAAAATAGGAAAATTGCAAAATATAGCGACTGTCATGCAAGTGAGAGGTTTAGCGGTATAAAACCAGGTTTTATCCACAATTTTCTCAGTTAAAAATGCCTTTTCCAAATCAAAAATATGACAATTGTTTTCCATTCGTTTGATGTGTTTTATCATTTGATAAGGGACTTTCCATTTAAAATTTTCCTCGAAATTCAGTATTGTTGTGATTTTACTTTTTTTGGCACTGATAATGCACTTTCTTCTATAACTAACACAACAAAACTAAACATGCAACATATCAGGGATTGTCTCTGACAATCAGAAAAAAAAGAGGTCACGAAGTCAAATGTGAAACGGACCAATCAAGAATTGGCAGTCTATGAGTGTTTATCTCATTGGCTTTATTTTTGAAAAAAAGGTGTTCCGACCGGTACAGGCCATAAATTAAATTGTGGAAATTAAGAAATACTTTAGAAAGCATCATATTCCTCGAGCATAGTTTGGAGAAATGAGTTGGTCAGTTAAACCACAATTGTTATGTTATACCAGGTTAAACATTCAACTACACTGCATTTAAACTTTCATTCTTAAAAACCTTTATATGTTGTAATAGTTGCTCAACATGAATATGTTATTGAACTACGCATCAGAATGTAATACAAAGCATCGGTTTAGAAAATGAAGCTAATCACATTAGTAGTCAAATCAGTTCAAATTCAAACACTTTAACCAGCTTCCATTGATGGTGCGTGTAAAGTCTGAATTTGTCTACTCAAAGAAGAAGACATTGCTCCTTATTATTTGGAACTGTGAATAAGCGATTTGACAAACCAATAAACTGAAGCCACTTCCTAGCTCACATAATGCATTATAGATACAGGAAAAGTAACATCTGCATAAGATAAGCTTCAATAGATCACCCAAAACTTGTGAAGGAGATTTAGTAAAATTCATGTGTGATGATGAAATCCCATTAAGGTCTCTAATCAATGAAACAATCATAAAGAATGTTTCACCAACTGTTTGGTGGATAGTGTTAAAAATTACCAGTTTTAAATCCCTTATTAATTCAGTTAGCTAGAAAAAAACATATGTGCACTCCAGCAAGTTCTGCTACCGTTGAAACATTTTTGTCAACTTTGAAATAATAATAAAAAAAACCTGAATATCAAATTAGGCATTCAAAAATGTGCAAAACCTTTTTTATTATTATTATAGAATGTTGACAGGAAAAAAATCAAATAGTGATCTAACTGCTCGCATTTTGGCAGTGTATATAATGTTTAATATGTTAATAATCCTATTTAATCACAACATGTTTCAACTCTTTTCTTTAAAATTAAGTTTAACAAATCATTTAGCCTGGTATATCCCATATAAGGGAGTGTTGACCAGCACGAGAAAACCCGGGTTTTCTCGGATTTCAAAGACAGATAATACTTTGCAAACCTTAACACATAGTCAATATAGCAACTAAAACACTGTTGATGGATCAGGGGTATATCAAAGAGCGTCTCGTCATTTTTCAAAACAAAAACAAAACATCATTTGAAGGTTCCAAGACCTTGTTGATAAATATTCCGTTTCAACTTTACAAATAATACATGACGGTCGTGAAGTATATGTTATGGGTTCTGACTTTGTTTGGCATCTTATTGACGTGTTGCAGTGTTGTTCTATTTGTCTACATTAATAAAAATTGAACGGTTTAGTCTGTTTTTATTGGTTCTCATTTGACGTGGCTCGGTATTTATACATTCCTTCATTTTTCTATGATAATTCTCGCATTCTTGTCTTCTACTTTTGCTAATGTTCTTTGAATATGTTCCTCTTGGTGTTTCTTTCATACATATGACGTGACACTGTACTTATATATCCCGTTTTTCATAACAAATGTTCTCTGGGGGATTATGTTTTAATAAATTGTTCATATTTTATTAGAAAGAACCATATAAATTGCTAAATTGCTAAATTCTATCCTTATCAACAATTTTAAACATTTCTACTTTTGATCTATTCATGAAAAATGCTCATTCTTTGTAATATACTATAAAACAAACTGTAAATTTTCTTGTTCGACGTGAACATTAGAAAAGATTCAAATCTTTCAAATGTATTGCTGGCCTTATATTGCCAGTTTCTTCTGAACAAGAAAAATGTTTGATTTAAATGAATGTTTCTCATGTTTTGAATTTGGTTTGTTCTTTTTGACAATATCATTAGAATTTGTTTTGAAGTTGCTAAATTAGCAAATCCTTTCATTTGCTGGTCATTGTCAATATCACTCACCTTTTCAGAAACATTGTCTTCAAACAAGATACATTTAAATGTACACTTCGGTGTTGACATGAATATCAATAATATGGTCATTTTTTTTTATAAATTTCCTGTTAACAAAAGTTTAAATTTTTCGAAAAACTAAGGATTTTTTTATTCCAGGTACAGATTTCCTAAGCCGTATTTGGCACAACTTTTTGGAATTTTGGATCCTCAATGCTCTTCAACTTTGTAATTGTTTGGCTTTATAAATATTTTGATATGAGCGTCACTGATGAGTCTTATGTAGATAAAACGCGCGTCTGGTGTACAAAATCATAATCCTGGTACCTTTGATAACTAATTAAATAACTAGTGCAAAATTGATGATATTTTTTCCCATGTTTAATTTTAATGTTGTTTGTCTAAATATATAAATTTCAAAAAAAGCTACACATAACATTAACGATGCATTTTTAATATTAATTCCCATTTTGTAAACATTATCAATGCATCAAGTTTAAACTTCGCTTATATGTGGTTTTCCTAAGTAATGCATACATATAATATTGATGATACCGATATCTTGGCCATTTACATACGAATTATATGACTTTAAACATTACAATATAGTCATACGGTCTCAGCAGTAGAAGAAATGGTTAAAGCAGTTTTTATTATTCTCATATTTTCTGACACATTAGTAAAAGTCCAAAATCAATGCCAGAATGGATTTCAAACATGCGACATAATGTCTTGGATTGCGTGGTCAAAATGTGATTCCACCTGTGGAGGGGTTAGATATAGAATGAAACCAATTTGTTGCGAACAAATACCACATCAACAGACATTTGATGAATGCTTGCTGGCTTGTAACATACCACAAGCATTGTATTATAAAAGTTACTATGAGGAACAAGCATGTAAAACATGTAATCACGGTAAGATTGACATCATTTGTTTATGGATCATGTTAAGTTTATGCTTCTAGTAAGCCTTTATATTTTGGACTATAAATATAATATCAATGGTTTATCAAGAAGGGGAGACATTTCAGTGTGTGCAGTAAGTATTTAAGTGGTAGATTATAACATAAAAATATAGTGTTTGTATCGTTTAAGTAGTTTGATTTACCCTTACAAGTTCATAAGTATTCAACTAACAGAACACAAATTATGTCAATTCTAACATGACGTCCTTCAAACGCTTTGATTTTGGTAAAATATGAATATATTGTTTGGGCTGTTCCGATCGTAATCCCAGGTCATATGCTTATTTATGATTGAGATACCCGACGTCATAGAACGATGACATCAGAATAGAAGCTTTTTACGGGAAAACACAAACATGTGAAACCGAAAATCATCACAACAAGAGAATGCAAACAAACGATGCTAAAATGTGTTATATAAACCATTGCTTGTATACATAAAAGACAAATAAGTAAAGTTATCATTTACAAGCATCCAAACACATATAAAAACGTTATTGTGAATAGTTTAAGCATGTCAGTTATTTCGTTTGCTCCGTTCTTTTACGTCAATTTAACAGTTCGTTAATTTATGGGTACGGCAAATAATGCCTTAACCTAGAGCGCTTCAATCCAAAAGAATTACCGTATTCGTCCGATTAAAATCGAAATAATTCATTTGGGCTTGAACAAATCGTGATTTTACAAACGGGTTGTCCCGTTATGCCGATATTTTACCCCTCGCTATCGCTCAGGGTAACATGTTTGTCATAAAGGGCCAACCTTTGGTAAAATCACGATATATTCAAGCCCCCATAGATTATTTCATAATTAGAATACCCTACAGTTTACCACATAACCAAAATCTTTGAAAGCAGATTGAAGAAAAGCGCATCGGACGAATGAAATTGATGATGTGATGCTTATAATTTTCTTTTGCTTGTGGACTAACAGTCCCCATCGGTTTCATCAGTAGTCAGTGCCTTCGTAATGACATGACTTATAACTAACCTTTCTAAAATAGATATACATTTTGAAATAATAGAACAACTGAATTTTCAACTCATGCGGGCAAAGTTGGTCTAGGATGGGTTTGGCTTTTTTTTATATCCCTTTATTTGAGTTAAATAGCTCTCCAACTGTTCTGGTTGCATACATCCTTGTCTTTTAATTATGTCATCACAGGAAAATGTTTTAAACGCATGACCCTTCAATTTCTATGAATAATTGTCGGTTCAAGTAAACAGCTATGAAGGATCATACGCTACTGAATATAGAAAATATAAAGTAGGATATTGTTGGTTCAATCAAAACAGATAAAGTGGGATATTGTTGGGTCAATCATTAAACAAAGTGAAGCAGTGAAATAACAAGTCTCTTTTGCATAGACAGTTTGGATCATTTTTTTTTCAAAATTTGCATAGAAATATCGCTGAGGAACTATTCACTTGTAAGTGAATAATTGAACTGGATTGAATCCGTATTTATGTGACTTTAATGTTACCCTTTAGCTAGAGATGTGTGAAGTATACGCGTGTTTAGCTATTAAAAGAAAAAAGAATTTCCATATTTAAAGTGAAACATAGGTAAAATATTTAAATGATTGATCCGATACAAAAACTCATTCCTATACAGGTGAAAACGATGATGATCATATTTTAAACCTTTTATACGAAATCAAACCGACCTAAACAAAATACCAATTGAACGTGTTCCCTTTACAATTCCAAATTAAAAACAACGTTCTAACCTATGATTGCGTTTGATGAAAACCGCAATTTTTTTACGTTTGCATGTAAAACAAATTTCGTTGAAGATGGGTCTAAATACAGCACAAACATTTAAAAAAATAATTCCTTAAAGAGTGAAAAAGAATATTTTTAACAAAATGCATTCGACTAACAGGTCGAACAACTGGTATTCTTAAACCCTGCTGACTGCCATTAACGATTGCCAAACAAATTGATCACAAAGATATAAAAGACAATGGATCTTTATATTAGTTTTATACCAAACAGAACATAATAAACTTGAGGCAAAGATGTTTATATTAGGTAGCAATACACAGTTAGGAGTTTAGTTTCGCATTTTGGCCCCATTGGACTTCATAAATATGAAAGTAATTGTGTAGTAAAATTCATTTTTAGACAGCTGGGTATTAATTTAGCCTTCAGAGCTGGTTTATAAGAACCTCAAGATTATTTTTAACATGTTTTATGGGCTATTTTCTGTTTGGCTCTCCGTATTTTCATAGCTAGACAGGTAATGTTTACAAACACTTATTTTCTACACGAAGTTTTTGACACAATTTTACAAAAAATGAGAAGAAAGACATATCATTTTATATATATGTGAACAGCTTCAGAAAAGGTATTACTTCAGGCGATTGAAATTCTACATTTAGCCAAATTTGGGGGAAATATGTGACGTCTTTTCCTCCCTTTTTTCAACATTTTAAAGCAAATGAATGCAGTTTGTTGCCATGGATACACCCAAAAGAAACTTTGTTTTACCATTTTATATACTGGATATAAAATCTATTGAAGATTCTGATTTCATACATATGAACATATATGAAACAAATAATAAGCTTAATATTGCAAGAAAGCAATGAAAAGGGAACGGTAAAAAATTTTAAGGCTAATTTTCAATTTTTTTCCTAACTGTTTATTGCTACCTTATGGCATACTACCAAGCTCAGAATGGCATGATTAAAGACTTTTCATACTGAGGAAATTGAGTGTTTAAGAATGACAATACATGTCAATTTAATTGTTTACACTCCTTAGCAACCAACATTAGACATTTTGACACAAGGCTTATATTTGTACTCTATTTGACTAACCCTTGCCTTTGATGGATTGCGCTGTATGTAGTATACTAAGTATTCAACGCTTTGGTTTTTTTCTTGCGAATATATCAAATTATTATTTTTATCAAGTTCTCATGTTACATTTTGACATATATCAAATGTATATTTATTCAGATGTAAGAAATTGATTCCCTATTACCAAGTTATTTAATGAAGTATTTGGTATGCAATAAACCTAAAGATTAGCATTTTCCTGCTTGAAATTGCAAAATTTTGTACAATTTTGCATCATCAGAGATCTTATTGAGATTTTCAACATTAAAAAACTGACAAAAGAGGTATAGTTTTTGAGATTTTGCCAAAAATTGAGGAAGAAACAAGATTGACTTTGCACCTTTCTTTAAATCAGTTTTTATCGCGTTTCGGAGTCAACTGCTAACCTTCATAAAATATTCATTACGCAACCAATTTTAAAAAATAAAAGGCCATTTTACTCATTTAATCTAGCAGAACACAGACAATTAGTTAAAAGGGAGAATTTGAAAAAAAGTATTTACTATTGAGGTAGCAATACCGATTAGGAGTTTAGTTTCGCATTTTGGCCTCAGTGGATTTTTTAAATATGAAAGTTATTGTGTAATACAATTCATTTTTAGACAGCTGAGTCCTAATTTAGCCTTCAAAGATGATTAATAAGAAGAAGATTGTTTTTTAACATGTTTTATGGGCGATTTTCTGTTTGACTCTCCGTATTTTCATAGCTAGACCGGTCATCGGTCTAGAAATTATTGTAATGTTTACAAACACTTTTTTTCTACACGAAGTTTTTGACGCAATTTTACAAAAAAATGAGACGAAAGACATATGATTTTCATTTGATTAAATGAAAGATATATGTGAACAGCTTCAGAAAAGGTATTACTTCAGGCGATTGAAATTCTACTTTTAGCCAAATTTGGGGAAAATATGTGACATCTTTTTCCCCCTTTTTACAATATTTTATAGCAAATGAATGCAGTTTGTTGCCATAGATTCACCCAAAAGAAAACTATATTTTACCATTTTATATACTGGATATAAAATTTATGGAAGATTCTGATTCCATACATATGCACATATATGACACATATAATAAGCTTAATATTGCAAGAAAGAAATGAAATGGGGATGGTAAATTTTTTGAGGGCTAAATTTGATATTTTTTTCTAACTGTTTATTGCTTCCTTATGGTTTGAATCCATTGATTAAACTAGAGGATAATAAATGTTTGACCAAAAGAAAGAAAAAAAAAACCACACACACAAGAGAGGCGAACATCCTTATAATAAAACAAAATAAGTGTTAGATACACTGATACTAGCAAGAGTAAGGAGAAATGTTGAAAGGAAAGATAAAATCAGCTTAAGGTCAAGTTACAGTAAATGGGCTATGTCGCAGATTTCAGTAAAATTTGGCATACAACTCTGGCTCGATGAACTTCAACTGAAAATCGAAAAAATATTGCATTTATCTCAATTATCATTTGAAATATTACTTATTGAATTCTTACAAAATGGATGAACATTTGTATAGAAAGCACATAAAATCGTCAAAAACCCTTCTAAAATTTGTCTTAAAATTGCCAAATCTCTAATTCTACTCCATAGATTTTTCTTAAAAAACTATATGTTGTTAATACATAAATTTTCGTTATAATGATGCAAAACAAAGATAGGGTCACCGACTTCGTTTTTACGGTATACTTCATTTAAAGTTGCGTTCTTTGTGAAAAAATCCGATAAAACGTCGAAATAATCGTAACGTTATCGCGTTGCAGGCCGTAAAACATTGATTTTTGACGTTTTTCACTACCAACAAGGTAACAAATTGATTATTAGACAAAAAAAGAAGTCGGCGACCCTATGATTATTTTATATCATTAAATCAGAAATTTATGTGTCAACATAATATAGTTTTTTAAGAAAAATCTATGGAGTGGAATTAGTGATTTGGCGATTTTAAGACAAATTTTAGAAGGTTTTTCGCCGATTTCATGGGCTTTCTATACAAATGTTCACCCATATGAAAAGAAATCAATCTGCAATTTTTCAGATAATAAAAAAGATAAATGTATTATTTTTTCGATTTTCAGTTGTAGTTCAACGAGCCAAGGTTGTATGCAAATTTTTAGCAAAATCTGCGACATAGCCCATTTACCGTTCCTTGAACTTAAATGTAACAATTTAACTACAATGTGAGTTTTCAAAGAGCATAACATGTAAATTCTAAGGTTGCAAAATTTAAACACAAATCTTCATATTATTTTTGATAGAAACGTTTCAATAAATATTTAAATATTAGTATCCTCTGCTGTTTGTTGAAACTAATTATATGTATGATAGAATATAATACATTTGATCTTATCTGACAATGTCTGATAGTTGTTATTGAATCGAATGAATATAAAGGTAATAAAAATAACAAATGATATGTTAAATTAACTTCAAATTTCCGATAATGGAATAATATAACAATCTGTGTGTTTAACTTTCAGCTTATGGATTGGTTCAACACTTTAATAAATATTTCATATATTAAGATGAAATCAACAAAGGTAAATTTGGATAGTTCGAAAACCTTTTGTCCTTATTATAAATGACACATCACTGTTTTATTAACTGAACAAAAGTATTTTCTGCTAACAATAAACAAACCGATATTTCCTACTAAAAAATAATATAACAAAAATACTGCACTCCGAGGAAAATTCAAAAACGGAAAGTCCCTAATCAAATATAAAATCAAAAACTCAAACACAATAAACAAATGGATAACAAGAAAAGTAAAAAACAAGTTGTCGAGTTTGGGTCCTCAATGCTCTTCTCCTTTGTACTTATTTGGCTTTATAACTATAGTGATCGTAGTGTCACTGGTGAGTCTTATATAGACGAAACGCACGTCTGGCGTATTAAATTATAATCCCGGTACCTTTGATAACTATTTGAAATACTTTCAAGATCACATAAACGTTCGAACTATCCCCGCACTACCTTATAAGAACAGAGTTATGAGGAAGAAAGATTGAAAATGTCAGTCCGTTTTTTTATGGACACCATTACGAATTGGGTAATCTATACGATGTGTTTATGTCTAAACTTACGAATGGCATTGTTATTACGTCTTTGATGATAATTTAACGTCTATGTCGTCTGTTTGTAAGGAACCAAATGTGACCTTTTCCAGATTAAAATTGATTTGCCTAGTGAGAAGTTGCAGTGCTACACGACGTTTCTCGGTATTTTTTATTTCAACATTCATGTATTTAATTATGATGTTTCTGTTGTGGTTTTGGGTGGATAATATGTTATGTCTTGTCGTTTTTAATCCAAATAATTATAAAAAAAACTTTTCAATTCCGTAATTATCATGATAATTGTTTGAACTACAATAGTAAGAATGATTGTATGAATTTGAGGATCATATATTCGTTACTAAAATACGTCACTTTTTGAGACTTTTCTATCTCTATGAACAACATTTCAGCGCCTTCCTATAAAGTATGTTCCAGTTGAAACGATATGCAGTGCTTGCATGTTCTATCCCAGTTCACGTTGCTGCTAAAAAATGAAATTATCAAACAAAGACTTCTAGTAAGTGAAGTAAAACATCTTCTTTTCGAACTGTTTAGGGACACCATCACGAATAAGTTCCAATTTTCAATACCATAATCCTGTCCTCTTCTTGGAATGTAAACTACCGATTTCATCAGGTTTTTAATTATATGAGTTAAACGATGGCTACAACACGTGAAGCAGGATATGTTTGCCCTTTTACAGCAACTGAGATATTTCTTTTGGATTTCATAAAAGAGGGACGAAAGATACCAAAGGGACAGTCAAACTCGTAAATCTAAAACAAACTGACAACGCCATGGCTAAAAATGAAAAAGACAAACAGAAAAACAATAGTACACATGACACAACATAGAAAACTAAAGAACAAACAACACGAACCCCACCAAAAACTAGGGGTGATCTCAGGTGCTCCGGAAGGGTAAGCAGATCCTGCTCCACATGCGGCACCCGTCGTGTTGCTTATGTGATTACAAATCCGGTAAATAGTCTAATTCGGTACGTCAAATTCATGAAAGGGAAGGGGATTGTAGTTACGACGTAAGGAACATATCCGATATCATATGTGAAACGGTTATTCCATAACGGTCAACCAACTCGTGATGGCGTCCGTAAAATTTACGAAGGGATGATTTCAACTTCACCATTTGGAACTCTAGGTTTAATAGCTTCTTTGTGAACAGTAACCCTCTATCAAGAAAATCATGATAGGAAATGCAAGCACGGGAATATCGTATCAATTTGGAGATATATACCCCGTATGCAGGTTCTGCTGGAATGTTGCTACTTCGAAATGGAAAGTTCACAATTGGAAAGCTAAAATCATCTCGTTTGTCGTAAAGTTTTGTCTTCAACCGAACCTAATTGTCAATTTCTAGATGTAAGTCAAGATATGAAGCCGACTTAACTGTATCTGTAGTATCCTTTATCTCCAATTCGATGGGATAGATGCGATCCACATAGTCACCAAATTTTGAATTGTTTAGTGAAAGAACGTCATCTATATAGCGGAAAGTAGAGTTAAAGGATATTGCTAACTTCTTATCTTTTTTCCTAAGAAGTTCCTGCATGAAGTCAGCCTCATAATAATAAAGAAACAAGTCAGCAAGTAGAGGGGCACAGTTTGTTCCCATTGGGATGCCGACAGTCTATTGAAAAACACGTCCTCTGAACGTAACAAATATGTTGTCAATCAAGAAATCAAGCATCTTGATAATATCGGTTTCAGAGAATTTTTTGTTTGAATCAGAACGATTCTTTACAAAGTATGATTTATCCCTCCCTAAGACAAGATACGTGTATCTACGTTGGCCATTCTTTTTTATGAAGCAAAGTAATACCAACTCTTTTAATTTGTCTTATATTTTGGAATGTTGAATACTTGTGTAAAGAGTAGAAAAGTCAAATGTTTTAATACTGCTACAAGATGAAAGAGAGTTAGATTGTATGTACTCTAAAAGATCTTTGGAATTTTTAAGTATCCACATCTGATTCACGCTACCTCTAGAATAGGCAGTTTCACAATAACTTTGAAGCCCGTCTTTGGTTGCTGATAAAATGGATGTTAATAATTTAGAAAGGGGTTTCGTGGAGCACTTGGCAGACCCAGCAATATACCGTTGTTTGTAAGGACACTTATGTAGTTTAGGTATCCAATACAGTGATGGAAGATCTAGTTCTTCATCTTTGGTGTAAATACCAAAGGAACAAAGAACAGACCTATGATTATCCAGGATTTCCTCTTTGGTAAGTGTCGTGAGGGTATATGTTGGGTTTCCAAGTGAATTGTCTATACCTAATTCGTTTATCAAGCAATTAATGTAATGACTTTTACAGATAAAAACGATGTTATTTGGGGCTTTGTCTGCGGGGACAACAATATATTCATCATGGAGGTCAGATAGGTTTTTAGCAACATTTGGATCTTTGAAGATTGACGTAGAATGGGCATTGATGGACCCATTCAATTTCTTAATTCTGATTTGTATTAACGACCTCACTGCCTTAATCCATTCGGATAGAGTGTCTACGTCTTCCTTCTCGCGCTTAGCCCATTGCCTGGCATAATCCTCGACTGAATCCATCAAAATTTTAAAATTGTGTTTCCAATTGATGGATTTAGGCTCACGATATTTCGGACCTTTCGATAACACGTTTCGTAGAGAAGTGTTATTAACAATGTTAAGGTCACCGGTAATAACGTGGCCAGCAGGATTATATGTGAATTGGGAACTAGCACAAGTGCAATCAGGAGGTTTAGACTTGAAGTCGTCAATATCGAGATCCTGCAAAACGCGTTTGTAATTGAAAATTTTAGTTCCAATAGGTTTGGTATAGGTATAAGAAATTATTGGTATAGACTGGTCTTTGAAATAAGGAGGTATTTTCGATTGAACTAATTTATGATGAAGGATATTGCCTAGGTTGACGTTTGTTTCGCCTTTGGTCATTTTCGATTTTGCCATGACATTGTCAATATATTATGAACTAGTCAGCTTGTATATCCCATTTGGTATCATTCGTTTCTCTTTTTTTTTAATTGGTGATACTACATTATATAAACCTCCATTGTTTCGTCTTGTAGAAATATATATATCTTTTTGCGTGTGTTCTCTCTCCATAAAAGGTGTGCTTTATTCATTTAATGTTTATTAATAAAAAATTCTTCAAATCCATACATTCAATTTCTACATAACTTCATAATCTCGTTCAAATATTTATAATAATGATCTTTTAATCTTTATGTTCGGTTTTCAAAAAAAATTGAAAATGGGAGTTACATCATCATTACAATTACACGCCCATATTTAAGTTGTTGCAAGTTTATGCCTGTCACCTTTACTTGTTAATAATTTTTCTGGTTTAATTGTTTCACATTTTGCCTTGTCTGGGCCGTTACAAGGTGAATATACGATATTGGTTTGCTTTGTTAGGGATATACCATAACCTGTATATGCTTACATTCTTGTGATTTGAACTTATGGTTTTGAAAACAATACTACATATCCTTATTTTTATAATGTCATTAATCTAAAACCCACATGAAGGACATGTGATAGTCACAAACTTATAAGAGATATTAAAGCAAGTTATCCCTGCATTATATGTACAATTAAGGTGTTCATTTTAATCTATATGCACAAAATAGTGTACATTATAGATTTTCTTAGATATCTCGACTATTTAAATACGAACAAGATATTTCAACGTTAATAAAGTTCAGCAGTTTGAAAAATGTTTATTATACATTTTTGTATCATCACATTTGTCATCTCCGTTGTAAAAACCCAAACTCATTGTCAATATGGGTTAAAAGCATGCGAATTTTATGCTTGGATTGCTTGGACACCATGTAAACCAAGCTGCGGAGGTGTGAGACACAGAATGCAACCATTGTGTTGTGAACAAGAACTAAACAAAGCAAAGACATTTGAGGAATGCTTGCAGTCTTGTGATATTAAAAGAGAGCATTATTTTCAAACAAACTATGAAGAACAAACATGTAAAGCATGCACTCATGGTAAGTTATGTAATTTATTAGCTCCACTTATGACAAACAAATGAAAATAAAGATTATTTTGATTGTGTGAAACAGTGCTAGTTAAAATAAGTGAAGAAATTAGAATATTGAGGGAGGAAAATCGCCAACAATATATATAGTGTTGAACTTTACAGATTAGGAATATATTACGCTTATGAAGACAATACACTTACTATTGTCGGAATAGCCAGTTATTCATATACTATTATACGGAAAGACACTGGTACATATTCAAAGACAATGTATGTTTTTTCTCTAAATATTTCAACTATTGTAACTGTTCATAATGAAATAGTTTTTTTTGTTAACCATAACTTTTCCAATTTGAAGCGTACGACGGGAACATTTGTCAATGCGGTAATTGCAATTTGACTGCGCTAACAGAACATTTGCCTTACAAACTATTATTGAGAAGACTCTTGTGGGGAGTATGAGCCTGTATAAACGACACTAAAAACACAGAAAAATGTTTTGTTGAAATAACGAACTTGTTCTTCATTTAAAAAAAAAGAAGTTAAATCTATTAGTCAATTAGTTTGATGCATACACTCAGTGGTATACTTAGCTCAAACCAACGTTCTACAAAGTAAGTTATTTTCATATGGACACTAAAAAAATACTATTTCTCCATAACCATAAATTAACGGCACTTTGCTTATTTGAATATTATACTAAATAAATCGAATACGGGTCACGGAAATAACATTAAAATGATAGGGACTTTTAAAAAAATGTCTGTTTTAATTTTAATTTAAATGATAGACAGGTTGCCGGGGCAGAAAATGAATATACACAACAATATACACCATTTAAACGAAACATAATGACTGTTGTTGCAAAAATACAGGTTCCAAAGCTATTTTAAAAATCGAACCGAGAGGCTTTTAACATTGCAGTGTAAAATACAGGCTAAAATGGCTGAGACGTCAAATGTCGTGTTGAAAATTGGCTTACAAGGTCTTTACAAAAACTGGTCCCGGGGTGAAATTTGAAACTTGAATTTCCAAATAATAAGCAAGTCCAAACCTTGTATGTGTAGTCGTTGAACTCTAGGTTCCCACGTAAACTTAAAATGTCACTATTTCAAAAAAAATAAACTCACGAAAGCACGAAAAATTCACTAAATTCGCGTTCATTGTTTTGATTTTGACCGCCTGATAACTTTACGGAAATATCAAAGTGATTGTAAATAAGGACTCTGTGACGGGCAACTAATAATATCCGTGTTTTAAAGATTTTATTTATATCAAGCCTATCAAGCCAGTCCAGTTCAAACTACTATCACGTGGTACAATTCTCATTTACATATTATAAATATTAATTAGCAAAACCACTACTCATTTCTGGCTATGCAAAACAAATTATTTTTGCTTGTTTTAAAACGATCGTGTGTTGACGGGCAATTTTTTAGCTACTTCAGTTTCTGTCGACTTGTATATGACGTTTTTTCTTTAACTGTAATGTCGATCTCTTTTTCTCATCAAACGATGGCATGGCTTCACAGAATAAGATGAAATTAAAAGGTAAACAACGAGGATAGAGATATTTAGGCCAATTTGACCAATTTATATTTCAAAACTGACTGATTTATTTATAAAAAACGTTAATTTTTTTTTCATAGATAAATACATAATGATCACTGTTACATGTATAAATTGTCATATCACTGTTAGATAAGTATTATTATGCTAAATGATAATATTTTAAAATTTGGACCCAATTGCAGAACTATACCTATACAAGGTTTGGACTTGCTTATTATTTGGAAATTCAAGTTTCAAATTTCACCCCGGGACCAGTTTTTGTAAAGACCTTGTAGGCCAATTTTCAACACGAAATTTGACGTCTCAGTCATTTTAGCCTGTATTTTACTTTAGCCTGTATGGGTTACTTATTGAGCTAAAGATTCAAAAGGAAGTAGCAAAAGCGTTATAGCAAATCAAGATAAAATAGCCATTTGAAAACCTCCTGAAGCTTAAACAGACAGAAGCAGATATTGTGAAACCGATAAGCCCTGCTTATAGGATGTGGTTTGAAATTAGTATATCCAATAATATATCCATCAAAACGTCTTTTCGTTTTGGCCCATTCAGAGTGTTAATTACTGTGTAGTTTCAAACCCATTTAAAAATCCTTGTAGACGTGCTTTGTGAACGATCGACTAAACAAATGAGTTATAAAGCCTATGATCCTAATTTTAGCTCGTTACATATTTCCTCAAGACTAATATATATTTATATAAATCTAATAATTAGTTAAACATTTGTGTTAGCTTAAGTCGTATTTATATTTAAGAAACCCTTTGTTACCAGGACTGGTTGCACATATTTTATCTAAATATTGTTGTAATTTCAATAAAAGTTTATCATCTGTAGACATATCAATCTCGTTTGTCGACAATCGAACTTATTTCTAATAATATCATATATAAAGACTACAATTTTTACTTATTGCATCATATTGCAAATGTAGTGAAAAGGGTAATTACAGATATTATTTGATTTTATGTCTTTTTTCTGTGGACCATCGGGTTGGAGAATTCCCTTTGGTTTATGATATATATTATGAAAACATGTTCATGGTCATAAGATCTATATGATTTTGACCTTTTGTGGGTAAAACAAGGCATATATTTCTTTATAAGCTAATAGAAAAAAAGAGCAACCTTAATTTATCAGCAGTAACAACTAAATATAAGAAAAAGAATTAAAAAGCTTACAGCAGGGGTGAAACTAATTCCTAGTCTTCGAACTTACCTTTTCGTCGTGATCCTTAGAAAAAGAAAAAAAAGTATCGTAAAGCACTTGAACGAATGAAATCACGGTACCTCTGACAACAAAAAGGAGGTTACCAATAAAACTGGACTTAGAGATATCGTAACAAAAAAAAAATTATGATATTGACTATCTTTTGATGTAAAAAATAAAGAATTCATTATTATAATAATGGCTGCTTTTTTATGTTTGCATAAAAAATAGCAATAGTTGTCCTGATTTGTACCAATCTCTTTCAGAAGGAAAACCTTTTTTCAAAAATTTACACGATACAAGTGACAACTTAATAATGATTATTGCTCACATCTGGCGTGTCAAATAATAAGCCTGACAATTTTGATAACAATTTACACCACTTCGGTGGAGATTTCGTGCCCGAGGGTATCACCAGTCCAAACAGCGGGCACTTTGGTGTTGACATTATGGAGTATTTGAAATGCTACGGATTGTCTCAACCCAAGCACAGATTACCTTAATGCTCTTCAGGTTTAAACTTGATTGGCTTTCAGACAAAGACTTAAGAGTGTTCCCTTGTCTTTAATAATGTATTGACGGAGACCAAAAGTGAAAACCTATATGTTCCATCACAATTGAAACCATGGACAGAGTAGGTGGACATTTAATGAAGAAAAAAAACCATATACACAAAACGGTAAAATTGTAGTTCGATAGAGGAATCCTCCAGTGAAACGTTGCATCGATGTCGATAATTCATTCAATTTCATACAAAATATATAACAAGCATAGACAATTTGATTAAGTGTTTTAATAAAATATAGTACAATAAAGTATTTTTATAATTTTACTTTTTACAACTGTCATATTCCTGACTTGGTACAGGCATTTTCTTATTTGGAAAATGGTGAATTCTACCTGGTTTTATAGCTAGCTTAATCTCTCACTTGTACAGTCGCACAAACATCCATTATATTGACATTTGACAACGATGTGTGAACAAAAGAAACAGACATAAATGATAAAAATATGGATACATCAGTCAACGTTAACATTGCGTTATAATTTTAACGATTATGAAAAAACAAACAAATATGTTAACAAAGAAAAACAAAAAGGCCAATAGACAAAGCACATTAACAAAACCGAAAGACAACCCTTTTTAATTGGACCATTCATTATATAAAGCATATCACTACACTTCCGGTAACTGTCTCATGATGTATTTCAAACCTATTGTATTTCAACCTTTATATGTATTTCAAACTTACTTTAAATAAATCAAATGTATTCGGTAATAACTGTCCTTTCCTGGATTAAGATATAACGGTTTTAAACGGGACACTAAACACTAAAATTTACGACAAAAGAGACGATTTTTCGTTCCCTATTGTTAATTTTCCATTTTTAGATGGTGATGTTCCTTTGGCACCATCTTACGGTGTTTATATTTCACAACTTGTTCGCTATGCCCGTGTCTGTTGTGACGTTTTTGATTTTAACGGGGAACGCAACCTATGTATTACTGGTAAATTAATAAACCAGGGATATCGTTACCATAAATTACTTAAAACCTTAACTAAATTTTTCCATAGATATAAAGATTTGGTTTTGAAGTTTGGTTGTACCTGTAGAAAACTTATTTCAAACGAGATAGCACATCCTCATTTTTACGGAAATGTTGTTAACCGTGCCCGGAAATTTAGAAATGATCCATGTAAACTTGTTGCTCCTTTAAATCAACTTATTCTAAAAGGTTACCTATTCAACACTGTAATCAGATCATTGAATATTGTTTTTATTGGTATAAATATTGATTTTGTTATCAGTAGATTGAAAGCTAACTAAAAATTACTAGTATGTTATATACATATACATTTTCATGGATCAATAACCTATCTGTACCTGTAACTTGGCATTGCACAAGGTCATGTTCTTCTCTGGCTGTTTATGACGTCTTTACACTAAATCCATTGTATGTTGAATGTGTACGGATTGAGTGATAAGTCTTAGAGGCATGATTTTTTTATTAGTTGTTAGTGGCTTTGAACACGCTGTCAGATAACTGCGAGTACTCTCAGATTTGTTCATTGTGTCTTTTTGTGTCGGGATGTATAAGTACCCGGCCACGTCAACTTGTATTTTTTGTCTATCTGATGAGTTAAGCCATTTTCAACTGATTTTTATATATCGTTCTTATGTTGTACTGTTATACCACTGTCCCAGGTTAGGGGAGGATTGGGATCCCGCTTACATGTTTAACCCCGCCACATTATTTAATTATGTGCCTGTCCCAAGTCAGGAGCCTGTAATTCAGTGGTTGTCGTTTGCTTATGTGTTACATATTTGTTTTTCGTTCATTTTTTTTTTACATAAATAAGGCCGTTAGTTTTCTCGTTTGAATTGTTTTACATTGTCTTATCGGGGCCTTTTATAGATGACTATGCGGTATGGGCTTTTCTCATTGTTTAAGGCCGTACGGTGACCTATAGTTGTTAATGTTTGTGTCATTTTGGTATTGTGTGGATAGTTGTCTCATTGGCAATTATACCACATCTTCTTTTTATACTATATTGCAATAATCATGTATTACTGCCTATTTGTTTTTTTTGTATGTGTGATATATCAGAAAGAAATTCAGGCAGAATTTTCTTTACGATAATACATCGATTCAGGTGCTGAATACATTGTAGTCTTGATGATTTCGAACACTTCGCGAATAAATTACATTAAAAGAAGGAAACACGTAAAAAAACATATTTGATTAATTTCACATTTTTGATAATTGATTTCCCTTAATAAAATGTCGAGCTATCAAATTCTTTGAATATTTATAAGCAGTGAGATTAGCATAACAAAATAATATAAATTTTGGATTATTTACAATGTAAATTAACCTCCTGTCCATGTGAAAATTAAGACCAATTGAATGAAAAGTTTACCTATTTCACTGATCACAAGTATTAAAATTTGAATTTTGTTTTACGAACAACTGATATTCAATAGTGTCTACTGTCGTGTACTGATATGAAGTATAAGAACGTGTCTGGTTAATGATACCTATCTGGATCATTGTAATACAACTGTGATATCGTCATACTTAGATAGGTTAACAAAACTTTAACATTTATTGATAATGTTTTGGATCTTGTACTGTAGCATCATTTATTGCAGTATTTCTTTATCAAGGACACAAAGTTCATGCTCGTATGGACTAAAACCATGTGAATATTATCCTTGGGCTCCGTGGGCAGCATGTAACAGTACATGTGGAGGCTTTAGGTATAGAATGAAACCACTTTGTTGTACACATACACAGGGACAGCAACAGTCATTTGACGAATGCTTACAGTCATGTAATGTAACGAGATCGGTATATTTTAAAACGCAGTACGAAGAACAGTTATGTGATAAATGCTCGACGCACGGTAAGCTATGTTCTTTCTTCCTTCTGGTTCGGTGTATATCGAAATTGTATGATAATTTAATTCAGTAATATCAAACAGTCACTGGCGCTGTTATTTAAATTTGTCTACTAGCATATTAAAAGTCCAATACAAAATGAATTTGAAAATATTATTAGGAAACACAAGATACTTATGATTTTTGAATGATAAAAGTCAAAATATAAAGCGTGTAATTTTTTTTCCTACTAAACAATGCTGTATGCTTATTCCTCATTTACATAGGAAAAAGTAATTTCCTTTTTTTTTTTTAGAAATTCAATAAACTATTTACAATCGGCTACATGAGCCATGTGAAAGAGAAAATATATTTTTTTTGAAAATAAAGCTTGATATTTTGACGATTTAACAGCGGTCTTTGACATGCAGTAAAATATTCCTTCAAAATTCGTGACAGTTCATATTTTGATATTAATGTAATTGTTTTATTTGCTGTTTACAAAAGCAATTATGCATCAGAGTTAGAACACAAGTACATAGATATATACAGGGTTTTTAAATTATAATTCTTAGAATGGTATGAAAATAGTATACTCTTAGAAAGAAAATGTAGTAAATTCTTGAAAGAAACATTTAAATATATATAATTCACCACAATGTACTTCAATAGGTGAGGTGTACAAGTACTTATGATTTTGTAGTTGTGTGACAAAGAGTGTGTGTGTGTGTGTGTTAGTTTTGTGACCAAGTTTGTTTGTAGGTACAGGTGTGTGTGTGTCTGTTTATGTGAAAGTAAAGACATTATACTCCATGTTCTAGCAGAGCAATATCATGTTTTTCATTTATGTTTTATGTATACTGTTTCTCTGTTTACACGAAACGATTGTAAATACTTTATACAAAGTATCAAAAAACATCTATTCTTTATCCATACCATGATAAATTACCATCAGAATGTCATCAATGTTTGATACTCATAATAGGCTAATGCATCAAGTTTTTTTAGTATTCCATAGTGCATTCAAATTATCGTTAAGGAAACAAAACAGTTATATCATTAAATTTTAAACTTACCAAATAAGTTAAGAATATTCCACATACAAGAATGAATAAAAACACGTGTTCGAGATACATAATAAACATCTATACCACGTGAATACAATTAAAATAATTAGAAAAACGTAAACAGAGAGAACGTATGTTTTCCGAATTTTATTGCTATGATTTTATTGCGGATTTTGTAAACTATACAGATTGTAATAATTTATTAACCACTTTTGAAACTTATAATAAGTTTATCTTGTGAATCCCCTGGTTCATTTGATAAGTCAAAACACAGGGATATACCTATCTGGGATAGTTGTACCTTTTAGGGTATTTGTTAACAACCAATAGTGCAACAAACTGAATAATTATTTAAAAAAAAAAAAAAAAAAATCTTTCAATGCAAGTATAGATTTTAGAATAAAATAGAACTGAATACTCCTCAATGTTAAAGCAATAGTAGCACATATTTAATCCGAAAGGAAAATCTGGAGGTCAACATGCATTCTTCAAAAATAGACATATATCTATACATTATGTCAAGGTTTAATCATAGGCACATGTGGACAGGAAATAAACTCATCATAGATACCAGGACTAATTTTTGTATATACACCAGACGCGCGTTTCGTCTACAAAAGACTCATCAGTGACGCTCGAATCAAAAAAAATTTAAAAAGCCAAACACAAATTTTTCCCTTCCCCTATTTTCCCAAAATCCGTAATTTTTTGGTGTTTCCATTAATTTCAATTATTTTTGTAACTTACAGTACATTATGAACATAAATGTTTTAGGAATAACCATTTCTGTCGATTCAAAGTTTGCTATCAACAGCGGCCTCTGTAGTAAACTTTGTCAATTGACCATTTAGGCAATCTTGACTCATTTGTAGATATCAACATTATTGATGTTTATCTATATCTATATATGTGTTAGCTTCAAGATAATAACCCAAACAGCAAAATTTCAATTGAATTACCAATTCAGGGGCAGCCACCCAATTACGGGTTGTCTGATTTGACTAAAAATCTTTATTTTATCCTCCTATTCTATGTTAAGCAAAGCGCGAGGGTATCACCAGCCTAGTAGTCAGCACTTCGGTGTTGACATGCATATCAATTATATGGTCATTTTTATAAATTTCCTGTTGCAAAACTTTGAATTTTTCGGAAAACTAAGAATGTTCTTATACGAGGAATAGATTACCGTAGCCGAATTTAGCACAACCTTTTGGAAGTTTGGGTCTTCGATGCTCTTCAAATTTGTACTTGTTTGGCTTTATAACTTTTTTGTTCTGAGCGTCACTGATGCGTCTTATGTAGACGAAACGAGCGTCTGGCGTATTGAATTCTAATACTGGTACCTTTGATAACTATTTGCACCACTGGGTCGATGGCGCTGGTGGTGGACGTTTCGTCCCTTAGGGTATCACCAGCCCTATAGTCAGCATTTTGGTGTTGACATGTATATTAATTATATGGTCATTTTTTAGCTCACCGGGCTCGAAGGGCCATGCAAGTGAGCTTTTCTCATCACTTGGCGTCCGTCATCCGTCGTCCGTCGTCCGGCGTTAACTTTTACAAAAATCTTCTCCTCTGAAACTACTAAGCCAAATTTAACTAAACTTGGCCACAATCATCATTGATGTATCTAGTTTAAAATTTGTGTTTTTTGACCCCGCCAACCAACCAAGATGGCCGCGGCCATGGCTAAAAATAGAACATAGGGGTAAAATGCAGTTTTTGGCTTATAACTCAAAAACCAAAGCATTTAGAGCAAATCTGACAAGAAGTTAAATTGTTTATCAGGTCAAGATCTATCTGCCCTGAAATTTTCAGATGAATCAGACAACCCATTGCTGGGTTGCTGCCCCATAATTGGTAATTTTAAGGAAATTTTACTGTTTTTGGTTATTATCTTGAATATTAATATAGATGGAGATAAACTGTAAACAGCAATAATGTTCAGCAAAGTAAGATTTACAAATAAGTCAACATGACCAAAATGGTCAGTTGACCCCTTTAGGATTTATTGCCCTTTATAGTCAATTTTTAACCATTTTTCGTAAATCTCCATGATCTTTTACAAAAATCTTCTCCTCTGAAACTACTGGGTCAAATTAATCCAAACTTGGCCACAATCATC
This sequence comes from Mytilus edulis, assembly GCA_019925275.1. NCBI lineage: Eukaryota > Metazoa > Mollusca > Bivalvia > Mytilida > Mytilidae > Mytilus > Mytilus edulis. The sequence continues at coordinate 111,103,601 of CM034349.1, forward strand.
ATAAATGTATCTAGTTTAAAATTTGTGTTTTTTGATCCGGCCAACCAACCAAGTTGGCCGCCACGGCTAAAAATAGAACATGGAGGTTAAATGCAGTTTTTGTTATAACTCAAAAACCAAAGCATTTAGAGCAAATCTGACAAGAAGTTAAATTGTTTATCAGGTCAAGATCTATCTGGCCTGAAATTTTCAGATGAATCAGACAACCCATTGCTGGGTTGTTGCCCCTAAATTTGAAATTTTAAGGAAATTTTACTGTTTTTGGTTATTACCTTGAATATTATTATAGATGGAGATAAACTGTAAACAGCAATAATGTTCAGCAAAGTAAGATTTACAAATAAGTCAACATGATCAAAATGGTCAGTTGACCCCTTTAGGATTTATTGCCCTTTATAGTCAATTTTTAACCATTTTTCGTAAATCTCCATGATCTTTTACAAAAATCTTCTTCTCTGAAACTACTGGGTCAAATTAATCCAAACTTGGCCACAATCATCATAAATGTATCTAGTTTAAAATTTGTGTTTTTTGATCCGGCCAACCAACCAAGTTGGCCGCCACGGCTAAAAATAGAACATGGAGGTTAAATGCAGTTTTTGTTATAACTCAAAAACCAAAGCATTTAGAGCAAATCTGACAAGAAGTTAAATTGTTTATCAGGTCAAGATCTATCTGGCCTGAAATTTTAAGATGAATGGGACAACCCGTTGTTAGGTTGCTGCCCCTGAATTGGTAATTTTACGGAAATTTTGCTGTTTTTGGATATTATCTTGAATATTATTATGGATAGAGATAAACAGTAAACAGCAAAAATGTTCAGCAAAGTAAGATTTTTAAATAAGTCAACAGAACCAAAATGGTCAGTTGACCCCTTTAGGAGTTATTGCCCTTTATAATAAATTTTTATCCATTTTTCGTAAATCTTAGTTAACTTTTACAAAATCTTCTCCTCTGAAACAACTGGGCCAAATTTTACCAAACATAGCCAGAATCATTATAAGGCTATTTAGTTTAAAAATTGTGTTTTGTGACCGGGCAAACCAACCAAGCTTAAGATGGCCGCTACGGCTAAAAAATGAACATAGGGGTAAAATGCAGTTTTTGGCTTATAACTCAAAAACCAAAGCATTTAGAGAAAATCTGACAAAGGGGTAAAATTGTTTATCTGGTCAAGATCTATCTGCCCTGAAATATTTAGATGAATAGGACAACTCGTTGTTAGGTTGCTGCCCCTAAATTAGTAATTTTAAGGAAATTTTGCTGTTTTGGGTTATTATCTTGAATATTACTATAGATAGAGATAAACTGTAAACAGCAATAATGTACAGCAATTTAAGACTCAAAAATAAGTCAAAATGACCAAAATGGTCAATTGACCCCCTCAGAAGTTATTGTCCTTTATAATCAATTTTTAACAATTTTCATAAAATTTGTAAATTTTTACTAACATTTTCCACTGAAAGTACACGGACAAGTTCATTATAGATAGAGATAATTGTGAGCAGCAAGAATGTTCAGTAAAGGAAGATGTACAAACACATCACAATCACCTAAACACAATTTTGTCAAGAACTGTCTGCTTCCTTTGTTTAATTCACATATGCCAAGGTGAGCGACACAGGCTCTTTAGAGCCTCTAGTTTAAATTTCCTGTTGCAAAACGTTGAATTTTTCGAAAAACTAAGAATTTTCTTATCCCAGGAATATATTACCGTAGCCGTATTTGGCACAACCTTTTGGAATTTTAGGTCTTCGATGCTCCTCAACTTTGTACTTGTTTGGTTTTATAACTATTTTGATCTGAGCATCACTTGTGAGTCTTATGTAGACGAAACGTTTCGCGCGTCTGGCGTTTTAAATTATAATCCTGGTACCTTTGAGAACTATCAGCTTTGTGGGTTGGCAGGCGTGGTCATTGGACACATTTCCAATTTCAAAACTTGATACCCTTAATATGATGATCGTGTCCAAGTTTGGTTAAATTTGGCCCAGTAGTTTCAGAGGAGAAGATTTTTGTAAAAGTTACGACGGACGCCAAGTGATGATAAAAGTTCGCAAATAGAGGAAAAGTTAATTTTATTCAAGTGGCATTAGAGCTAATACAACCACAGCTGAACCACTTAAACTGAAATTAATACCATGTAAAACAATGTTTCAGTTCATGAAAGAATTAAAATCGAAGTTGATTTGAAAATGCTATAGACATTTTAAAGGCGATGTCTGAATTTAGTCTGAGCTGAAAATTTTAGCTTTATTTAGCTGTTAATTTAATCTTTTAATTTCACAGTAATGATCTAAACAATCAAATAGCATCGAATTTTGTAAGTTCATTCAAGTTGAGATAGATGGTCTGATTCAGACCTGTCGAGACCAAATTTAAAGGTCTAGACTGTTAAGAAACTGTTTGAGAGTGGTAGTTACTTGTCAAGACAGGCCGAGAATTGATCGAGAATGGTCAAGCATTCGTCAAGTTTGGTCGGGCATTTGTCGAAACTATATTCTTTCTATACTAATATCAATTGCCCACTCAGACTTATTTTAGAAGTAAAGTCGAGACCAAAGTCGAATACAGTTTAGTACCGTCGAGATTATGTCGAGTCTTGTCAGGTAAAATATGTGCTCGACTTTACTGGTCGACCACAAAATATGGTATTATTAGATTATGAACAATTTGTAGTATTAATAATACGCTAATACGGAAGAGATCAAACAAGATACGATATTTCAAGTCTGTTTTCACTATGATATAGAATGAGAACAAAGGATTTCAATAAAAGGCTTATTTTACACGCGAAAATTTGATATCGGATACAACATAAGTAGATGGAGAGAAAGAAAACAAACTCTATCTAAGCATAAATAAAGAATCTGGAATTAACTCTTACGCTTAAGTCAGTTCTAGATACGATTTGTATTTGATTGCTTTGTTTGCTTAAATCATTATGATCACTTCTATGTGGATTCTATGTGTATTCTATCGAAATTAAAAAAACACGCCTTGTACTTTTCCCCGACATTTGGTCTTATAGTCTGTCATTCACCTATAAAAATTTTCATATTTCATGTTGGTCAAACTGTGCAAGACTTTGTGGACGACCATTTGATATAAGGGGAAAAAGGAGGGGGATATTTAACGGCCTGAATTTTTTCCACAGACTCATTGCACGAAATTTATTTTTACTTTTGTACACATTTATACCCGGAGTGTGTATTTCCTACTGTTTCTACAGTTTTTGATATAATTTACGTATACTTTCTTCTTAACAATACTACTTAGTATTTTTAAAAGCTTGGATAGCCTCGGTAGTTATTATACAATAAAACAATATGGTGGGTAGTTGTTATAACACGTTTAGTCACAAATAAGGAACATCAGTGAAGACGTTAGTAAAAAAAACCACACACAGTGACAGTTTACTAAATAATGAAAAAAATAGGTTGTATTCTTATAAAATTTATTTAAAACAAATAAAAGAATTGTAAAAAGATACATCTGCATTAGAGAAAATTCTTCTTCGTATCATTAGGTTGTTACTAAAAAGATTCAGTGACATTTAGTCAATATCTGGTCGTGATCTACCCCGCAATGAATTACAATTAAATTCTTCCACATTTGATCTACCCAACTGTGAATTACAATTAAATACTTCAACTTCTAGTCTACTAAATATATTCATTTAATAATATAATGTATATTATGATTTCTGATGAATATGAGATAAATATTGGAATGATTTTTATTGTTAATTATATCTTTGATTGACAGTATTCCTAATGTTTATGAATACTTTGAACATTTTGTGATAATGTCCCCAGTCTTCTAGTTAACATTAAATTAAATTCTTTCTCTCCCAAGGAAAGTATCTTCATTGGATACGTAAGATGCAAATAAGTAACTGTTAAATATCAGTGATATAGCGTTATTTTGGAATATAAGATTATATGCACTTTAATATAATTCATAAATTATTCCCACAACAGTACATATATAACCCATATCAAACGGAATTTTCGCAGCACTTACACGACAAATTAAAATGCACCACATCTGGAAAATGTCTTGCATGAATGTCCAATGTCGATTTTCGCCGTTTAGTACAAGTAATCTATCAGTAGCGAAGTCATTTATTGATTTTTATTGCTTTTCCGTAATTGTTCTTAATCTATACAAAACAGTTAACTACTTTTTGATAATTTGCGTTGTCGATACGGGATGCTGTATATGTCTTTTAATATAAAATCGAATTGTTTGTTTGCTTTGTGTTTTGATGTTAAACGCAACTTTAAGAACCCTTGGTGTATCATATTGGACAGTTGTATATGGTAGAAGGAGTTGGAGAACCTTGGTTGTCATATGAATTGATTGTAAATCCTTGGAACAGACTCGAAAAAAATATACTAAAATATCCACAAATCGTGTTACAAATCTCCTTGTCCCAGACTTATCGTGTATCATTTGTGATAACTGATTTAATGGAGCATGCTATGATTGCAAAAAAACGCTTTTATTGGAAATTACAAAAAGGTAAAAATAATTACGAAATGTCAGGAACTCGAACTTCGAAAAAAGAAATGATGACCATTGCGATTCAAATTATAATATAACCGAAAACATGGTTAAAAAAGACATGATAATTGCGGTTTGGCAGACGTGAAGTTGTAGTAAAACAAAACCACACACTATAGTGAAAAGGCTGTATTACGAAAAAATAAACAAAACAGCAATTGATTTTCAAATTTGGAAAAGCGTAAAACCGTGATTTGCTATTTCTCTGCAATACGATTCATATGTATAGAAATTAATTATGAAATTGAAATTGTAATACCTGAGTGGTTACATACTCCTCTGTAGCACAAAAAGCTGGTTAAGATATGGGATGAATATAACCATTTTTCTGATAATGTTTTGTTTCATAGTTTAAATATTCTGTTATCAAAAAAGTTAATTGTACTTTTTAAAAAGTCCAATTTAGGTATCTTGTATGAACGGATATCTTCTACTTTCAGATTTAAATTGGAAAGCATTGCATTTTATAACGTCTTATGTCATTTAGGACACATATATTTATTCTAGTGAGCTTCCTCTAGGCATGCTTGGAGGGTGCTCCGAACATTTTAGAGAAGCTAATATCGTTAATACACCATTACATTCCCATTAATGTCAATCAAATATAAAAGTTGTAGTTAAGAGCCTGTATGAGCTTTTTGTAAGCCTTTTGTACGCCTGTATAATAAAGTTTTACTATGTTGCCCTAGAAAATTGGTTAATTGACACAAAAATAGATACATCAAAACTTGAGGTTAAAGGTTGAGGTTTAGAGACATTTTATCAACATGAGAACGAAAAGCTCTAATATAACTAAAACATATTTATATAAAGCCGATCAACATAACACAACAGTGCTTGTAAATAAAATATATAACATCAAAACAGAAACAAAACAACTTAACAGTTATCATTATATGAAATAAATATTAAAGTTGTTGTCAAGTCTATACAATATATTGGTGAAAAACTATATAGGAAAAAAGAAATAGATTCATAAACTTAAATTTTTTGAAGAATTATAACGAATCAAAACATGGACACATATACCTTCTTTCGAAAATTTATAAAATCAATCTAGAAATAATTGATGGGCATTTAGAACTGGTCAAATAATTAGCAACATGAACATTTCTTATTGACCAATCATCCATAAGTGTAACTCGACTATGAGATGCATTGACAGATTACCTGATCTAATTCTGAAACTGTTCTTGAAGAGTCACCATTTTAACATTCAAGATAAGGAAGACTTCATTTATAAAATAGAGTTGCACAAGGTCAAGAAAGAACGCATCCTTATTGCCTATTATGTGATGTCAATGTACACAAATATAAAGATTAATAACTAAGAAGAAGCAGTTATCAATGCTCTTTCATCAGTTGACAAACAAGAATAAGCTTTAAAACTTTCAAACAAACAGACTAAACGGCATTTGTGAAGTTAAGAAATAATGAACCCGAAGTAAATGAACAGTTATTCAAACAAATTATAGGAGCGCCTATTGGTGGAATATTTTCTCCGACATGCAGATTTACACCTGTCTGATATATCAGAAATATCTTAGATAAGTTCCAATGGATAAAAAACATCAAATTGCACTGTCAATACAAGGACGACAGTTTTATGTTTTTTCACAGGGACATTAAAACAGGTTGAAGAATTTCTTAACTTAGCGAACAACATTGACCCTCTGCTTAAATCTCATTTGAAATGTCTAGATTTAGTATGACCTATTAAGAATTTACCGAGGTGTACAAAGGTGAAAGATTCCATAATAATAACAAACTTGATGTTAAACCAAATATACAAAAACATGAAGCGTATCAATATTTACCAATCACATCTTAGTTATATTAATCTTAATATCTGAATACTTTTTGGTAATGATTCAAAATTTCATTTATGAATTATTGAGTATTTTGTAAAAAAGGGGGAGCCTTTTTTACATGCCGCGCCGTATCTCAAAAACGATTAAAATTATTGCTTAAAATTAACACGCTTCTTTGTTATATTAATCTGAAGATCTGTAAACTTTGTAGTCTTGATTACAAATTTTGTTTTTGAGTTATTGAGTACATTTTATTTTGTGTATCAGTGTATCTCAAAAACAATTTATAATTATTGCTTAAAACTTTACACACTTCTTTGTTATATCAATCTGAAGATATGAATACTTTTTAGTCTTGATTCAAAGTTTTATTTGAGTGACATTTAGTTTTTATAAAAAAACTGGGGGGGGGGGGGGGGGGCGGGGTCTTTCACATGTCTTGCGGTATCTCAGAAACAATATATGGTCATTGCTTAAAACTTTCTCAGAAACTATTTATGATTATTGCATAAAACCTCCACACAAGACGTCAGGCGTATCATGCGCTCATGACGCAGCTGTTTCTTTTATATTTAATTTAACATCAAGTATGTTATCTTTATTGAATCTTTCACCTTTGTACACGTCGGTAAATTATGAATAGGTCATACTAAATCTAGACGCCTCAAATCTGATTTTAAGCAGAGGGTCAATGTTGTTCGCTATGTTAAAGAAATCTTCAACCTGCTTCAATGTACCTGTGAAGAACATAAAACTATCGGCTTTGTATTGACAGTGCAATTTTATGTTTTCTATCCATCGGAACTTAATATCTAAGATATTTTTAATAGACCAGGCAGGTGTAAATCTGCATGTCGGAAAAAATATAACACCAATAGGCGCTCCTATAATTTGTTTGTATAAATGTCCATTTAATTCAAGTTCATCGTTCCTTAACCTTACAAATGCTGTTTATTCTGTTTGTTTGAAATTTGTAAAGTATATTCTTGTTTTTCAACTGATGAAAATGCATCGATAACTGTTACATCATAGGCAATAAGAACGCATTCTTTCTTGACCTTGTGCAACTCTATTTTATAAATGCATGAAGTCTTCCTTATCTTGAATGTAAAAGTGATGCCTCTTCAATAGTGGTTTTAGAATTAGATCCAGTAATCTTTCAATGCGTAGCGTGGTAGAGTTACACTTATGGATGATTGGTCGGTATGACATCTTTATGTTGCTAACTATTTGACCAGTTCGAAATGCCTCATCAATTATTTCTAGATTGATTTTATGAATTTTTAGGAGAAGGTACATGTGTCCATGTTTTGATTTGTTATTACACTTAAAAAAATTACAAGTTTGTAAATCTATTTCTTTTTCCAATATAGTTTTTCAACAATATATTTTATAGACTTGACAACAATGTTAATAGTTATTTTCATGTAATGATAACTGTTAAGGTAACTTGTTTATGTTTTGATGTAATCGATTTGATATAACCACTGTTGTGTTATTTTGATTGGCTTTAAATTAAAATGTTTTAGGTTAGAGCTTTTCGTTCTCATGTTGATGAAATGTCCCAAAACTGTTTAACCTCAAGTTTTGATGTATCTAATTTTGTGTCAATTTACCAATTTTCTAGGGCAACATAGTAAAACTTTATTATACAGGCGTTAAAAAGGCTTACAAAAAGCTCATACAGGCTCTTAACTACAACTTTTATATTTGATTGACATTAATGGGAATGTAATGGTGTATTAACGATATTAGCTTCTCTAAAATGCTCGGAGCATCCTCAAAGCATGCCTGGAGAAAGCTCACTAGAATAAATATATGTTAGTATAGGATTGAGAGTTGTCTTATTGGCACTCATACCATATCTTCTTTTTTCATAAACGATATTTTCTTACCAAAATACATATATTGTGTTGTTTGTTGGTTGCGTTTTTTCCAGTGGGACATATTTCATGCATATTCAGTACAACTAAACCTTTAGAAATATTTATTACAGCTAAACATTTAGAAATTTTCATATTGATGTGAAAAAAACAAATAAACAATTATCCTCAATAATAGGCGTATACGTCATTTTTAGACGTTACCAATTGAAACACAAAAAGATTCACCAGAGTTCAAATGAAGTGGATGTGAACAGTTATAGAAGAAAATAAAATCACAAAAATACTGAACTTAGAGGAAAATCAATTCGGAAAGTCCATAATCACATGGCAAAATCAAATAACAAAACGCATCAAAAACGAATGGACAAGAACTGTTATATTCCTGACTTGGTACAGGCATTTTCAAATGTAGAAAATGGTGGATTAAACCTGGTTCTATAGCGCTAACCCTCTCACTTTAATGACAGTCTCATCAAATTCCGTTATATTTACATTGATGCGATAAATAAACATAGCAACCGCAACTCCTTAATTTTTTTTTTATATAAAACACCAAGAAGCAATCAATCCATTATTTATCTGATGACAGTATAGGGCAACCTGATGGCAGAAATTAACTTGTAAAACGGTAAACTTAAGTAAACGTTTAAAATTAATTAAAATTGTTTTGAAAATCTATCACAATAAAAACTAATACATGATTGATGATCGGTTAAATTCAATATAAGAGATTAAGGAGAACAATAAACAAATAAAAAATATATAAATAAAGTTTCACCTTGCGAGGTGTCATTGTTGCCAAATATTATGATGTTTTATCAATAAATATATTTTGAACTACCGTTACATAAGTTTAGTTCACTTTGATTCGTAAAATGGAATTCTAAGATATTTAAAATGAAATACCTGGATGTGAAACTTTTGCTGATATGTTGCATCCTCCTCTTTAATGGTATTTCCCTATCAATGTCAAAATGTAGTCATGGATTAAAAATTTGTGACTATGAACATTGGAGTAGCTGGTCTCCATGTAGTGCAAACTGCGGAGGAACAAAACACAGGTCCAAACCGATTTGCTGTAAAGAAACGTTAAAAACATTTGATGAATGTTTGCAATTTTGTCATATTCGGAGAGACAAATATTTAAGGACCAACTATCAAAACAGGACTTGTGGAATATGTAAACATGGTAGGTTACAAAAATATGTATTTTGGAATTGTTGACCTCTAGATGTACTATGCAGGGCAAAACCGATTTGTTGTAAACGTTACAACGGTTATCATTGAACATTTAATGATGTTTGAAATTTTTTTTTCATTTTTATAAAAAACAAATATTTCAGGGCCAACTACCAAGAAATTAGTTGTGTAATGTGTAATTATGGTAGGTTACTAAGTACTTGGATATTGAAACGAAAACATAAATAATCGTGTAACTGTTATATGTTTATTCAATCTGATAATGCAATAAGTACACGTCATATACCACGTCCACTTTTATGTTTGTCCATCTGATCAGTTAAGCCTTTTTAACTGTTTTTTTATAGTGTGTTCTTATTTTGTACTGTTGTACCACTGTCCCAGGTTAGGGGCGATCCCGCTAACATGTTTAACTGCGCCACATTATGTATGTATGTGTCTGTCCAAAATCAGGAGCCTGTAATTTAGTGGTTGACGTTTATCTTTGTGTTGCATATTTGTTTTTCGTCTAATTTTTGTACATAAATAAGGCCTTATTTTTCTCGTTTGAATTCTTTACATTGTCATTTCGGTGCCTTTTATAGTTGACTATGCGGTATGGGTTTGCTCATTGTTGAAGGTCGGACGGTGACCAATAGTTATTAATTTTTGTGTTAGTTTGGTCTATTTTGTCTAATCCACATCTTCTCTTTTTACATTTGAACATAAAGAATACTTCCTGAAAGTATGTTGGAAAGTTAGAAAATTAGGAACCAAGCAAATGTTTCAATCCCATGCTTGCTCATGTTCTGTCATTCGGAAATTGACTTGTCGATGGCTAGTTTTTAGAAATTTCTGTTGAATCTTTTAAAAACCTATATAAACTAACCACGTTGACTTCTAAATGTGCGTTTTTGTATCACTACGCATTGTGCTGCTGTCCACTGGACGTTGTCTTATATCATATTTTGTTCGTATTGCAAAAGATAAGGAATATGTTATTGAGTGGTTATCACTGGCAGCAGTATGCCAAATTTCTTTTTCCGTAATAGTTATTCCACGAGGACGCGGTGTGTTAGTGTAAGATCCCCCGATGGCCGAATCCCGTTTAAAATATTTTTAAAAACAACACGCGATTTAAGAAATAATTCCTTCGTGTCATGCTCTATGCTCATTTTAACATGGGTAGGCATTATATTTATCGATATTTTACACTGAGTGTTAGCGAGGTTTAAAATGTGGTCAAATATAATGCCTATCCATGTTTAAATGAGCATAGAGCATGACATGAAGGAATTATTTCGATTCTAATAGGACAAATACAGTATTTTTATAGGTCGAAGCGTACGAAAATACCGTAAAAATGTTAGATTTTCCCGTTTCCTCCCAAGGAGTCTGTGCATGACATTTAATATTTGATAAGTTTAAAATCTATGAGCAGGGTAAATATATGTTGTTTTATAAAATTACATAATAACAAATTTATACTAGCTGCTTAAATGTATACATTTTAAAGGATAACGATGGAAAAAACGTTGATATACACAGTAAGTTCGTGCGCATGTGTCAAACATATTTTTTATGCTCATTAGATCACGGCTTTGTTTACAAAGCGTAAAAAAGACGTCATATTAGAATCTCTAGTTTAATCGGAGCTGCTTACCTTTCTGGCTCACAAGAGTGTACATACGTTGAGTGAAGTTCGAGTACTAAGTGTTTGTTAGTTTTTTTCTGTTCTGTTTTATGGATAATTGTTTATTTTTTTCCTTTTTGTTTTGTTCGTAGATTTTTGTGTCCAACATTTACACTTGTATTTTGAGTATCCCCAAAACCTCAAAAATTAAAACATTCAAATAGAAATGTATATCAACGATGAGGAGTTACAAGTTGACATAAAGTAAAAAGCATATGTATTTCAAGAGTTGTAATGACGAGAGTTACACTTCGTTTCCTTATTTTCTAAAACGAGACAGTTACTTTACAATGTTTCCAATGGTAAAATATATTTTCTACGTCAAATGAAAGATTATGGATTTATGTTCTCTCAAAATCACCCCACTAGATAAGAGTACATAAATAACTGAGAATAACGGATGGGAGGGTTCAAATCAAAGACGCAATCACCTTACATATATTGTATGGTCATCACAATAGAACACTGTTTTATCTTTAACGATATGGCTGCTTCCAAAGAGTACTTTAAAAAAAAGTTATCCTATTCCAAACAAATGAATGGATACTGTTTTAAGAGCTAGCTAAGTTTTGCACATTTAATTCGATCAGATCGAAATATGTAACTTGAATACCTTAAAAGCAGACATAGCCGGTAGTGTTGATTGATTGATTGTTGATTGCTTAACGTCCAGTGGCAAATATTTCATGCATATTCAGGACGACCGGTAGTGTTGAAAGTGACGTGATGAGGGATGAATATATACCTTCCTATGTCCTTTCTGTGTTTTGATTGCGGTCAATCTTTATATCAATCTGAAGTGTTAAACTTTTCAATTGATATTTTAAGTTTTTTCTTATATCGTGCTGTAAAACCACTGTCCACGGTTTTGGAGACGATTGAGCTCTGACAATAAAAACCACAAAGCCGTGGTATGATTGCCAATGAGACAACTCTCAACAGAAGAGCAAATGACACAATTTTATAACCATACATGTATGTCAAAGTACAATACAACCCATTTCGCATGGTCCGCTAAACAATGACCAAAAATGACAAATATACAACATTTCAAACGAGAAAACTAACAGCCTAATTTATATATAAATAAGAAACAAATGTGTTAAATAGCAACACATGACTACAGGCACATACATACTCATTTTGGGATTAAACTTGTTTGTTGATGCAACCCATCCTCGTACCAAGAACAGTGGTGAAAAAGGCTTACCTCATCAGATGGATACAAATATATTTACATCTAACAAAATCATAAGAGTGGGCGGGGCAGCGTAATTATATAAACTCGTATCCTATAGACGCTAATTACAGGTATGTGCATACTCGCAGTCACTGACAGCTAGGTCATTTAATAATAACAAATCAATTATATATTAATACATCTAAGACCAAAATACAAATGAGACATGTAAACTCCGCCCCATTTTGTATGTCTGTTCAAAAAAGTTGCTTGTCTTTGGTTTATGTCTGTCATATTATTTTTTTGTAGATTGAGTTGATATAAATTTGGCCGTTACTTTTCCTTATTGAATTGTTTCATATTTTTCACATATCGGGGCATTTTATAGCCGACTAAGTGTAGGGTTTCTTCTCACAGTTGACGATCTTACTCTGTGCCTTTAATTACGAACATCGACTTCTTTTTACCTATTGTGGATAGTTGTCTAATTGGCAATTATCCTCATCTCTTTGTCTTTATATTAAATACGAAAAAGCAATTTAACCATTATTGACCTGATGGCAGTATATGGAACCATACACGTAGAATTTAAACTAAAATTATCCTTAAAAATATGGTTTCATAATACATTTTCTTCTAATATGGAAAGGTAATCTCAGTCTTATTTATTTTCCCCCTCAAATGAGGTTTACCATACAATTCTGAAATGCAGAATTTAAAATCTTTTTGCAAATCTATAGCACAATAAAAAAAACATGACTGATGATCAGTCCACTTCAATATAAGAGATTAAGGAAAACTAATAATAAAATAAACAAACATATAAACAAACAAGCACACCGAGAGGGTGTCATTGTTCAGAATATTATGATGTTTTATCAATAAGTATACTTATGACTACCCATATATAATTTAGTACGGGTTGATTGCTAAAAAGGAACATTAATATATTTAACTTGAAATATATCGATATGAAAAGTTTGCTTATATGTTGCGTCCTTCTCTTTAATGGTATTTCGCTTTCCATGGCAAAATGTAGTCATGGAAGAAAACCTTGTGAATTTGAACCGTGGTCCATTTGGTCTCCATGTAGAGCTAACTGTGGAGGGACAAAGCGCAGATCACAACCTATTTGTTGTGAACATGATCATGGTCGTACAAGAACATTTGACGAATGTTTGCTGCTTTGTCATTATCCCAAGGACAAATATTTCAGGACTCACATTCAAATACGAAGCTGTAGAAAGTGTAAATATGGTAGGTTTGATACTAAAACTTTTACTTCAGATTTTGAAATTGAAGCGAAAATATAAATGCTTGTGTAACAAGTTAATCCAAACCTTCTATTGAATAATAAATTTAAGATAATGAAATAACATATATCAACATGAGGATGACTGAAGGTTGGAATAAAGGTTAGTTTTATCGTAAGATAGGAACCTTGCCAGTGTTTAGTCACTTGCTTTCTCATGTATTTGTCATTACGGAATTCACTTGTCGATGGCCAGTGTTTAGAAATCTCTGTTGAACCTTTTCAAAACATATATAGACCTGCCAGGTTGACATCTAGGAGTGCCTGTTTGTATCACAACACACTGTGTTGTTGCCAGTCGTCGTTTGTTTCATATCGTCTTTTGTTCGTATTATTAAAGAGTATTTTTCTATCAAGTAAAAAAAGTATAACATTAACAGGCAGCCAAAATATTTGTAAGAAAAAATACTAAGGATTTTCTTATCCCAGTCAGATAATCTAAGCCATATCAGACACAGTCCTTCCCGTTAGGGGTTTAGTATCATACATCATAACATATATGAGAAGAACATAACCCGTGTCATGCCAACAACTGGTTTTTGAATAAATGTGTTTAGTTCCGATGCAAATAATGTATACTATTTCAGGAAAACGAAGCATACACATGAACCAAAATGAAAACAAAAACATTCAAACATGCAATTTATTTAGTCTTAGATGCATGATTTTTTATGATTAGTTGTTAGTGGCTTTGGACTAACTGCCTTCTACTGCGAGTACTCTCATATTTGTACTCAGTGGTTTTTTTTTGTTTTGAATGTACAAGTTTTCCACCACGTCAACTTGATTTTGAAGTATTTGTATTTTTATCCATCTGATGAATTATGCCTTTTCAAATGATTTTTATAGTTCGTTCTTATGGTGTACTGTTATAGCCCTGTCCCAGGTTAGGGAAGGGTTGGGATCTCGCTAACATATTTAACCCCTCCACATTCTGTATGTATATGCCTGTTTTACATTGTCATATCGGGGCCTGTTATAGGTGACTATGCGGTAAGGGCTTTGCTCATTGTTGAAAGCCGTACGGTGACCTATAAATATGTCATTTTGGGGTTTGGTGGAAAGTTGTCTCATTTGCAAGCATACCACATCTTCTTTTTATAAAAACTAATAAAGAGATTACTAGCGCAATCATGTGGCACGGTTAAACACGTTTTGGGAGAACTCAACCACCACCTTTAACTCTAGTCAATGTGATATAAACACACGAACAAAAAAAAGTGCACAGCAAAACTCAGATTATTAAAATAGGTCAATAAGTAAAGTGATCATGAATTCATAAATTTAATTAACCAAGCACTTTTAGCAATAACTGACATGCCAGCCTCCAGATTCAATAATAATGATTATGTCTTTATCATACTAAAATCACACATTCCCTCCCGTTAGCCCGAATTTAGTACCAAAGCAATTTTGAATTATACGAAAAGAACATAACCCTTACCATGTCAACAAACGGGTTTATTTCTGATGCATGTAAAATATATCTGTTTATAAATGCATATCTTGAAATTACGAGGGCCTTTAAACATATGTCCTATAATGAATCTAACTTTAAATTTAGCAGATTTTAGTGGCACTTCTATTTTTTCTTATAGACTTAAAAAAATATTTTAGAAATTAAGCAATGGTTCACGTTTTAAGTCAATACATGGTCGTGATCTACCCCACAAAGAATTACATTTAATGTTAGCTACTTCTAACTTACTAAGTATTTGGATGAATTAGACGATGTTCCTTATTAAAGTTTATGATTTGAAAGAAGTATGGGATAAACATACATAACATTTGTATTGTTAATTGCGTATTTGATTGACAGATTTCCGCATATTTAACAAAAGGTAAATCGATGCTAATATAAATACCCCAGTTGTTAATGTTATTACCAGACCCACAGCTGTATTCTCCATTGTTCTGACAATAGATGAACGGCGTATACGTTTTATTCGAACATAAAATGTAAAATTAAAGATTTTATAAATCAACATAGTTAAGCTTTTCAAAAATTATCGCAATACAATGTTCTATTTGTGTATAAATATGTAATAGTAATGTTTCATTATTAATGAACATATTTATTGTTTTTTATATTCTTTGTTATGCATATATTTATTAGAAGTCATTCTAATTTTCGTTCGTGATATACCCTGTAATGACCATCTCTAAAGTATTAGAATTATCAGTGAAGAATATATCAGGAGTTTATCAATTTAGATAATTAATACGATAAGATTCTTGTTTGATGTGTGTTGTTAATTTCTATTTGATTGACACAATAACTGTGAAATTTTAAATATATGTATGAATTTCCTCGATCACATGTCCAGTTTGTCATAGTGTTGGATTTGATGATGTCAATTTTTTTTTTATGAATTGTTAAAATCACACACAATTTCAAATTAAGGACATTCCCCTCGAATGGATTGCAGTGATTACATTCCATATTTCATTTGTGACAGATTACACTCGCGTGTAACCCGTCTTTGAGATTGCCTACCCTTTGGAGCCCTTGCTACCAGCCCTATAGTCCTTTGCTGTCTTGTTTAATTTTTTGTCGTTTTTTTTTACCAAGGCGTAGTAATTTCCTCTACTAGCTTTGAATTTTAATTTTTTATTTTACCATTAGTATATTTCGCAGTTTTTGTTCAGATTAAGACCTTAGATATCACATATTGTCGTTTTTTTAAGAAATTGTCTGATTCGATTTTTCCAAAAAAATTAATATAAATGTAAAATTTTAGTGACAATGAATTTCAAGTCGTCTTCTGCTTCCAGCACAATCTTTTATGATAATTGTACGATGAATGCATAGTTATTATTTTTTCCTAAACAAATCAATTGTATACATAAAAAAGAAAAAAAGTATTTTGGTAAAATGATTGGCTGAAAGAAAGAAAAAGAAAAATAAATATCAATTTACAAAAAAAAAAAATAAAAAAATAGTAACGAACTATTCAATATAAAAAGACTTTTCCTGTATGCTGCATTTAAACTTTTGTTCATAAAAAAATATCCTTATTGTCGTACAAGTCTTGCGCACTCAGTACAAGTTAACTCCCCGCACTATTTTCTCACCTTTTCTCTAAAATAAAACCATATGACTGTATTCATTGTCACTTTATCAAGTGTCATTGATGAGTTACATAATTAAAAGGTTTAAAAGCTTGTCATATTTTCAATAACATTTATTCATTATATTTTCTTATTGTCTAAAGTTGTTTCAAAAGGCATGTTGAACGTGACATTTCTGGATATGAATTTGTAATTGTCAGTGGTATTACTCCTAGATAACAAGATATTTGTTACGAAATTATTTCACGAGCTTTCTAAATTTTGATTTGAACAAGATATTTATTAATAAATGAATTGCATATTATGTAAAGTATAATCATTATATTCCAATATCTGAACAATTTTATTACCCTATGTTGACCTTTTCTGCAGGTTATTCAATAATCCGTTGTATATTTTTAAATATGTTGTACTTCCATTGTAATGCAAATAAAACAAGAGTACAAGTAACATGCCCGTGAATCTAACCATACGTTTTGACAGTAATGACTTACCATTTTATAGCAACACATACCTACATGTATATCATATATTATATCAAAATTTAGAGATTTGTTGATATCTAGCTTGATCGATGCAAAAAGTAAAATCACAAAAATACTGAATTTAGAGGAAAATCTAATCGGAAAATCCATAATCATATGGCAAAATCAAAAACAAAACACATAAAAAACGAATGGACAAGAACTGTCATATTCCTGACTTGGTACAGGTATTTTCAAAAGTAGAAAAGGGTGAATTAAACCTACAAAAATAAAAAAAACCCACTTTTACATCCAGATTTTCTGTGAAATTGTCTTAAAGCGAACAACAAGTATAGATATTATATATTATTACACTTAGAATCAATAGATATGCGTAAACTAAAAAAAGGAAACCATATCTTATATTTTGTCCAAGTTCCTTTCAAAAAATAATTTCTAACTCTGTTATCTTACCGTTGCTATGTGGAATCTACTTAGAAATACCACTACCATTTAAGGCGCAATAACTACATAAGTAAGCCGCCTACTAAACCCAGTAACAACAACAACTACCATTTCAATAATGCAAGATTGCATATTTTTTTTATTTTTTGTCATTTAGTACTTCTAGGCTTTCTTTTTTCGGTATAATGTAATGTTGAGTATCTTGTACTGTGTGATCTTAATTTTATTTCACAAACTGTCATAGCACAAATTAAAATCACAAAAATTCCGAGGAAAATTCAAGACGGAAAGTACCTAATCAAACGGCAATATCAAATGATAAAACACATCAGACGAATGGACAACAAATGTCATATTCATGACTTGGTACGGGCATTTTCAAATGTAGAAAATGGTGGATTAAACCTGGTTTTATAGCGCTCAACCTCTCACCGTTTGCTTCCTTTTGCGCAACATTTTTTTCTCCAATGCTACGTTTGCGCGACCTGTTTTAAAATTACATGGTATCATGTGTGCCAAAAATAAAACATACGATTGCGCCAATTAGAAGAAAAATGATTTCCCTCCTCCTTTATTCGGACTTGGAACCGGCATTTTACACGGCAAATGTTTTTTTTTCTGAAACATAATTTCTTCTTACTACTGCTGCATGGGTAATTCTCAATTTAATGTATGTAGTAGATTGTAACCTCACTTTATTGCCCAAAAGACAATTATTAAAGGATGAAATGCATAAAACAGTTCACAATAATTCCTGTGAAATACTTCTGTTCCATTACTGATATATGAATTTCAGCCCATACGGATGGTGGGAACACAGCACTGTGTTATCAACATATGTGGCTAAAACATTATCAGCAAATAAAGCTTCTATTTTCTTCTCTTTTGGTATATCTGGTATAATATATTCAGCAAAACAATAAGTTCTCTTCTCTCTCTGTATATGGACTGTCTACTGCACTGCAAGTCATTTCTCTCCAGATACTCATCTTCATGGTGAAATATCTCCGAACATATGATATATTAACTTTATTTCCTTCTTATCGAAGATTTTGCATGTATTAAACAGTTTTGTACAATAATAATATTTACATATTGGTCAAGACATCAGAGTGATTGAATGATTTAAATGTCATATATTGATAAAGAGTGTTTGAATGAGTTGAATGTCACTTTAAAGTAAATGATAATATTACATCAGTTGAATGTCACTTTAAAGTAAATGATAATACTAAATCAGTTGAATGTCACTTTAAAGTAAATGATAATATTTCTGAAGGTAAGTTAACTGTTATAAAAAACGCTGCACATCCGTTGAACATGTGTAATACAAGTTTTTGAGAAATAAATACTGTTATCATTATCCAGATCATATTCCGTATAACATGACAAAAGTGTTGCTGTGAATGTGGATGACGTTAGATTGTCTAGATACACACTGAACACAATCGGATTAATGCTTATTAAGTCCTCCCAAAGCTTCGCTCTTAAGTCTGATAGACGATCGCACATACACATGATGTGTTCAATAATGATGTAGAAAAACTGTCCACATTTATCGCATAAGAGAGGTGACTCTTCTGATCGGATGACGGAACATAGGTCAACAATATACTTAGCTCCTTCTCTGAAGTTTTAGCAATAACCCAAGCTCTGTGTGGTACAATGTGTGTGTGAATTTTACGGAAAACTTCAAAGTCACTGTCAACTGATATTCTTTGTTGCCATCTGTTGTTTTCAGATTTCGCTATTGAAGTGGAAATATATCTGTTCCATACAGTTTTACTTGGGAAGCTGCCTGATTTCACGAAATCTTCAACAAAGTTATTTAACGGCTATTTTGATTAGATCTGGTACAAAACCATCTTGCTTTTTGGAACATTTGTTTCTAAATTCTAAAAGTCGTAGTAGTAGTATACGCTTTGGTAATAAATTATTGTCCATTCTACATAGTCTTCCAAAAAATTGTAACTTACACTTGTCAATATAGAACTCCAAAGGAAGCCAACCTAGTAGGCTTGTGCACTTGTCAGATCGTGTTCGTGCAGGAAGCCCTTGAATTGTTTTACATATATATTTGTGAGAACGTTCTAACATTGTTAATTCAGTATTTGAAAGACCATACCAAAGCTCGCAAGCAAACATTGATTTTGGATAACACATCTGAAATACTAATTTGGAGCACGTTAATGGATTAAGGAAGGATGGGTGTATTCCGGATTTCATTACGGATAACGCAGTTGCACGCAAAATTCGACATGCATTTAAAGTTCTTGACATGCTCTTTAATTCGGCATTTAATAAAATTCCAACATGCTTGGTTGATATTACTACTGGAATGTCCGCTCCGTAAAGTTTCAATGGTTGGGTTATGGTAGCACATTTTGAAGAACAAAATTTCAGCACTTCACTTTTTGCTGATGAGAATCTGAAGCCCCAATTTTCGCTATATGTTTGGCAAATGTCTATTAAAGTTTTCATACCTTTTGATGTTGTAGATATGAGAGCAATGTCGTCCGCTTGTACGGTACTGCTTACGCGAAGATTACATAGCATACTTCCATAAGGACTTTCATCTAATTGTTTTAGAAGATCATTAATGAACACTAAATAAAAAACAGCAGACAGCACCCCGCCTTGTCTTACGCCTCTTTTGAGGTTGAACCATTTAGAACACTTTCCTTTAAATTGCACACAGCTTCGCATGTTCTGGTACATTTCATAGATCAACAGCCAAGTTAAACCCCGAACTCCATATATATACAACTTAACTAATAGTCCTTTGTGCCATAGAGTATCGAATGCTTTCATGCTGTCCAGAAGTGTGACGATAATATTGCTATGACGCTCTAAGTTATGGTGTACGACTTCTTGCATGTTAAAACTTGCATGTGTGCTAGATAATGTCTGTTGGTAGGCAACTTGTGATTGGTGTGGAAAGTTGTGATGAAGCGATGGTAAACGAGTATATAATGCCTTTTCAAACAGTTTTGATATGCTACACAGAAGAGAAATTCCACGATATGAATTCGGATCAGACTTTGATATGTTTCCACCTTTGAATAGAGGTATGATACAACTGTCTTTCCAGCTTATCGGTGTGTAGCATGTTTCCAATACAAGATTAAACAAACTACAAATATGACGCTGAAGTAGCTTTCCGCCGTATTTCAAATGTTCGTAACAGATTCCATCCAACCCTGGAGATTTGTTACACGGCAAATTATCACAAAGTTTATATAGTTCGTCGAAAGTAAGTTCCTCGATCTTTTCATTTGTGTTTGTACGGGCAGTTTCTAACAAGTCGTTGATAGTATTATCGATAGCTTTTTCGTTCACAGGGTTGATCAAGTTGCTATCGAAACTGAATACAGATTGGAAATGAGTCAACCAACCGTCACGTATTTCGTCTGAAGAAATGAGTTGAATACCGCTAATATTTAATTATTGACAATGCGATACACTTTTGCGTCCACTTTTTATCACAGACCATACAAAACGTTGATCACAGTCGACAGATTCTTCGATTTTACGATTTATTTCACTAATGTAGTTTTCATATGCTAGCTCAAGCTGTTTTCTAAAATTCAGTTTAGCGCTTTTGTAATCACTGTAATGTTTGTCATTACGGTCATGAAATTTGCCATTCTCAATCCATGTTCGACGTTGTAATCTCATAATTGTATGATATTCTTTCACAGTCTTTGTCCAGTACGGTTTTAAATGTTTTACGTACTGTTTACCGGGAAGAGTTTCCATATCGGCTCTCAAAATAGCATTGACTATTTCGCTGTAGTATTGTTCAATATTAGCCGGATTAACAGTTGGTGATTTAATGTCCATAAGAATTGTGACACGGCAAAGGAATAATCGGCAATAGCACCGTTCTGTACAGCTTTAGTCCATGATATACGCATTTGAACAGTAAGATCGTCGTCTTTAGATACATAGTTTGTATTGTCCGATAAGGCAAACGAACATCTAATGGGCTTATGGTCTGAAACATTAAACATATGTTCATCCGTAACTTGGATGTTTGAAAATTTGGTGAGATTTTCCGTGCTAACAATTATATGATCAATAGCGGTTTTGGGTCCTCCTTGGTAGGACTGAAAGGTACAAACTGGTCCAATTCCATTTGTTTCCAGATGTAGAGAACGCAGATTACATTCCTGCATAAATGATCGAAAACTGTCACTTCGTTTATCATAATCGAACGTGTATCTTGGACCTTCAACTTTACAATTGAAATCTCCCATAAGGACAACAGTTCCCATAGTTGAATAAATGTTATAGACATCTATCAGAATTTCAACTTCTTTCGAGAATTATTCATAACTTTGTGTTACTGCTGGTAGATAAACAGATATGAGATAAATTTTTGGTGTGTCCGGAATATTTAATTCGATCCCCGTTATTCTATTAAAATGTACTTGGAATGTCCAGTACTTCAATAAAAGGCTGTAGCCTTTTCGAAACCAGAAAGACGGCGCCGCCTCTGATATTAAAGTTGAATAATTGGTGACAATTGTCGTCAGCGCCTTTTCCGTAACCAATATAATTAGTCGGATCAATTGTATCTAAAAACATCAACTGACAAGACCGAAGCCAGTGTTCCGCAATAGCAATTACATCAATTCTATTTGTATTTAAGAAGTCAATAAGATATGGAACGCCTGACATTATTCCACGACATTTCCAACAAGCGAGGTTTAGTTCCATAATTAAGCGTGTCCTTTGTCGTGAATGAATGAAGCCCAAGGCTTCCAATCTCTAGTAAAGATTCCCTTCGGCCAAAAACTGGAGTCGTGTATAATATGTTCATCTCGTGCATCGATATTGAGTTGAGCGGAAGCTGTTTTGAATGATTGTTTGTCAAAATATCTCAGAAATGTCACTCTAATTCCGCTTTGTTGTAGAAAATATCGCATTCCTTGTTCTGACGAAACAGTTTTGTCAATACCACCGACATAGAAACGAGCGACTCTTTTACGTTCAACATGAATGAGACCCGTAAAGTTATGAACTGGGTTGCATACCGATCTAGGGAAGTGAACTAAAATGTTTTGATTTCCGTTATCTTCGGAATTCTTAATATGGTCTTTTGCTGATTCAGCATCGTGAAACGTATTATGTATTTCAGCTGTAGTGACAGAGTCTCTATTTGACAGTGCATCTAATTGTGTCGATTTTGGTTTCGAATTCAGTTTGCACGATGCATCATTACTGTTCATACCTTGACTACTAACATAATGGGCCATTGACTTACAAAAGTGTTCGTTGACCTTGTTCTCTGTATTGTCTTTGTTAACTTCGTTGCCATTATTTACATTATTTATTTTCCTTGTTTCGTTGACTTTGTAAGTTTGTTTGTTCTCAACCAATTTTAATGGGGTAACCTTTTTAACAATTTCTGAATAAGTTTTCTGTTTTTTGTTTACCGTTTTTAATTCCTTTTCTGCATTAACCAGACGTTTTCGGACATCGGATACTGATACACTTAGTGAGCTATAGGTTTGACATGCTAATTCTACTTGGGCATCAAGGTCTTTAAGCTTTGAATTAATAAGATCTGTTTTAGATTTCAGACTGCTTACTCCTATTACGCGGGTATCGGACATTCGGTTTAATCGCTCAGACTCTGCTTTCACTGTTTTGTCTATTGATTTCATGTTCACTGCGTGTTTCGTTATATGTTCATGAATTTTAGCAATGTCTGATTTCATCTCTGTTACTGTTTTGACACTATCCAAAAATTGAGAAACCAAAGATTTTAGATCACTTTTTGTTTTACTATTCTGTTCACAGTTTTGATGTAATTGAACTTTCATTGTTTTCATGTCCGTTTGAAATGTTTCTGTACATGTTTTTATTACATTGATTTGATTTTGCAGGTTATTGAAACGATCACTGTATTTGAAATCGCGGTCTTTGAGTTGTTTATTCTCCTTCTTTAGTTCTTCAATTGACCTGTTAAACATCTCGGAGTCGCGTGCATATTCAGATTTTAATAAAATCATATCATTTTCTAGACGAACTAGCGTATCCTTAACTGCAAGGTTAACTGTTGCGTCATTTTGTGATCCAGATATCTCATCAGTACACGATATAGTTCTATTTGAGCTTGATGAAGATTTTACACTTTTTTCAAATCGTCACCAAATTCCCCGACTGAGGCTAAATACAATGCATAACAATCATTTCCAAGTTTACTATCAACCGAATCTCCCGTTAATTTTCTAGGACATAATCTTTTCTTTAATATTGCATTTGGATATGGAAAATTCTGTTGACGTTTAACGACGTCAAAAAGTTCATGTCTAACTGTTTCGATGTCTTTGTTTGATGATTTGCAGTTTTGTATTAATTCTTGAATGAACGTGTCTCTAGGAAGCGAACCTAACTCATTGTATATTAAACTTATAAATTCGTTGGAAGTGTTTTCTAATGTATTAGAGTCATTCTCTGCGTACGGACATGGTTGGGATAGAGGTAAATTGTAATACTGTTCATGTTGGCTCCCGTCATAGCTTGGATGGATTAATAAGTCACTAGATTGAAGTTCCGTTAAATAAGACATACTGTTGGAATATGGATATAAAATCGATCAATAATACGTGAAATGCCCTCTAGAAATACACAAAGGTAAAGGAACAAAGTCCAACTCCGTTCGAAGTGTTGTGAGCTCTTTCCAAGTACCAAAGCAATTTTAAATTATACGAAAAGAACATAACCCTTACCATGTCAACAAACGGGTTTATTTCTGATGCATGTAAAATATATCTGTTTATAAATGCGTATCTTGAAATTACGAGGGCCTTTAAACATAGCTTTTTTTCCTAATCAAAGGATCTAAAATGAATCTAACTTTAAATTTAGCAGATTTTAGTGGCACTTCTATTTTTTCTTATATTTTTAAAAATATGCAATGGTTAACGTTTTAAGTCAATACATGGTCGTGATCTACCCCACAAAGAATTACATTTAATGTAAGCTACTTCTAACTTACTAAGTATTTGGATGAATTAGACCATGTTTATTATTAAAGTTTATGATTTGAAATAAGTATGGGATAAACATACATAACATTTGTATTGTTAATTGCGTATTTGATTGACAGATTTCCGCATATTTAACAAAAACTAAATCGATGCTAATATAAATACCCCAGTTGTTAATGTAATTACCAGACCCACAGCTGTATTCTCCATTGTTCTGACAATAGATGAACGGCATACGTTTTATTCGAACACAAAATGTAAAATTCAAGGTTTTATAAATCACCATAGTTAAGCTTTTCAAAAATTATCGCAATACAATGTTCTATTTGTGTATAAATATGTAATAGTAATGTTTCATTATTAATGAACATATTTATTGTTTTTTATATTCTTTGTTATGCATATATTTATTAGAAGTCATTCTAATTTTCGTTCGTGATATACCCTGTAATGACCATCTCTAAAGTATTAGAATTATCAGTGAAGAATATATCAGGAGTTTATCAATTTAGATAATTAATACGATAAGATTCTTGTTTGATGTGTGTTGTTAATTTCTATTTGATTGACACAATAACTGTGAAATTTTAAATATATGTATGAATTTCCTCGATCACATGTCCAGTTTGTCATAGTGTTGGATTTGATGATGTCAAATTTTTTTTTATGAATGGTTAAAATCACACACAATTTCAAATTAAGGACATTCCCCTCGAATGGATTGCAGTGATTACATTCCATATTTCATTTGTGACAGATTACACTCGCGTGTAACCCGTCTTTGAGATTGCCTACCCTTTGGAGCCCTTGCTACCAGCCCTATAGTCCTTTGCTGTCTTGTTTAATTTTTTGTCGTTTTTTTTTACCAAGGCGTAGTAATTTCCTCTACTAGCTTTGAATTTTAATTTTTTATTTTACCATTAGTATATTTCGCAGTTTTTGTTCAGATTAAGACCTTAGATATCACATATTGTCGTTTTTTTAAGAAATTGTCTGATTCGATTTTTCCAAAAAAATTAATATAAATGTAAAATTTTAGTGACAATGAATTTCAAGTCGTCTTCTGCTTCCAGCACAATCTTTTATGATAATTGTACGATGAATGCATGGTTATTATTTTTTTCCTAAACAAATCAATTGTATACATAAAAAAGAAAAAAAAAAATTTTGGAAAAATGATTGGCTGAAAGAAAGAAAAATAAAAATAAATATCAATTTACAAAAAAAATAAAAAAATAAATAGTAACGAACTATTCAATATAAAAAGACTTTTCCTGTATGCTGCATTTAAACTTTTGTTCATAAAAAAATATCCTTATTGTCGTACAAGTCTTGCGCACTCAGTACAAGTTAACTCCCCGCACTATTTTCTCACCTTTTCTCTAAAATAAAACCATATGACTGTATTCATTGTCACTTTATCAAGTGTCATTGATGAGTTACATAATTAAAAGGTTTAAAAGCTTGTCATATTTTCAATAACATTTATTCATTATATTTTCTTATTGTCTAAAGTTGTTTCAAAAGGCATGTTGAACGTGACATTTCTGGATATGAATTTGTAATTGTCAGTGGTATTACTCCTAGATAACAAGATATTTGTTACGAAATTATTTCACGAGCTTTCTAAATTTTGATTTGAACAAGATATTTATTAATAAATGAATTGCATATTATGTAAAGTATAATCATTATATTCCAATATCTGAACAATTTTATTACCCTATGTTGACCTTTTCTGCAGGTTATTCAATAATCTGTTGTATATTTTTAAATATGTTGTACTTCCATTGTAATGCAAATAAAACAAGAGTACAAGTAACATGCCCGTGAATCTAACCATACGTTTTGACAGTAATGACTTACCATTTTATAGCAACACATACCTACATGTATATCATATATTATATCAAAATTTAGAGATTTGTTGATATCTAGCTTGATCGATGCAAAAAGTAAAATCACAAAAATACTGAATTTAGAGGAAAATCTAATCGGAAAATCCATAATCATATAGCAAAATCAAAAACAAAACACATAAAAAACGAATGGACAAGAACTGTCATATTCCTGACTTGGTACAGGTATTTTCAAAAGTAGAAAAGGGTGAATTAAACCTACAAAAATAAAAAAAAAAAACTTTTACATCCAGATTTTCTGTGAAATTGTCTTAAAGCGAACAACAAGTATAGATATTATATATTATTACACTTAGAATCAATAGATATGCGTAAACTAAAAAAAGGAAACCATATCTTATATTTTGTCCAAGTTCCTTTCAAAAAATAATTTCTAACTCTGTTATCTTACCGTTGCTATGTGGAATCTACTTAGAAATACCACTACCATTTAAGGCGCAATAACTACATTTATCGGTCGTCCCACTGTCTATATCACTCTGTTCAGCTCTTAATATTATTCCGTATTATGTCTTTGTGACGTCAAATACGTTGACCCGGCCTTAATAACTTTGACCCGGACATATCAGCGACGTCATCATGTTTGAACCGACGTTAATAACTTTGACCCGAACTTATCAAGTCATCTTTTGTGTGCTGGTAAAACAAAGAAAACACTTCTTAAACACGCAAATATAGCCCGATAAATTGATTATCAGATTATCTGCATATTGATATTGTAAAATATCAGCTGCTTGACATAATATGAAGGCTTTTTGATCTCGTTCGCTACGCTCACTCGACAAAAAGCTTCATATTATGTCTCGCAGCTGATATTTTACGATATCAACATGCAGATAACCTGATAATCGGTACAGGTAAGCCGCCTACTAAACCCAGTAACAACAACAACTACCATTTCAATAATGCAAGATTGCATATTTTTTTTATTTTTTGTCATTTAGTACTTCTAGGCTTTCTTTTTTCGGTATAATTTAATGTTGAGTATCTTGTACTGTGTGATCTTAATTTTATTTCACAAACTGTCATAGCACAAATTAGAATCACAAAAATTCCGAGGAAAATTCAAGACGGAAAGTACCTAATCAAACGGCAATATCAAATGATAAAACACATCAGACGAATGGACAACAACTGTCATATTCATGACTTGGTACGGGCATTTTCAAATGTAGAAAATGGTGGATTAAACCTGGTTTTATAGCGCTCAACCTCTCACCGTTTGCGTCCTTTTGCGCAACATTTTTTTTCTCCAATGCTACGTTTGCGCGACCTGTTTTAAAATTACATGGTATCATGTGTGCCAAAAATAAAACATACGATTGCGCCAATTAGAAGAAAAATGATTTCCCTCCTCCTTTATTCGGACTTGGAACCGGCATTTTACACGGCAAATGTTTTTTTTTTTTCTGAAACATAATTTCTTCTTACTACTGCTGCATGGGTAATTCTCAATTTAATGTATGTAGTAGATTGTAACCTCACTTTATTGCCCAAAAGACAATTATTAAAGGATGAAATGCATAAAACAGTTCACAATAATTCCTGTGAAATACTTCTGTTCCATTACTGATATATGAATTTCAGCCCATACGGATGGTGGGAACACAGCACTGTGTTATCAACATATGTGGCTAAAACATTATCAGCAAATAAAGCTTCTATTTTCTTCTCTTTTGGTATATCTGGTATAATATATTCAGCAAAACAATAAGTTCTCTTCTCTCTCTGTATATGGACTGTCTACTGCACTGCAAGTCATTTCTCTCCAGATACTCATCTTCATGGTGAAATATCTCCGAACATATGATACTTTTTAAGCCAAACATAAGGATAAATATTAAACATTCATATTTTGAAAAAACTTGTGGTTACCAAGTTATTGTTTATTAGTTTGTTATTTCGTTGACTGAAATTAAAAGGAGGAATGGGCAAATGAAATAACACTTATTCGTATCTTGCCATTATTCAGTAATCGTGTGTGCGAATGCTTTTTGATAAATTAGTTTTTAATTTTGGAGGGGGATGGTTGTCGCTTTTTCATTCCTTTTTACATAAGTATATATGTATTTGATACGCAAATCTAAAAAAAATTAGATGTTACGCCTATCTATATCTATGATGTAGTTACTAGTATATCAAAGCAAAACATTTTAGGTTACGAAGAATTAAGATGTTCCCTACTATTTTAGAACCTTTTGACAGGAAGAAGATCCAACAAATATAACAAATAATCGGCTGTAATACAAAATAGCAAAATGCCATGTAGATGCCTTAAGAAAATGCACTATTATAGAGCTACCTCGCGTTAAAACGGCAATTTTAAAACTTTAAAAATCAAGCAAAACAGAATTTACCTTTGTACAAAGATTAATATTTATAAGTTATAAACTTATAAATGTGTTCTTTAAAAGGCAAATTCGCATTAGATATTTGCACTCCTGCATCAATTTTGCTAACTTGATTGACAATCTGGACCTTAGATTCTATGTTTTTACAAGATGGCGAAAGACATCCATACCACCTTAAATGAACTGTTGATATATTTTTAATTTAAAAACACAATGATTTATTGAGTTTTATATCTACACTAGAAACATTTACTTATACTTATAGTTCTATTCAAGCGATGACCAATACTTATTATAAATCAATACGAAAATTGATTTATATTACATAGCTTGCTTTTCCCGTTGTTAACATAGTGTTCTACGTAGGCAGAGGATGGGCTAATTCTGTTAACCTGTGTTTGCTAAGGTACAAGGACCGGTGGGTGTTCGAAATACCATTATGACAACGTCGAGTTCAACTTATCATATGAACCAACCCTTTATAGATTTTTTTTTATAACTCAATGTGACAGTATATAATAAAGCAACTGTAAATGTATTTGTAATATAATAATGTGATGCTGCAAGTAGGTTTTAAAGGTTAAAGTAGTCCCAATGAGGAATTTTTCTATATATGAAAAAAAGTCAAACAAAATATTTGAAAGTGACACTCATAAAAATCATGAAGGGAAAGATGACCTTTGATCAGCAGGCGCATTGATTTATTTACAACACGCGACGTGTCAATGGTAACGCGTCACCTAATGATTCTTAAGTCAATGTCAAATAAACGCATGACACCTAATTTTTATGCTGGCATATTAAACATAAACAATACAATCATGTTTTCTAAAATTACTAACGCAACTTATTTATTAGATTTTATTTCATTTAAGTAAAGATACACAACTATGTGTTGACAGATAAAAGGACCTTTAATATAATGACTTTTCGTGAAAGGAAAAGTAAGAACAACTGTTCTAGTGAGCTTTAAAATGAACTACAGTGACTATAAAGTTTAGTAAAGACATTGCCAACAGTTATGTCACAACATACTATTCTTTATCTATTACTTTTTATTTTGCATCTTGCGACTTCTGAATATTTGTGCCATGGAAAATATCGTTTTTGTGAGATCCAGCCTTGGCAATCATGGACACCATGTAGCGCAAAATGTGGAAATGGAACCCAATGGAGAAATAAACCCGTGTGTTGTGATCCTAATGTTATTGTACCATTCGATGTAGGACGATGCATACATCATTGTAAAATAGATACAAATCAAATACAAGAAATCAGAAAATGTGGAGTATGTAATAACGGAACATACAACCATATTCTAAATAAATGCGATTGTTTACCTAAATATTCTGGTTTTTGTTGTGATCAAGGTAGGATCAAATGAAGATTTGTAATGCATTGTTAATTTTAGTTATGATTTTGTTAAGGAAGAACGTTCATCTTAATTTCAAATTCACTTCTCTGCGTAGGTTTCCGATTCCAAGATATAATTGTAGTTTTATGAGAAATAAAGTATTCGTATTCGTATCAACTATAATTTGATTATTTATAGAATCATGATGATTCTTTCTTTGACATGTGCTTATCAAAAACATGGCGGACATTGTTTACGAGGCGATGTATATGTGAAGCTGGGAACAGTTACATTGTTAGGTTTGTTTAGTTGTCTGCTTGCTTGTGAATATTGCAATCAATATTCAACCAGTTATCAAAGTAATTATATTTCAATGTTTCTGCCTACAGGATGGATGTTTTACACATGTTACTCGCTTCATGTCATTTAAAATTAAAAAAAGGAAAAATAGCCATACCGTAAGCACACTATTAAATACTAATATAGAACAACCCATCGCATGTGCAAAATATCCTTGTCGACTTTATTCCATTTCGGCCGACCTTCATCGCAGAATTCTCCCGTAATGCAATCATCAACCAATCAACAGATTTAATATTCAAACTATTATAACTTTAAAACCTAAAATTAATTCTTGGAATGTACTGCAATTATTCTTTATACAAAGCGCTGTCAAGATGCAGACCTTTGCTTTTCCCTGCCGAATGACGTAAACACAATTGATTGACAGGTCTAATGCATACTATACACAACTGTTTTAACTTATCACCAGTCCATAAAAGCCTTTGCCCAAATTATTTCATTTAAACTATACTCCAATATAATTATCAATCAATTATAACTAGAAGAATCTATTTAAAACGCCATTAACATGTTTTGTTTTGAGTTTCAACTATGATAATCTTTATTGTCCAGTTGTAAATATTGCATGTATATTTTGGGTTATTTATTGATAAGTATGTATGATTTATATTCAAACATACTTGGTTCTAGAACAACAAGCGCATTTAGATGTTAAACCTGTAATATAAGGTACATTTGATAAATCCCAGGCTAATGTTTCTTACTTTACCGGTCATCATCTATAGATTTAAACAAGTGCCATATCTCTTGCATTATCATTTTTATTATCAGTATTGATTGTCAAACAAAAAAATCTTGATATTTTTGTTTATAACAATTAGATATCAATAACTGTGCTTATGTTTTTTCTATTTTAGTTGCTCCAACGACTAAATTTGTACCACGAACAAAAGCTAGAACTACAACAATTGCGCCAACAGCTAAACCGACTACAACTCCTAAACCAACTACTACACCTAAACCGACGACTACACACAAACCGACGACTACACCCAAACCGACGACTACACGAAAACCGACGACTACACGAAAACCGACGACTACACGCAAACCGACGACTACACGCAAACCGACGACTACACGCAAACCGACTACTACACATAAACCGAAAACACCTAAACCAACTACTACACATAAACCGACGACTACACACAAACCGAAAACACCTAAACCAACTACTACACATAAACCGACGACATCACCTAAACCGATAACTACAGCCAAACCGACTACACCAACGACTAAATCGACACCGTCACCCAAAACGGTAAAACCTATCACCAAAGTTGCTACTCTAAAAACCAGACTAATGATATCAACAACTAAGTCGAAACCACCAAGAACCAAAGCAGCAAGTACCCCAAGGAATGTTCACAAAGCGTCGACAGCTTCGGTCACAAAATTGATAATTAAACCGACCATCGTAAAACCGATTCAAGGTCGTTCGTCAAGTAAATCACGAGCACCAGGTAGCATTACAATACACGGAAACGCCAACTGTGAAGTCAAATCTTGGAGGTAGTGGAGGAACAAAAACACAGTCTGATATTAAACAATGTAAATATGTTTATCAGAACGACAGCACATCAGGGAATAAATCGTGGTACAACAATACAAAGATCGGTGGAAAAACTATACAAGGAAACAGTTTGAGACCATTGAAAACAAACTTTCCATCGACACGTCAAACACAAAATGTGGGCCAACAGACTATTAATGGTGCAAATTCAAAGACAAAAAATAATAGTCCAACGCATTTTCCTCAAGGTGGAAATGGAAATCATGGTATGTGTGTTAATTGTTTTGGGTGTTTACACTTAAAATGAATAATAATAATATCAACACATATAAAAAGGTAGCAACTTTTACTTATATGAAACATTATTCGTAGCTTTCACTCATCATATGTAAATTTTTGAAGAATATGAATTATCAATGAAGTTTTTATACCTTTTTCTCTATCTGCTTTTTTCATTTATTGTATTAACAACGTGTGATTCACGCGATTTCAGTCCTTTCAGTAGTCAAATCATTTTCATCATTACATTTTTGTTCTTTGCTTTTATACGACTTAATTATCAGGTCAAGAACAAAAGGCACGACAATGTATAATGGCGTCACAAAGAAATTTCACAATCGGTTTACTGATCATTGAAAGAAGAGTATGTCTTCTTATTGCTAAAAAATCATTACAGAAGCAGACCCAGTAAGGGACTCTCGTGCAACACTATATTTATGTACTCTATACAGCTTAATTTCATACATTTTAAATTGTCTCGAGGGAGGAATATCATAATCACATCCGATTCAGTACACCCTCTATAACAATAATCGAAACGGTAAATTCGATAGGTAACATAGATCATAGAAATGTCTGCAGCATCGCACATGTATAAAACTACGAGTAAGCAATAACACGAATAGAACGCAATGTATGTTTCCAACTGATTTCCCCCCATTCGATTGATGTTTTTAATTGATAACAATTTGATTTTTAAATTAATTTTTGAAATAGGCACAGGCAACATTTCTTACAATTTGCCCAACGGAAATGGGAATATGAATATGATGTCTAGTTGTCTTGGTGATCCATGTCAACACGGAACTTGCCTTCCGATGAGTAACCGGTATTTATGTTTTTGTGATCCTGGGTACGAAGGGAGGAACTGTCAAATTAGTAAGTTTTACAGATAATATAAAAAAAACGAAGATGTGGTATGATTGCTAATGAGACAACCTTCCACAAGAGACCAAATGACACAGAAGTTAATTAAAGAATGGAATAGATTTCTAATAAGAAAGATAGATTTGTGTTCATTTCATCAAACGTCTTATCGATTTCTGAAGTCAAATTATGAAATTTAATGCTATTTGAAACAGACTTTTCATATGATGAAATCATAATCTTTCAGTCAGTTTAATTGAAGTCTGGAGCTGGCTCGTCAGTTAACTGCTAGTATCTTGTTATTTATGTATTATTGTCATTTTGTTATTTCTTGGTTACATCTTCTGACATCAGACTCGGACTTCTCTTGAACTGAATGTTAGTGTGCGAATTGTTATGCGTTTACTTTTCTACATTGTTAGAGGTAAGGAAGGTTGAGATCTCAAACATGTTTAACCGCCGCATTATTGCGCGTCCAAGTCAGGACCTCTGCCTTTGTAAGTCTTGTATATTTAAATTTTAGTTTCTTGTGTACAATTTGGGAAATAAGTATGGCGTTCATTATCACTGAACTAGTATATATTTGTTTAGGGCCAGCTGAAGACGCCTTCCGAGTTGGGAATTTCTCGCTACATTGAAGACCTGTTGTGACCTTTGCATGTTTTTTTTTTTTTTTATTGGTCGGTTTTGTCTCTTTGACACATTCCCCATTTCCATTCTCAATTTTATTTGAAATGCTATAACCAAAACTTAACGTTCATCCAACAGAGTTACACAACTTTTGTTAAGGGACATTTTCTTTTCCATCATGCAAGTATGTTTTCAAATCTTTTACAACTAAGATACCATGATTTATCAAATTATACATAGTGCTTTATATTTTGTCCTTAATTCAAGAATAATCATATGTATCTCTACCTCACATTAAGGATGTCTTAAAAAGTGTTTCTCTAATTTTGTGCTATTTTCACATTTCCTAACCGTGTGAGATAAATATTCTCCTCACCACTAGTGAAAATCTGTTCCGGCAAATGATTAGTCGAATTTGATTATGATGTCAAAATGTTTTGTTTCCTTCTCAATTTTCTATTGTGACGTCAAAAAAAAAGGCGACCTTGCTGATGACGTCGCATATAAAGAGCACAATTTTTCTGAAATCTTTCAAAAGAACGATTAAAGCATTAAGAAACGATTCCGACACTATAACTCACTATAACTCACTCTCGCAGTTAAATTTTGATATTAAAGGCTCGCAAGCTGCGCTTTAATAATAAAATTTAACTGTCTCGAGTGAGAATATCGTACACTTGGTGCAGTGTAAGATCTATATTTATACAGCTTAGGAATGAAATAACGAGATTTAGTTAACAAACTGCAATGATTTAGACACTTGATCTTTCCTTAAAATTCAACAATGACCAGTTACACATGTAATTTGTGTAAGTGAAGAAAGTTAAGATCAGCTTTTCACTTAATGAAAGAAAGAGGTTTGGATTTGATGATTTCTATTGACAGATACAGATGAATGTGAAAATGATCCATGTCAGTATGGACAGTGTATCGACAAAGTGAAAGATTTCCACTGTCAATGTAATGTCTTCTTTCAAGGAAAAAAATGTACAAAATGTAAGTTTATTCATTTCATCAAAAATATCCAAAGGTATCAACAGACATAACTATTAGTACATAATTATTATTTGAATGCACTTGTACCAATTGAATTGACTGTCTGAATAATGCTTGTTGGATTTACACAATGCGTTAACAATCTGTGCTGTTAATCCGTAAAAAGGGATTCTTCAGCGCGTGTCTGTAATAATAATTGAAAGGAATTTATAGTTCTAATTGATACGATATTGTATAAATATTTCAGAGATGAAACAAAAATATTACAAAAATACCGAACTTCACGATATATCAACCATCGGAACGAAACAGAAAACAACTGTCAAATGCCTGACTTGGTACATGCATTTTCCCTGTTAAAACGAAAACTAAGAATTTGAGAAGTATACGTCAAGTAGTTTTAAAAATGTACCCAATTACTCGAATTGGAACATTAATCTTGGATTAGAAATTGAAAGGATTTTACACATATTGATACTGTTAATAAAAAACATATTTGTGTTGTAGTGAAGACATGGGCTATTGTTTTCATAGCCTTGTCAGCTTTGGCTTTATGTCTGACATGTTGTTGTTGTTTCTGGTGCGTTTCAACGTAAGTACAATGTAAACTTACAGAAGTTTATAGATTTTGTGTCATATGCATTTTAACATTTCAAATGAAAGCAGTTATCAATTTTAATTAAAAAAAAATTTTACACGTGTACATGTATTAATTCATTTCCGTAATATATATGAATTTTACAGTTGTGATACAGATTAACATTAATGTCAAAACTTAATGAATTTTCGGTCGATAGACAAAACATGTAATGTCACATGTAATTAATTTTGTGAATTAAAAAAATATGTTTCCCATAATAAAACATACCATGCCATGCCAATGAAAGTAGTCAAAGACATGACGTGATATAATCTGAGGAATAGTTTAGGAAGATCTCTTGACTTTGATGAGACATGTCTTAGGGTGTGAACCAAAACTATCGCAGTACAGTTTTTTCTATGATGATATTTAGGTTATTATATCAAAAAAGAGAAAGGAAATGAGGATGTGTCAAAGTGACAACAACCCGACCAAAGAGTAAGAAACCGTATAAATAACAAAAACATTAAAAAAAAAATAGAAGAAGAAAAATAAAAAGAGGTTATAGGTGTGCTGTAAGTATAATGCATACAATATCAAATATCGTTTATTAACCTATTGTACACGTTTTTATTGAAACAATTAATTTAAGAAAAAGTTTCAGAAACACATTTATGATGTAATTGTTTCAGCGACAGGGTAGACATCTAAAATGAAATAACTCAAAAAAAATTTATGCCTTGTTTTCGGTTACAGAAATTTTAACTCTGCTAAAATTTGAATAATGATAGAGGTATAAGTATTTGCAGTTTTTTAATCGACTTATGGTATGAACTTTGCTCATCGTTGAAGGCCGAACGGGGACCTTTACTTGTTAATATGTTTGTAACTTGTTTTCCTAGTGGAGAGTTTTCTTGTTCACCGCACAGCAATATATATTGGGACCTAAAGTTACTATTTTTAAACCGTTTAAACGGGAAAAAGCAACTATATACAAAAACGAGAAAGACTTAAGTCTTAGGAATCACATCAACAAACGACAACTACTGAAAATCAGATTCCTGCAGGTGCAAACAATTGCAGCAGGTTTAGACGTTGTAAGTGTACATATAAACATACATGTACTTCACTACAATTGTTTTGAACATATAAAATTAGATGGATCACTCCTTTCAAATTATTTTCAGATGTATGAAGAAAGATGGCGAAAAAGGCAAAATTGGGCCAGTAGTAGAACCATTACCAGAAAAACCTATGCCAAGACCATCGCCAATTGGAAAACCAAACGCATGGTTACGATGATAGGCTTGTGATTTTCAAACCGGATATAGGTGCCAGTCAAAAACATAAAGACATAGTTATGATGCATATTAATTTGGACTTCAAATGTATTTATAGATGACATTTGTTAATAAAAAAAATACATTTGGAGGCTCAACACATCTTATTGTTTTTTTCTGACTTTGTTTGCAAAAAGCTGGTTTGAATTTTCATTATGCACAGCTAGAAGACAGTATTACATGTTAATTTTATATCAGTATTTACAAAACATATCAATTGTTATTATCGCTATTTTTATTTATTTTCAAAACATTTTAGTTTTAGTCTTCAAAATTTATTCTACTTCGCAGTCAAATTAAAACATATAATTGTATGTGAGGAAAATAATTGGTTCTTGATTACTGTTTAATTTATATATGATTTTAAAATAATAAAAAGAGTGCCCTATGTATAATATTATTGTGCATTATCATTCTGTATTTTTGTTCGCGTCATGTACAATTGCAGGTTTAATATATTTGAAACAGTTTAAAAAAAACCAAGAATGTGTCTCCAGTACACTGATGCCCCATCCGCACTACCATTTTCTATGTTAAGTTGACCGTGAAAATGGGAAAAAAATCTTTTATTTGGCATTAAAAAAAGAAAGATTATAACATAGGGAACATGTGTACTAAGTTTCAAGTTGATTGGACCTCACCTTTATCTAAAACTACCTCGACCAAAAACTTTAACCTAATGAGGAGAGATCCGTTTGCACCAAAAATGCGTCCTTTTGCGCCATAACTTTTTTTGTCCAATGCTACCTGCCACCCGTTTTAAAATTACATGGTATAATTTGCGCCAAAAACATACGATTGCGCCAATTAGTTCGTGTTGTTTATTCTTTGGTTTTCTATGTTGTGTCATGAATACTGTTGTTTGTCTGTTTGTCTTTTTCATTTTTAGCCATGGCGTTGTCAGTTTGTTTTAGATTTATGAGTTTGGCTGTCCCTTTGGTATCTTTCGTCCCTCTTTTAGAAGAAAAATCCCTTTCATCTTCCTTTATTTGGACTTAAAAACGGCAGTTTACACGGCGAATGTTTCTTTTTCTGAAACATACTTTCTTCTTATCGTCTTACTACTTCTCAATTTAATGTATGTAGTAGCTTGTAACTTCACTCTATTGTCCAAAAAGACAAACATTTAAAGATGAAATGCATAAAACAGTTCATAATAATTCCTGTGGAATACTTCTGTTCCATTATTGATAGATAGAGTTTCAGCCCAAACAGATGGTGGGAACACAGCACTGTGTCATCAACATATGTGGCTAAAGAATAAACAGACAAGAAAACATAATGACTATAAATGGGGCATAAAAACGAACGTGCTACACTTACACACAATCTTATCATGAAAAAGTTGTAGACTTTTTTTGATGGTCTTGTCGGCACGAGTAAAGTTTTATCCCATCCATAATAGTGGAGCGGCGGAGAGGAAATTTAAATTACCTAAATACCTCATGGGATTTTAATAGCTCATTGGATAGCTGAAATCGTGTAGTTTTTGAAAATATGTGTCGTAAATATAAAATCTGGTACATTTATACCGAAAACCAGGGTCAAGGTCATCACTTAAAAAATCCTATATTTATATAGAGAAACAATACCATTGATATTTTTCAAAATTAATAGTCTATTCAATAAAGTATATGAGTAGTATTATGTAGAAATGCGTTAGTTCATACTTTTTTTTCGTCATATTTGCACATGACGTCAGAATGTTCAATGTCTAATTTAACTTTTTTGAAGGTATAAAAAAGAAGATGTGGTATAATTGCCAATGAGACAACTATCCACAAAAGACCACAATGACACAAACATCAACAATTAAAGGTCACCTTACGTCCTTTAACAATGAGTAAAGCCCATACCGCATATAGTCAGCTATAAAAGACCCCAATAAGACAATGTAAAACAATTCAAACTAGAAAACTAACGGTCTTATTTATGTAAAAAAATGAACGAAAAACAAATATGTAACACATAAACAAACGACAACCACTGAATTACAGGCTCCTGACTTGGGACAGGCACATACATAAATAATGTGGCGGGGTTAAACATGTTAGCGGGATCACAACCCTCCCCTAACCTGGGACAGTGGTATAACAGTACAATTGTCCGTGGTATACAAACTATAAAGCCTAATAAAAAAAAACAGTAATAGAATAATCTTAATATTTGACCTGGACAAATAGCATTTCTTGAATACTTTAGGATAAAAGTTATTCAAAGAGTATCCGAAATGCATAGTTGATAAATCAAACACAATGTGCAGTCATGTCAAATTTCCTTTCAGTTTTTAAGAATTCGACATGTCACTGAGTTTTCTTAAAATGAATTCCAACTATATCAATACAAGATACCTTTGCATATAATATAGTTATTGGAGTAATATACTCAATGTGTGCAAGCGTTTTGTAGAACAAATTCAAAAATTGCGACATGATCGTTTTGGTATCTATGACGAGTTTATTTTCATACCAAATGAAACATCGAAAAAATTATAGCAAGTTAAAATAAAGTTACCAAATATTACAACAAGAGAACTATTTTCATGTTATTTTATCTGTGTCATCAGCAATATCGGCTGATTCTGCCTAAACATTGGTACACCCACCTAAATTTTAACAAAAACATAAATCAGTGCAAGGCAGACCCTTGCAAACACATGCTTTTATTCTCCTTACACGAACAAAGTAGATCTAGTTGAAAGT
Organism: Mytilus edulis; assembly: GCA_019925275.1. Classification (NCBI taxonomy): domain Eukaryota; kingdom Metazoa; phylum Mollusca; class Bivalvia; order Mytilida; family Mytilidae; genus Mytilus; species Mytilus edulis. Next base: position 111,143,133 of record CM034349.1, read on the forward strand.
CTGATCAATGCCTTTTGTCCATGAAAGAAAACTGGCTCTTAAACTTGTCATTTTGCGTACTTTTCCAACCAAACGAACATGGGAGCCATTTTTAATTTTGGTTGGCTTAAATTGTCAAAATGGAACAAATTGTCCGGTACAATTACTACGTGTGGTAAGACAAATTTATCTCTACATATCATTCTTCAAATTACCCACAACATATCTGGAGTATGGCCGATTGGATTGGAAATTTTCAAGTGTTTAAAACTGGTTCACGTATATTTTGCATCGCGACGGTTCGCCTCTTATTTTTAGTTTTGTAAAGGGTAAGCAGTGATGATAATTTTTCGTCATAGACTAATGATTTGTCCTGTTTTCGTTAAAACCGTTGCCGTATACTAAATCAGAGTGTTCCATGTAGAACTGAATTTTGGAATACATAAGT
>CM034349.1:111143659-111170175 GCA_019925275.1 Mytilus edulis
TGAAAATCATATCGAGGCGACTTGTAGGTTCGTAAAGACCTTCAGCCACACTGCCTACAGTTACAGCTCGCTTGTCAATATAATTGTCACCTACAATGTCTCTGAAATCGCAAAATGTTCTTATTTTTGTAATTGCTTTTTTATTCCAGATATGTGAAAGAGCAAAGAATAATTCCCCAAAATACCACATCGTTTCTAACATAGATTTATGTTCCGTCCGAACGTCTGATATAACACCATGCTGACAAATATCGTTGCTGCTCTGTCTCTGCAAAAATTCATTGAATGACACATTTTTTTTCTTGCTGTATAATTTATTTCTGTCTGTTGGTTGTAAGTTGCTACTAACTAACGATAAATGTGTTTCCGATCTTCCATTTTCTACTTTTTCAAAAGAATTGCCAGACAACTTTTTTGATGTATCAATAGTATATACCGAATCAGGTCCAAAAGTATTACTAGTTTCGTCTGCTATAAAAACTGAATCTAAACCATCTACTTCCAAATCATTGTAAAAAGTATTAAACGTATTATCTATCTCCATTCTTAATTTTTGGGATAAAATCTGTAAAAAGAGTTAATAATAATTATCATAAAATCTTGTTCCATAATTTCAGATAGAAAAGTTTATGTTATACCAATCCTGAATCATTGAGTAAAAAAATTATCAGCAACTTTTATTACGAACAGCAAATTTTACTAGCAACAATTTCTACTCAGTTACCCTTTCACCTTTCACCTTTCGGAAACGTGGTGTATGCATTTGTCTTATGTTAAAATACGTTTTGCATGCGATTCCTAATGAGACAACTTTCCACCAGAAACCAATTGATAAAGTAGTTTGCAACTATAGGTCATCATACTGTAACAAATGGCAACATATACAACCCCTTGTAATGACAAATACTAAACATTTCAACAACAAAAAAACGACCGGACTAGTAAATATAGTAAATAAAACAAGAGGCTCTCAAGAGCCTGAATTGCTCACCTTACAGGGGCGTAGCTAGAATGAAACAATGTGCAAGCATATACTGCCGAGCGAAGCGAGGCGAAAAATTTTGGGACCCTTTTATGCAGAAAATGGTTTGTTTTTCGGGTTTTGGTCATAGGACGGTTAATTGAGAAGCTACATGTACATAGGACTTATACATAATTCATGAATGCAAAAGTATTCAAAAGTCTTCTGAATAGAACTTCTAAATAGAATAAAGCATGGTTAATTGAATACATAAAGAACACATTTTTGTGTTATGGAATTTACTAAAAATTGTCAAAAATCTGCCCTTCGGGCACAAGAATCCCGATGAATATGCAGCAGTGCTAGAGATGCTAAACCGTCGTTGTTCGTTGTTAATCGTACAAATGTTTTCAACAGACGTAGTACATTGAACGATCTCTCTGCGGTAGCACCCGCGAGATGTAATCCAGCGAGTTCGCCATCGAGCGACCTCCCAGTGACGGATCCAGGGGGGGGGGGGTTCCGGGGGTGCGCACCCCCCCTTTATTTTGGCCGATCAATGCATTTGAATCGGGACATATGTTTTGCACCTTTGCACCCCCCCTTTGCCCTGGGCTAGCACCCCCCCCCCCCCTTTCGAAAATTCCTGCATCCGCCACTGCCTCCCGATTGAATTTGTCAAAATTACATTACAAGTCAGTTTCGTATGTCTCAAACAATGCTGCGATTTGTTCGTTTGTTGTATTTCCTACAACACGAGGAAGCAGATATGCGCAAAGCAGTGATTTTTCTGACTGATATCAGACGCGACTCCAGTTCCTTAAATTATCATGTACCTATGTGCATGCAGCTTCTCAATTGACCGTCCTATAGCCAAAACCCGAAAAACAAACCATTTTCCGTTACCACGATTTCACGAGAAATACAAGAAAAACATTATATCCCCTAAACAAACTGATATATCCCGAGAAGAAGACTTTTTATGGTGTTATGCTACGTTTTATGTTTTTATACTACTTTTAACAATATTAAAGAATATTAATCAAACTTTAAGATATTACTCGGAAATTATCATGTGGTCTATGGACGCAAAATATAATGAGACTTTCTAAGACTGTTTTTGAGTGTTTGCAGGGTGATTGGCTTTCGTAGTCACATCGCATCGACATATTTAACGATATCGAAGGGTTCTGATAAATCTAATGGCCGATTGGTACATCGCATTCCAAACAGATTAACCGTACTCTGTAAAATGTGCTCCGAAACTACAAGAGTATAACAAATTATAATCTTGTAATAGATTCAAGTCCGTTTTTGTCATCTGCAATAAAACTGTATCCAAAAAGTTTTAATTTATAAATTTTTATTTTGCAATTTTGTTTTGCATGCCGAATTGATGTGCACGCAACTGCGTGTTGGCGTATAGGGAGCTACGCGCCTGCCTTAATTCTTTTGGTTAAATCTCTTATCAATGATTATTTTGGCTTTTCAATTTATTTAAATGTTTTTTGGATCGTCCTATTTTCTTCAAAAGCAAAAAAAAATCATTTTCTCCTATGTTCTATTTTAGCCATAGAAGCTATGTTTCTTGACATACAAGGAAATAAAATATAAAATTTATACTAGATACTATGAAACTCATTTAGCCTAAGTTTGGCTGAAATTGATACAGCAGTTTCAAAGGAGAAGATTTTTAAAAGTAAGTCAACATGATGAACAAATTGTGAAAAATTTCTTTAAAGGGCAATAACTCCTTAAGGGGTCAATTGACAATTTTGGTCAGATAGACTTATTTGTAAATCTTACTTTGCTGAACATTATTGCTCACTTTACAGTTTATCTCTATCTATAATAATATTCAAGATAATAACCAAAAACAGCAAAATTTCCTTAAAATTATCAATTCAGGGGCAGCAACCCAACAAAAGGTTGTCTGATTCATCTGAAAATTTCAGGGCAGATAGATCTTGACCTGATAAACAATATTATCCTGTCAGATTTGCTCTAAATGCTTTGATTTTTGAGTTATAAGCCAAAAACTGCATTTGACCCCTATGTTCTATTTTTAGCAATGGCGACCATGTTTGTTGATAGATCAAAACTTCGTATACAATTTATAAACTAGATACCCTAAGGAACATTCAGTGAAAGTTTGGAAGTATTTGGCCCAGTAGTTTCGGAGGAGAAGATTTTTATAAAAGATTACTAAGATTTACGAAAAATGGTTAAAAATTGACTATAAAGGGCAATAACTCCTAAAGGGGTCAACTGACCATTTCGGTCATGTTGACTTATTTGTAAATCTTACTTTGCTGAACATTATTGCTGTTTACAGTTTATCTCTATCTATAATAATATTCAAGATAATATCCAAAAACAGCAAATATTCCTTAAAATTATCAATTCAGGGGCAGCAACCCAACAACAGGTTGTCTGATTCATCTGAAAATTTCAGGGCAGATAGATCTTGACCTGATTAACAATATAACCCCATGTCAGATTTGCTCTAACTGCTTTGGTTTTTGAGTTATAAGCCAAAAACTGCATTTGACCCCTATGTTCTATTTTTAGCAATGGCGACCATGTTTGTTGATAGATCAAAACCTCGGATACAATTTATAAACGAGATACCCTAAGGAACATTCAGTTAAAGTTTGGAAGTATTTGGCCCAGTAGTTTCAGAGGAGAAGATTCTTGAAATAGTTTACGACGACAGACGACGACGACGACGACTACAGACGACGGACGACGACGGACGCAAAGTGATGGCATAAGCTCACTTGGCCCTTCGAGCTAGGTGAGCTAAAAACAGATATAATACAGGCCTAAGGCAGCAACCATTTGATTTCCGGGGGGGGGGGGCTATGGTTTTTTTTTCTGGACAAATTTTTGTTTTTGTTTTCTTTCAATTTTAGCATTACACATAGTGGCAGCTGAGGGTGAAACAAACAAATTTTTTTTCTCAGAATCAAAAACAAACTATTTTTTTCTCCAAAAACTGGAAACAAACTTTTTTTCCCAAAAGAAAACATAGCCCCCCCCCCCCTCCCCCAGAAAATCAAATGGCTGCTGCCTTATTCAACAAACGAAAACGACTGAATTACAGGCTGTTGTCTTGGGACAGACACATTCAGAATGTGGCGGGGGTACTCATGCTAGAAGACCATATGATGATATGTAAAGATACCTTTTAGTTATTTGTTTTGTTTCATTAGCCATAAAGCTCCTTTTCACATCAAAATAATATAGCACTCCAATAACAGAATAAGAGATAATATGCTGCCAAATGATAAATTTATGAATAACGTAAAATCGAATTGTATTTCGATATTTATACTTAAATCTTTTCCAGTTTCGTTATAAAATTAAACAATCATCGACTTACCAAGAACTGTATGTATATTGGTATCTACCAAAGTTCAAATTAGACAATGAACAAAAAAAAACCCAACAAATTGTTTACACCAGGAAGTGAAAATTTTCAAACTAAAATAAGCTGTGACGTAATACGTATATTGTGTATCTATTAAGAACAGACATTTCCCCTTGATTGGATCTTTTTACAACGAGGTTCTATTTAAAAAAACTTATGACATGATTCTATATATTCAATAACGACATGACGGAAACTCTTAGAGATATTTTCAACAATGCGAAGCTAGATGACGTGACTAAGAAAAACCAGATTATTTTTGGCTAAAAATATACATACTTATAAAATGTGTCAGTCTCGACAACTAACATAAAGTGAATCAGTTGTTTTTCGTAAACACAGGCACTTGTCTCAGAATTTTATTTTCCTATATATATATATAACTTTGAGGCAAGTGCCTGTGTTCGTAATGCATTTTTAAATCATTATATTTATAATTATTTTATAATATATTTATGTGGACACCAAGTTTCAATGGAATGTGCTTCAAGGTTTAACATCATTTCATCTTATCCGAAAAATATAGTTTCTAAAACAATTAATTTTTTTGACAATCGTTTTTTTTAAATTTTCAAATGGGATTTCACGTTTCAAGTGGTTTCAGAAACTAACAATCATTACGTCCGTTTATTACACTAGAATGCCAGAAAACGTCGATTAGGAACATTTTGACTTTCGAAACGAAAAGTATACAATCGTAATCTGATCCATGGATGTTTTTGTTTTCCGTGTTACATGTACATTACGACTTTGTGTTCTCGTCGTGCCAGTTTTTGTTTGTTTCTTTTTTTTTTACCAATTATATATAGATCTTTACCCTTTTATCGCTATTTTGTGCATTTTTCCTTTGATCTTTTTTCTGGTGATATTTTTCATATCATGCTGCGAGAAAGGCAATCGAGTTGAGATGACCAATGATAATCTGTTTATCGCTATTTTAGGAATTTTGGTCCTCGGTGCTCTTCAACTTCGTAATTTATTTGGCCTTTTTTACTTTTTTGGATTCGCACGTCACTAATGAGTCTTTTGTTGACGAAACGCGCGTCTGGCGTATATATTTAATTTAGTCCTGGTATTTATGAGGAGTTTATTTACCTATGACGACGTTGTCAATTTCATGTCAATTTCGTTAGCAACGCCACGTGCCTGCTTAGTTTCTAGCGATAATTTTCCATCTGAAGCGAGTATGATATGAAATTATCACAAAAAAAGATCAAAGGAAAATGCAAAAAATAGCGATAATCTATAATTCTCTTCAAAACTACGATATATTATTATTATTTCTATAGAACACCAACCATGTACTTTATAATAGGGAATCTATAAAATTTTATTATCATGATTCTCAATTTTTAATTTAAACAAAACTGACACTCCTCGGTTATACGACAAGAAAAACCACACAGTATGCATTTCAATGTTAAAAAAATTGACTGTTTGCGGTTTGGTGATAATCCTGATTTGAGGTTTAAATCAATAAAATCATTAAATCAAGTTTAGGGATTGGTTTTCGAATGTTCCATTATGCAAATATGAGACTTGTCACGAATACAAATTTTGGTAAAATAAAATACCGTTCTTTTTCCTTTTAGTTTTCAACTATAATTATCTTTTTTATTTTGTGCGATCTGGTATGAAAAATAATAATAATAGATTGGTGTTCAGGTTTCATCGAAGCAGGATCCGCATTGAAACCGGCTAGTGTTTGAAGTGGGATGTTTTCTTTAAACGATTTGGTCAATTTTTTTATATTTGACTTCTGTTGGGTTTGAGGGTCGTTTTGGGTGTAAAACTGACCCAAACACTCTTTAGAGGTTGAAAATCGGGGGGAAAATATTTTTATTTTAACTCATTGGCCCCTAAGAGATTTCTGGAAAATCAGGCATTTTCGAAAATTTGCAATAATATTCAAATTATATGCAAATTAGCAGACTCTTGATGCTGTAACTGCTGCTCATCTATTAAACTATGTATTGAAATTTGGGGGCGGATGGCATGGATGGGGGGTGGGGTGGGAGGTGGTTGATTTTCTCGTGGGTTTGAACCCACCCCCACTGAAAAATGGTCATTTTCCGTCTATTTTCCGATTTTAAAACGACCTTGAGAGGTGAACATTAACCAGACTGTGTTTCTTTGTCATTCAAGTATTACCCTATAGTTACAGCAGTCCATGCATGCTAACTGGGAGTATATGGGACTTAAGTATCTTGCTGGCGAATTATTATCGTCAAGTCAGGTCTGCCTAAATGTCCGTTTTTACGGATTTTTGACAAAACGGTGACCTAGGTTTTACAGACTAGATTCCTATTGGCCATATTATACCTCTTTGTGTTCCTATACCACCTATGCATGCATTTACGATAATAGTGTAAACCTACAATGACTACCAGTTAAGTAGTGGCCATCAACAGATGCCCACCCCCACCTGATTTTGGCTACTTTTCACGTTTTTCCGATTTTGAACTCTTAAACGGCTTTCAAAGTGCCATATTTTCATGAACAGACGTCTGACAAGAGGTAATGGACCATGAACTGCTTGGTTGAAGTCCCTGCTAGTTCAAGTTGGGCAATTCAAAAAAGGTATGGAGGGTCATACGGGCCATCAAAGAATGGTTGGCGCCATGACGCCTATATGCGTCATTGGGGGTTAATGTGTTAATGGATATTGACTTTCTGTCCTTTCTCACGGTCCAAATTTTTTTTTCAGTTTACAAGTTATTCTACTGTAGATCTGCCGTTATTTCCAATACAAGTATGCAGTTATAAATGCTACTTAAAAATCAATCTATTTTATAAGAGTTGATACAAGTGCTCTTTAGTAAACTGAATTACATTTTCAGACATTGTTCATGTGGTTTATTCATGAAATACTAAACGGGTGTAATAGATCTACTAAGTGTGTATCAATATAGTAATGTCTGTAGCAAGAAAAATAAGCCACTTACATAACGTCTCAGTATGAATTAAAAAAATACAGTAAGTATAAATATAAAAAACTGAGAACTGTGGAAAGTAACCACATTTGAGAAATCTGTTACCGTCTGACGGTTATATGCCAATTCCTCAGTTTTATTTCGATAATTTTCGTGACTTTAAAAAATGTAGGGTTTCGTTAAATTTGGCAACTTAATATATTTGATAAGAAAAAATGTAATTTTAAGAATTTCCTATCGTTTGACTAGAAAAGTTAAGTTTGGACACGTCCCTGTTATCGTCCGTGGTGATTATGAAATCTATTGCAGACTATTACCAAATACTAAAAATTCAATTTTAAACTTTTGAATTTTTGTTGGGTATATACCGCAGTGCATTAGACAACTTCAAGAGTTTTCAGAAAACCCCAATGGTTATGGAGTTGAACACTCCTTTTCCCCCGAATCACCTTGGACATCTTCTGCCATTCTACCATCTGATACTTTTTAAGAACTATGACCCCCCTTTTTTTTTTAAAGTCCAAATGCATTTTACCTATACTGTTACGTGATTTGATAATAACATTAGAATGTAGGACAGAAAGTCACAGGACAAAAAGTCACAGACAAAAAGTCACGGACAAAAAGTCACAGGACAAAAAGTCACAATTCATTTTTTCTGATTATTTTCTTTGGAGAAAAACCGCTTATTTCTACAAAAATATTTTTGTATTTTTCTTGAACTATTGTATATAAACCAACTTTGTAAACACAATTTATCAAAAAAAAATATCAAAGATGATAAAATAATTGTTAAAAAAACAAAATGTCAAAGTGGCTTGGCACTTAAATGGCTTCATGGTGCCAAGATATATATCTTTTACATGATTAAAATTAAATAAATCTTGATTTTTCAAGTATAATGACACATTTCCTAATTTTTGATATGTATTAAAAAGTAAATATTTCAAGATATTTCTCTTATATATTCAAACAATTGTCAACAAATTATTTGTGACTTTTTGTCCTGTGACTTTTTGTCCTACCAAATTTGTGACTTTATGTCCTGTGACTTTTTGTCCTGTGACTTTCTGTCCGTTTACCTAACATTCAATGCTAATTAAAACTTTACAGTTAGGAATTAACTATGATAAATACTTATGTAATCTAAATTCTTTATTGATAAAGTAAAATGTGTCAACAGGTGGGATATAGACATAATCAATCATTAACATTATGTAACAGTTTGTAAGAGGTCAAAGGTAATAACATATCGACAAGTCAAAACATGAAAATGACCTGTGGATAAACGACGACTTTGTCGTAAGGTCAAAATTACATCGTAAACAAAATGGACAACCCGGTAAGTAATTATTTAGAATGTAAACATATTTTTAGCATTTTCGGCCATATCTTTTTTATTCATTCATCGATTATAAGTAAATGAAACTATTTTTTTCGAAAATGCACATCGACGTGTTATATCGAAAACTGCCGTCAAAATCTAACAACAACTGAAACATCGGTTTTGCGATATTTTTAAATAATAAATCGAAGAACAAACATTTAATCTTCTTCTTTTTATTTGTCAGGGGATATTTATTCTGCCTTTTTTAAATCTTTAAATCAGGGATTATAACTAATATATATATATACGTCCTTGCTTGAATTAATGAAAACATACGATACAATTTCTGTGCATTATTATACTAGTAGTTTTTGGGCCCTTTGTAGCTTTCTGTTCGATGTGATCATGAGCCAAGGCTCCGAGTTGAAGACCATACTTAGCCCTGTTATGTTATACTTATATAAATTAAGACTTGGATGGAGAGTTGTCTTATTTGCACTTATACCTCATCTTCTTATATCTATGATAATATGGCATTTATCGTAAATACTTGTTTACACTGGCGGATCCAAAAGGGGGGGCCGGGGGTTGGAAACCCCTCTCCCCCCATTTTTTTTGGCCGATCAATGCATATGGATGGGGACATATACTTGGAAACCCCCCTTTTTCCTGGTTTGGGAACCCCTTTTTTAAAATGGTTGGATCCGCCCTTAGGTTTAGATTTGAATTTATTATGCACAATTTAGAATATTATAATATTAACGATAATAAGCAATCGGTTACATCGTTTATAAAATATTAATTTATTCAGAGATGAACATGAAGATCCGCAAACAAGACTTTAAACAATTGTTCATTTTGATTCATATTACTGTCAAATACGTAATGAAAAGATCTTATCAATAAGCCGTTTATTTGATAAGTATGTTTTAACAAATAAATTACATAATGTTAATTTCTCACTGTTTTTGTAATTATATAACTTTCTGGTATCGTTAAATCAAACTTTTAAAAAACCAACATAAATATGTTTCAATCATCGAATCAAAATAATAAAATTGATACCTAGCGGAAATAAATATAAAATGTTTGCAGCAGCTCTTTTCATTAAAAGATTTTTTGTGAATAAGCCACGGTGATAGTAAGTTGAAATGATCTATAATTCATGACTTTAAAATTATTATATAAGTTTGCCGGATTTTTTTCGTAATTTGAGTTGCTGAAATGGTATATATAGAATATCGATATACATATACAGGATTTGGGAAGAGGTGGGATCGATATGTCTTATGCAATCAAAACATTCATCTCCTTAAAAAACAAAATTTATGAAATATAACATGTTTATATAATATTTTGCAACTAAGGATATTCTTCAACTAAATGAAAGATTTTGTACATGTATCATAGCCTTAAATCTTGACTTTTTTTTATCAAGTAAAGGTTTTGTTAAAAAAAAATCATTCTATCATAATTGTAACCGGGAAAATCTCTACGAACGGTCAGAATTCTTTCTAAAATTGCAGAATTTAACATTTTGATACATTTATAAATAGCCGTTCAAGGTTCATACTGAAGTATCCAATGTTGCTACAAACTCAACTCTGAAAGAAGAAAGTTTTGAAATTTTCCCTTTTGTGAAATAAATCTAGGGGAAATAGGTCTTATACCTCGTTGCCATTTTCCGGCTGTTTGACCGATTATAAAAGATTACTATATATATATATGCTTATACATGATTAACTTGTATTGTCAATGACCATTGTCCCAATTTAATATCCTTATGTAAAATAAAAATAGAAGTAAATTAAATCATTGAAAATATAGAAAACTTGAATTTGACTAATTTATGATTTCAATTAATATAGATCATGGATGTATCTCAAGTGACAATAACAAAGATGCAGAAATTAGTAAGAGCAGAGATGTATGGAAGAAGGCAACTGACTGTTCTTAATGTGAGACTGAATGAAATAAACAAAAGACTTAAAATTTGCAAAGACAGAGGAGTAAATTCACATCTGTATGTATTAAAACAACGGCGGAAAGTGACAGAAAACGTGAGAAATATGTATGGTATCTATGTCAGGAGGAAAATGACGGCAGTTGCTAGAATGATTATATCTAACTTTTCAAATTCAGTATTTGAATCCAGCAATACTAGTTCAGACTCACAAAATAATGACGAAACAGAAAATTTAAATGCTCCTCGAAATGATGACGCCGATGTAAACACTTCCGAGGACAGCAACCTATCTATTGACAATACATCGAATAACACTGAATCAGCGCAAGAAGAGATTACTGTGAATAATAACAGCGATCAGACAGGGCACCACCAACATTCGGTGAATGTTAACAGCGATCAGCCAGGGCACCACCAACATTCTGTAAATGCTAACAGCGATCAGACAGAACAGGACCAACAATCTAATGATACTGAGGCTTCGAATCAGAACATATTGACTTCCAGTGAATAATTCCATCAGTGTCACTTTTTATTTTCATAATTCATGCTCTAACATGGACGACAAATGCAATTGAAAACAGTTTTTTTTTACAGTTTTTTTATTACTAAATTATTTTATTTAAACTCTCTATGGTTTTATATTCGATTCCGGTGACAATACAATAAGTGTTTACCCTTCCTTTCAAATTTTACTTTCCGAGTCTGTGGTTCGTCTGATCTCCTTGATCGACTCGTACATTCAAGAGGTAACTGACGGTGATCGGAGACGAGCCAAATATAACGACTGGATTATTTAGGTTATCTGCGGGGACGTTATTGATTATATTATTTATCTCTTGAGAGTTAAAAATTAAAAAAGGAAGAAAGAAAACAAAATTATAACTTGAAATCCACCCCCTCCCCGGGTTATTGCCATCACCCGATAAACATACTATTCAAGACTATTAAAGTAGAAATTATTTTGTCAAAATACACCCCACCACCTCTTACACATCCTGACTGACAGATTAAGTTAATAAATTCCCGATGTGTAATCACTGTCAGACTATTTTTATTTATTTCATGTGACTTGTCTGCTTTTAACAGCCGAAACAGGCATAGATTACATGGTCCATTATGAGTTATTTCAACGCCCATATATATTTCAAATTCAGCAGTTAAATCAAGGATTTGAATACAAATATATATATCGAAATTAACCAATGACCTCTTACCTTAAATGAGTCAGAGGAGTCATTCATTTTGAGTCACAGGAAATTCTATAAATTGACATTTTGTTCATACCCTTTTAAAATTATACATTTTATATTGTTGTTGTTATATCTTTGTTATCTGTATACATGTCATGTTATTTATAGAACTGATTAAATATAGTACCACTTTTAACACGACTTAATTTTTTATTTTATCTTTCCGAGTACATGTATGAAGTTATATTATTAGCCCTGATGTTAAAGTAGATTGTTGAAATCATTATGAACTCTTGCTGTTTATCAGTATTTGTTTTCATCCCGGTTTTTTTTATTGTCAGACAAATAAATCATGCCATCTTTGGATATACATTACTGCAGTTACGGAGATCACATTTACCCCAGTAAAGGATGTTTTACTTGCATGGGTTTATAGATTGCATTGTTTGGAAATCCGGCACTACCAGTACTTACGGGGCGCCTAATGGGACTCTTGTGGTTTTGTACTCAAAATTCAATTTTGTACGGACAAAAGTGACTTTTGTTCTACAAAAATGAGTTCAGTTTAACAAAATTTGTATCATACTACAAATTTAAAATTTTGTCATACAAAATTATCTATCAGCGGACAAAAGTCACTTTTGTCATGATAAAATTCATTTTTGTTACACAGACTTTACTTTTGTTACCTAATTTGAAAATTGGGCGACAAAAGTCAATTTTGTATTCAAATTAGTTTAGTTTGGTTTCTGTGAACTAATTTGCATACAAAATCGACTTTTGTTACACAAAATTTACTTTTGTGAGACAAAATTGACAAAATTGAATTTTGTCTCAACAAAATTGACAAAATTGACTTTTGTGAGACAAAATTGACCAATGTGATCAACAAAATTGACAAAATTGACTTTTGTGAGACAAAATTGACCAATGTGAGACAAAATTGACTTTTGTCTCAACAAAATTGACTTTTGTCTCAACAAAATTGAATTTTGTCTCAACAAAATTGACAAAATTGAATTTTGTCTCAACAAAATTGACAAAATTGACTTTTGTCTCAACAAAATTGACAGAATTGACTTTTGTCTCAACAAAATTGATTTTTGTCTCACGAAAGTCAATTTTGTCTCACGAAAGTTGTCTCAACAAAATTGACAAAATTGACTTTTGTCTCAAAAAAATTGACAAAATTGACTTTTGTCTCAACACAATTGACAAAATTGATTTTTGTCTCAACACAATTGACAAAATTGACTTTTGTCTCAACAAAATTAACAAAATTGACTTTTGACTCAACAAAATTGACAGAATTGACTTTTGTCTCAACAAAATTGATTTTTGTCTCACGAAAGTCAATTTTGTCTCACAAAAGTTGTCTCAACAAAATTGACAAAATTGACTTTTGTCTCAAAAAAATTGACAAAATTGACTTTTGTCTCAACAAAATTGACAAAATTGACTTTTGTCTCAACAAAATTGACAAAATTGATTTTTGTCTCAACACAATTGACAAAATTGACTTTTGTCTCAACAAAATTAACAAAATTGACTTTTGACTCAACAAAATTGACAAAATTGAATTTTGTCTCACAAAATTGAATTTTGTGTCACAAAAGTCAATTTTGTCTCACAAAAGTCAATTTTGTCTCACAAAAGTTAATTTTGTCTCACAAAAGTTAATTTTGTCTCACAAAAGTTAATTTTGTCTCACAAAAGTTAATTTTGTCTCACAAAAGTTAATTTTGTCTCACAAAAGTAAATTTTGTCTCACAAAATTGAATCTTACCTCACACAATTGAATGTTGTGATTTAATTTCCATATCAGGTAAAAAAAAGTCAATTTTGTATGGCAAAATTGACTTTTGTCATGACACATGAATTTTGTCTACAAAAATGAATTTTGTCATGACAAAAATGAATTTTGTCTACACAAATGAATTTTGTCTACACAAATGAATTTTGTCTACACAAATGAATTTTGTCATCACAAAATTGAAGTTCTCACAAAACAAGTCTGTAGCACATAGTTTTGTAAGACAAAAATGATTTTGTTATGACAGAATTGATTTTTGTACAAAACCACAAGAGTCCCATTCGGCGCCCCGTAGTACTGTGGCTTTCTTTCTGAAAAAAAATAGAGTTATCTCTCTTTATCAATCAAACTGCCTCAACAGAATACCATAATCGTTAGCATTTTAAGCTAACCAATCTGAAAGACTCTACATAATGATATTTCACCAATAAGGGTTTTTGATGAAACAACACTGACCAAAGGTATATGCTAATACCATATAAAAATGGCGAAAGATACCAAAGGTACATTCAAAGCTCACAAGTAGAAGAGATACTTTCGACGCCATGTATAAACCGTGAAAGAAAGACGACGAAAAGAAAATTAAGTCTACAAAACGCTACATTTTAAACTAAAGACCGGTTTTAATTTTCCTATATTTGTATACAGCCAGGGCTCCGTGTTGAAGGCCGTACTATAACCTATAATGGTTTACTTTTTAAATTGTTACTTGGATGGAGAGTTGTCTCATTGGCACTCACACCACATCTTCCTATATCTACTAAATATAGAAGTTTTATGTAAAATTAATTACTGTTAATAGCTCGTAGAAAGGATAATTCACTCACTGGATTATGAAACATTGTCGTTTGCCCTGGCCTTTTACTAATGGACAATTGGACATTCCGAGGTAACAGTGTAAGAAAGATAAGTCAATCCTTACTCAGTTAATTTTTTACCGATTGATCTTGAGTCATGTAGCAGTGTAAATGTGTTAGATATTGATCATATACTTATATATTCATAGGAAGCACAACAAGAAAGGTGCATGTTGTTTTCGATACATTTTCTCACAGACATATTTACGATCTTTCGGGAGAATTACAGACAAGGCTTAATTGAAAGTTCAAACAACAGCGACAGTATCTAAAAGAAAAAAAATCCATGACGTTTTTATCATATGCATACATCGCATGAAGTACAAGGTTCCTTTCTTTATCTCTGCGCCTTTAGGTTGCTATTTTACGGTATAATATAAAATAAGAAGGTGTGGTATGGTTGCAGATAAGACAACTTCACAAGAGACCAAAAGACACAGAAATTAACAACTATTGGCCACCGTAAAGTCGAAATGACATACGAATTAAGCGCTTGATAGAAAATGTTCGTTCCTGCCTTCTCGGCTTTCTTGTCAGTAAAATTTGGTGTTACTTTGTGTTCGTCCAGCCTTTTGTGAATACATTTTTTACAACTAAAATGTATTTATTGCAGCTAATCTTGTATTGTGATCAGTTGAAAATTCGTACTCATGCATCCACATCTTTCAAACGTTTAGGCTTTTAAAGTTCCTTTAGATCCAAAAAAGAACTTCGGACGCATGCATTTTACAAAGTGTCATTTTGATTCATTTTGTCACAAAAACTCATTAGCCGGTTATAATATATTGTGATTTGTTTATTCAATTGCTTTCACTTTGATGATGCCATAATGAAAAATCGAACAACAATTAACTTTATGGCTCATTCGTTATATTATATGACACAATTGCAAATGGCCATTGTAAGTTTTTTCGGCCAGTAATTTGCCATCTGTCGTTCGTCGTTTGTTTACTAAATCTTTTCGGGGTGAAACCATAGGCAATTTGAATATGCATACTACATACAAGTAATATATAATGTTTTGGTCACGACATATAAGCAGGTCAATATATATCATTTATATCGTATTGAAAACAGTTTGTTTTTTAAATCATCTTACTGATACTTTGTCCAAACTAATTTTGATCCCTTTAATTATAGTATATAGTAATGATATAATCTATGAAAAAAAAAATTAAAAACCTCTTAATTTCATTTAAATTTTAAACACGTTTTGTTTTGCTTTTGTCTGAACACGCACTTCGACGATAAGTTACAATTTAGCATGATACCCCAGGAAGACTGCTGTTGCATATAATGTCGATTTATAGAAATACGAGAGAGAGCAGCTGATATTTAGATTTTGATGTGCAACTTACACATCATCTTAGTAAGTGTAATTGTCGGTGAATAAATATTTAATGTGATCAAGCACAACTATTAATCAAGACTGGATAATTTTGTAATGTTGAACTTCTTCAAACTGTCGGAATATAAGTTTTTTTTCTTATATTTGCACTCCCTTTGTGACATGCACTTGTCTCGGAAAAGAATCCTGTACACCTTTATATAACACGTGTTATATTAAGGTATATATATCGGAGTGAATCTGAGACAAGTTCCTGTGTCTATTGCGAATAAATAATTGCTTGAACTTTCTTAAGTTGACTTCTCGGTAGCAGCAATATTCGGATGGTAAGGGAATTTAAGTCCAGTGTTCTTTACTGAAAAAGAACCAATGTATTGGCTTTTTAAATACAATAATTAATATATACACGCAAGCTGTTTTATTTTCCTATAAAACTTGGTTTGACGTCGTACAATGTTATTATACTTCAATAAAAACAGCCACACGGACAGGCTATTTACTCCAACGCAAATACTATAAAGTGTTTCAAATTTATGAAAGGTATCATTTAGAAAAAATAAATTCTAGTTAAAAGAGAAGATATTTATATAAAAAAAAAAGTAAGTATACTAATATCATATCACATAAACTAGAAAGAAAATAATATCGATACTTAAACCATTAGTATTTTCATTTACTTAAATGACATTCTATTGAATGGAATGTTCTTGACAAATAATCTTGATTATTTATTTTCCATTGAAAGTCTGATGGTCTATTAACCAGACAAACGTAGATTTTATTACAACGGTAAGTTTCTCTGAAATAAACCTAAATTTAAAACTTGTACGCTGAAATCGAATGATTGGAAAATATTTTTGAATTTATTTTTAACAAAATACTTGAACTCCAAGTTAAATTTAAAACGGAAATTTTATAAGAGACGTATTTATATAAGAGCACTGCTCTTGTTCCGTAATCCAAATTATTGAATCTTTTGTATATTTCGTATTTATGTCTTTACCCTTGTAGCTATATATAATATATAACGATTTCTTTAATAAAATATGTTAACATGTTAGCTAAGCCTCTCACTTTATGACCGTAGCATAAAATTTCATTATATTCAAAACAATTTGGGAAAAAAACAAACATAAGACATAAATGTCAACAATGCACAATAACACATAGGCGTGGATGCATGAGTACTAAGCCACATCAAAAGGTAATACAAAAATGGCATAACTGTAAAGGTTTTAATTAACAAAGACAAATAAAAAAAAAAAAACTATAACACGTAATGAAGATGAATCTATTCTCCATATCATCATGTTTTATTTGTGAAATTGATATAAGGAAAGGTGTACAGCTCGTTCCCATAGGAATGCTGACAACTTGTTGAAACAGTCTACTTTCAAACTCAACAAAAACTTTGTCAATAAGAAACTGCACTATACTGATCACTTATTCCTCTGTGTAGCATGTTTTACCTTTTTGTTCACTTTTAACAAAATATGACGTATGGTATCACAAAGTAATAAATGCATATAGCGTATATATTTATATTATAAATCATTGTGGAATTATTTCTTATAGACAATTTTTCTATTTCCGATTTTCTTCTTTTCCAATATTGTATAATTGTGTTTAGCTTTTCTGTATAAATCAGAATAGTTATGCGTTGTATTATCAAATATAGAATAATGTATTGAATGGAACAGCACTCTATGTATCAACTTCATCGACTTCAAAAGGGCGTTTGCCACTATGAATCGAGAAACCTTAAAAAAAGATCATGGCACACTATGGAATTCAATGTAAAATAATCAGGATGGTGCAAGCATTTTATTATCATTTCAGTTGTGTAGTTGAACATGAGGGTAACCATTCGGATTGGTTCCACTTTAAATCAGGATTCAGGCAAGGATGCGTAATGTCTGGATTAATTTCATACTAACTGATAATAAACTATACAACGAAGCAAACAACACAAAACAAAAGCGTGGAAGACTAGAGGTATTAGAAGATCTTGATTTTGCAGATGATATTGCTCTCCTGTCAGCAACTGCAAGCCAAAACAGATGATATGCAAAAGATAGTGAAAACAACTGGATTAGAAATAGACAAGAAAAAAAGTAAAATATTGTGTGAAAAGGCAAATAACATCCAGCCTATTACATTGGACTACGAAGAAATAGAGATGGTAGACAGCTTTACATACCTTGGAGCGGGTTATAGAGTAACACCGACAATGAAACAGCGAAATAAGGAATACAATTTTAAAAAAAAGCAAGAGCAGCATACTTTAAGTCAAGAAAAGTATGGACATCAAACCAATACAGTAGAAACACCGAGATGAAAATTTACAAAAGCAATGTCATATCATTGTTGTTATATGGGGCAGAATGTTGGAAGATAAGCAACACCAGGAATTTGCGTAGAATCTTCAAGATATTTTGACCAACTATGATTACCAACGCAGAACTGCTGCAAAGAGCCAACATATGCAGCATAATCAACACCATTGAGACCAGAAGATGGAGTTTAATTGGTCACATCCTGAGGATGGTAGAATCGCCTTTATGGGACACAGCCGGGACACCGTCGGAAAAGAGAAATGTAGGAAGACCAACGGAAACTTGGAGACGGATGGTAGAAAAGAAAAGAACAGAATTTGGATGGAGAGAAGCTCAACAAGCAGCAGCATACATACTCAGATGGAAGGCTTCCATTCGCGCCCTATGCGACACATGGCGCTAAGGATAATTGTAAGTTGTAAATTGTAATTATTAAATAGAGGAAACAATATCTTGACTTCTACTAATGAAGAAATGGGATAACGTCGATAGTCCGACACTCATTGGTCCGACACTTATAAGTCCGACACTCAATGGTCCGACACTCAATAGTCCGACACTCATTAGTCCGACACTCAATAGTCCGACACTCAATGGTCCGACACTCAATAGTCCGACACTCATTTGTCCGACACTCGATCATTTTCCTTGTTCAATAACCATAAAATAAGGTCAGAACCCTATAATTTTGCATACAATTCAGAAAGATCACATCGATTTTAATAAACATGTGTACATAGTTTCAAATTGGTCTTCAATATCATTATACACTACCTTGAAAAACAAGAGTGGACACACTGAAATGTCTTGCCTGTAAAACGTTAAATTCAAATTTAAATACTAGTAATCAATTTCAGGGGCGGATCCAGCCATTTACAAAAGGGGGTGTGGTGTTCCCAACCCAGGATAAAAAGTGGGTGGTCCACATACAAATCCCAATACAAATGCATTGATCGGCCATAAAAGGGGGTTCCAATCACAACCCCCAATCCCACCCCCTGGACCCGCAACTGAATGTACATGAGGTCAAGTTGAGATAAACCCTTTCAGACAAACGTACACTCATCGTGAGTCCGACACTGACGATTTCCAACTTTCGTTTTTCGAGTGAAACTGTGAATATAGAACATCGGGATTTTTGTTTTTAATTGAACATTGCCTCTACAAACTACTTAGCTTATATTATTATACATTTCACCAATAAAAAAAATCAGAATTTGTATGAAATGAAAACCTACATGTACTGTAAATATAACCATATATGTTGGATCGAAATAAAAAACTAAAATACCGCGTTATAACTCAAAGATAGTAAGTCTTATGCACACACAATCAAGACATGGACAATATCACGATTTTCATACGCTGTGATAATTTCTTGCATTATTTTCTCAAGTTGTAGATATAATTGTTCATGGACGTAAGAAGAGCATTACACATTCTTATAGACTTACGCATGTTGTTCCGTCTTTGGACGAACTTGCACCGTTCTTTAAACACGTATATTTTGCAGATCATTTAATGCGTCCCTATTTAATCATTTAACTAATGAATCTTTGAAAAATATGATATTAAAAAACTGGAATTTATATAGAAATATATAGTAAATGAAGAACTAAGAATCAGTAAAATGTCATTGTAGCAAAATTGACATCGTTTTGAGTTTTATATTAATATGCACACGCCTTCAACCCATGTTTCCTGATCTGTTAATTTAAAGCTTAACTGATTTTACTCCGTTTTTTAGCTCACCTGGCCTAAAAGGCCAAGTGAGCTTTTCCCATCACTTGGCGTCTGTCGTCCGTCGTCCGTCGTCCGTCGTCGTCGTCCTGAGTCCGTAGTCGTTAACTTTTACAAAAATCTTCTCCTCTAAAACTACCGGGCCAAATTATTCCAAACTTGGGCACAATCATCATTGATGTATCTAGTTTAAAGTTTGTGTTTTATTACCCGGCCAACCATCCAAGATGGCCGCCATGGCTAAAAATAGAACATAGGGGTAAATGCAGTTTTTGGCTTATAACTCAAGAACCAAAGCATTTAGAGCAAATCTGACATGAGTAAAATTGTTTATCAGGTCAAAATTTATCTGCCCTGAAATTTTCAGATGAATCAGACAACCCATTGATGGGTTGCTGCCCCTAAATTGGTAATTTTAAGGAAATTTTACTGTTTTTGGTTATTATCTTGAAAATTATTATAGATGGAGATAAACTGTAAACAGCAATAATGTTCAGCAAAGTAAGATTTACAAATAAGTCAACATGACCAAAATGGTCTGTTCACCCCATTAGGAGTTATTGCCCTTTATAGTCAATTTTTAACCATTTTTCGTAAATCTCCATGATCTTTTACAAAAATCTTCTCCTCTGAAACTACCAGGCCAAATAAATCCAAACCTGGCCACAATCATTATTGATGTATCTAGTTTAAAAATTGTGTTTTTTGACCCGGCCAACCAACCAAGATGGCCGCCACGGCTAAAAATAGAACATAGGGGTAAAATGCAGTTTTTGGCTTATAACTCAAGAACCAAAGCATTTAGAGCAAATCTGACAAAGGGTAAAATTGTTTATCTGGTCAACATTCATCTGCCCTGAAATTTTAAGATGAATGGGACAACTCGTTGTTAGGGTGCTGCGCCTAAATTGGTAATTTTAAGGAAATTTTGCTGTTTTGGGTTATTATCTTGAATATTATTATAGATAGAGATAAACTGTAAACAGCAATAATGTACAGCAATTTAAGACTCAAAAATAAGTCAAAATGACCAAAATGGTCAATTGACCCCCTAAGAAGTTATTGTCCTTTATAATCAATTTTTAACAATTTTCATAAAATTTGTAAATTTTTACTAACATTTTCCACTGAAACTACACGGACAAGTTCATTATAGATAGAGATAATTGTAAGCAGCAAGAATGTTCAGTAAAGTAAGATGTACAAACACATCACAATTACCTAAACACAATTTTGTCATGAACTGTCTGCTTCCTTTGTTTAATTCACATATACCAAGGTGAGCGACACAGGCTCTTTAGAGCCTCTAGTTTTTAAATGGCACAGATAAACTCGACGTCGTGCAAAACGTCTAAAACAACGTATTAGCGCAACGGTGTATATTTTTGTGACTATAACGCATACATACTACTAAATATGATATTTAATTTGTGTGAGTGCAGTTTTAGCAGATATAAAATTCGGTCAATTGACAACATAACCGGGGAGTTTGAAAGAGGGGCAATATGCAAATGAAGCTGAAACAAGCCAATTTGATTATAGTTATATTATAAGTAATATGTTAACTATATTTGGAGTATGGAATGATTGTATATCTGACCTTTGTCTTTCATTTATTTGTACATTAATTTGGCCGTTAGTTTTCTCGTTTGAATTTTTTTACATTTGTTATTTCGGGGCCTTTTATAGCTGACTATGCTTCATGGGCTTTGCTCATTGTTGAGGGCCGTACGGTGACCTATAGTTGTTAATTTCTGTGTCATTTGGTCTCTTGTTAAGAGTTGTCTCATTGGCAAGTACACCAAATCTCCTTTTTTATATATACACGTTTGTCTGAAAGGGTATATCTCTCCTCGACCTCATGTGTGTGTGTGTGGGGGGGGGGGGGGGGTCGTGGGTTGGACCCCCTTTTTTTGGCCGATCAATGCATTTGTATCGGAACATGTACCTTGGGCTGGGAACACAGACACCCCCCGTTATTAAATGGCTGGATCCGCCCCTGACATTGATCATTTAAATTTAACGTAATACAGGCAAGACATTTCAGTGTGTCCACACTTGTTTTTCAAGGTAGTGGAAAATGATCGAGTGTCGGACTATTGAGTGTCGGACTATCGAGTGTCGGACTAATGAGTGTCGGACCAATGCGTGTCGGACTAATGCGTGTCGGACTATCGGGACGACCCCGAAGAAATTACATGACAAATCAATTAAACTGAGTACTATTTATTTAGTTTTCAACAACCACGTTGAGTATGGTACCTATGACAATTGATCACTTTCCTTATTTATGACATGTTTACTCTAAATCTTACATTTGTAACAGTAACAGGACATTTAATAGAAGAAACCGGCGAAGGATACTTTCGAAGCAATGTTTTTACTCATGATCTAAAACGGTATTCGTGTGACTTTAAAAATTAGAGTTGGCCTGGTTTACCGATATACATTTCAATTTTCATGTTATTCTTGGATATGAAGAATTGACGAAAATGCATATCACGTGAAACTTTTAAAAATAATATAGGAGGCGAAAAATCACACACTTCAGAGATTAATAATTGTCCATTTTAAGATTAGCATCATAAAAATGCGAAAATAAACTGATAGACGTGACGGCATTGTTTTAAAAATAAACGTTCAAGTTCACTTTTCAGTTACGATCTTCCATCTTTTGTTAATTAAATTTATATTACATATTAAACAGTTTTCAATACAAAACATGTAATTGCTTGATCAAATAAGAATGTCATTTGCTCATTGAATCCAATTTTTTTTAGCATCAATTAAATTTGGTGTATAGAATTGATTTCTACACAAATAACCTACCCAATATGATTTTATTCAAAGCTGTGTTAGTAAACATATCTTTAAAAGCTTTAATCTTTGGTTAAACGAAAGTGATGGATAATTTTACATTAATTTGCAATTTTCAAAGGTTATGTACACAAGATTTTCATAGCGTATAGATTTTTGATGGATTACTTCCAAAATAAATTACCTTCATGTAGGTTAAGCAGAACAAAAGTATTTCTAGACCAATGCAGGTATCTGGGTTTTTTTCAGGTTCAAACGATATTTACCATGTACATGGGAATAGCACGATTTTTTTTTATAAATTCAAATTTGTTACAGTTGACTTAAAGTTGCGTGATACATTCACAATGTTAGAGTTTAAAACAGGGTTTGCATTTCAAACATGTATTTTGCATGATAAATATGAATATTAAAAAAAAATGTCTTTATGGTTTTCAACTCACGTCTTTACATGATTGTTTATTTTTTTCATTTCAAATTTCCCAGTCTGTTTTTTTTCAATGAATGATAACTAAGACAATAACAATCAAATCCAAGGAGTAAACAAAGACTAAAAAAACAAAGGACATTTACATCAACAGTTATAAATAATAAATAAGAAACAACACGAACTCCACTAAAAAAACTCTACCAAAATAGACTCGTGACATGCTTATAAAAGTCAAACCTATTGAGACATATTTTTTTTACAGAGAATCAGTGGCCCAATTTCAAGACTTGATATTAATCGGGTTGAGTTTCCAACTATATATATATAAACTATACTTGTATACCTATATCAACAATATCAAAATCGAAAATAAAAATCTCATGCAATACCTATGCACATTGTTAGTATCGTTTATCATGAAATCATATATTTTAAATCTCATTGTTTATACATGTATATTAGATCTAAAATTGAAACTGCACTTATAGCTGCAATTATACATCTCTTGTAACTTCTGAGTAGTTGCTTATATTTTTATCCTGGTATTTTTTATGAGTTTATTTGCAACCAAAGGGTCGATGCCACTGCTGGTGGAGATTTATTTCTCCGAGGGTATCACCAGCCCAGTAGTCAGCACTTTTGTGTTGACTTGAGTTATCATTGATATGTTCATTATTATAAATTAACTGTTAATAAAACTTTGAATTATTGAAAACGTAAGGCTTTTCTACCCCAGGTATAAATTACCTTAGCTGTATTTGGCAAAACTTGTAGGAATTTTTTATCCTCAATGCTCTTCAACTTTGTACTTTATTTGGCCTTTTAAATATTTTTTTATTCGAGCGTCACTGATGAGTCTTTTGTAACCGAAACGCGCGTCTGGCGTAAATATTTATATTTTTTTATCCTGGTATCTACGATGAGCTTATTTACTATCAAACCGCAGCAAATATTTTCCTTATTTTTAGCGTTGGTATCCATAGCCGGTATTTTTATTTATATCATTTCGATTTAATATTATATTTTTGTATGTCTTCTACCATAAGGGAACTATAAAAACAAGTCAATAATTAAAAACTGTTATCAAAAAAGGGAAATTTACAGGAAATAGATTTAGAACATTATAAGAGGGATGCTTTCAGGAGGTGCATTAACCATTGATATATTTCATTCGGTGGGTATATTCTAAAAGATTAATATTCAATATTGAATTATATCCTTAACTAAAACATGAAAAAACTTTTATTATCCCTTTGTTACAGTTTTATTGATATATACAATTTATTAAAATTGATATGTTTTATTTCTCTTGACGATATGACAATGTTTTCACAAGAGTTTGTTTAAAATCAATAACTTTTTATATGTTTTTGCATATTCCTATTATATTCTTATTTAAACACCACCTGAACAATATGGTACGGAGACGGATAAAGTGCCCTTTAAAAATACAAGCCATGTCATTTAAAGACGTGTGCGTAATCTCTTATTAAATTTCGATTTTCCTTGGCTTAAACTGCTTAAATGCTAACTGCTTGTGAGATACATCCGTGAAAAGTTGTGTTTAAATTGATATGCATTGACAATATCAGTTTAATAAATCTAAAAGTATGATAGCGTAAGTGAATACGTATACATATGTTAGGACAAAGACAGTTTTTTCATGTTTAAGTAAAAAATGAAATTTGATTGAATACGACAATTTATACTCATTCGATGGAGGCACAATTAGACAACTGAAAAATATTCATTACAAAAACAACGGATAATTTGCTCGTAATATGTTTATTTATTGATATTTTCAATAACAAATTATGTTGATGTTATGATCAATTTTACCAAATTAGACAATCGGAAACACGGTACCGGAAAACCTGTTATAAGCAATGTAAACCTCAAGCTCTGAACTTTGTTGGTAATCAATAAACATGAACGTCTAACACGGAAATAAGCCGTCAAGAAAACTTCATTGTTTGCGATACGTTTTCATACTCTTGTGGAAAGTTTACATACTATTTTAATTACGTTACATTCAGAATAAAGGACAATATTGGATAGTGTTTTATGGAACAAAATCTTAATTATCAACATGAAGGAGTATTGATATCATATATTCATTCTTAAAAAAATTGACACACTCAAAAGGAATACTTTAAAAATACTGAAGAAGAAAAAATGACTCGGCATAACAGACGATCCATCAAACTTTCATCTCGAGAACTAATACATCAGTTATTTGAAATGTGGGAACCTCAGTTTTCCGAGTCATATCGTCAAAGTGCTTGTGAAATTTTACCCGAACCAGAAGTTAAGAATAACAGGAAGATTTCAAAAGTTGGCAAGCTTAAAGCGGCTGAAACAGTTGTGGAAACGATAAACTTAATGCAAAAATCCAGGTCTCAGAGCAGAGGTAATTTAACAAGGATAAATTCTGTTGGTAGTTTGGAAAGTGATTCTCAGACTGGATCTGTCACAAGGAAAACAAGTGTAAAGAGAACATTAAGTCAAAGTTCAAGCAATTCTTGACTTATTATTAGGTTTTCTTTGGATATTATTTCTGTCTTGTTGGCAATTGTTTTCTATTATTGTAAATTTAACAGAATGCATATGTAATTTGATTCAATCGTTAAAAATAAAATTCAGTTGTAATTACAAATATGTTTAATACATTTTACACTATAACATAGTTTGATAAAAGACATTATCGATGATGAGTGAATTTTATGATGTCTTCGGGTTTGGGATTAGACAGATATATTTTAACATCCGCTTTGATGCCTACTCACTGGATATGACTGATAAACGTATTTTATCATAATACCACATTTCACTAAAGGATGCTGGTTTTAATTCAGGAACTCCTTATCCTTCTGAAGTACCTGAGTTTCACCGATCATTGGGTTCCATGTTGCTCAATCTTGATAGTTGTTTGTCTGTTCGTCTCTGTTAGACCATCCTCGTTTAGTCTGTTTTTCGTTGCGCGTTTTGATTAATGAATGTTAATTTGATTGTAATTTAATTGTTCATCGGTTGGTCTTAAATACCTGCTTGGTTGCGTCTGCTTTTTCATAGAGCTATTTCATAAGAGTTGGTTTAAACAATTATAAATAAACATTCGTTTGTATCTAAAAGATATACAAACAGTATACATTTATTTAAATTATAGATTAAATGTGTAAGTTTGAACTTCAGAAGTTTTGCCATTCATGTAAGGAAATGAATATTGATAAATCTATATTTACTTGATCCGATATCGTGCGAATTTATTTCTTATTTCAAATATATTTATACCACTCTTCTGATACATATTTCAACCTGTATGTACTATAAGTAAAAGTTTGGAGATTCATCAATTTTCTGGA
>CM034349.1:111170275-111243294 GCA_019925275.1 Mytilus edulis
AAACATCTTCAGATTTTCCATTTATATAGTTTTATCCGTGACCTCTTTGAAAATTCAGAACAATTATCGCACACCATACATCGAAGTTATGATTTTTTGGTAAATATTCATCAAGATTTGTCGAGAACTTAGCCGACAAAAAGTGGCGAAGGAAATAGAGAAAAGTGCAGAATAACAATATAAATATAATTTGACATTCATTTTAGTTTGAAAAAAAGTCAAACTACACAACTAATCATAGTATTAAGACGCAAATACAAATGATCAGTAAACATTAAAAAGGAAAACTGAAGATCGGGGTAAATATCATTTTGAATTGTAAATACAAGAAAAATACAAGAAGTTAGAATTATATTTTCCAAATTTTATAAAAATTCCACAAATATAAGGTAAGTCTGGTTTATTCCTAACATGTATTCGTGGGTCTCGTACTGTTGTCGAAAATAAGTTGGTACAGTTATACTATTGATTATTAAATAAATTTCATGTTAATTACTTAATCAAATATATGCGTTATTCTTACAACTCATTCATGCATAAAAGACGTGATTTTGAGTTAGTTGGGACAATATATTCCATACTTGATAACTTAACTTCGACATAATACGAGTATATTGATGATGTTTATGACCCCATTTTTCATTGTTTTAGTTGTTATTCCGTAAACTATAACAAATATTTTGCTACATTTTTTGTTTTTTGGATTTTTTTTCATTTATGCCAGTTCTGTTTCTGAACTGAAGGAATAGTTATATCTAAGTCTAATGTATGCGATTACAAACTCCGCTGTATTACAGTGGCAATCAGCAAGACAGACAACAACTTGCTGTACACGACAGCAAAACAAGTCGTATCGAATAGCTATTTCGAGCACCAAAAAAAAGTTAGTTGGGACAATATATTCCATACTTGATAACTTAACTTCGACATAATACATATAGTATATGGATGATGTTTATAACCCCATTTTTTATTGTTTTAGTTGTTATTCCGCAGACCTATAACAAATATTTTGCTACATTTTTTGTTTTTGGTGGGTTTTTTTTTCATATATGCCAGTTCTGTTTCTAAACTAAAGGAATAGGTAAATTTATATATGTATTACAAATAATTCACCCACAGTTATTTAAACCAAAAAAATCTCAGATTCCTGTGGTTGATATTTTAAAAAAAATGCATCGTCAATGAAATAGGAAAGTCCTAGATTTTACATTCATGCTTTTGTCAGTGTTTTGTTGATTGTCCCAACCGTTCCCGGGCACTTAGTAACACACGCGATAGTTATTTACATAAAAGAAAAGAAACGATACTGATATATCCTTTTCAAATGTGTGTATTGCATAAATCGCTTGAAAGAATATTAATAACTTATTTGTGTTAAGGATGTTCGCTACTCTGTTTAAACATAACAAGCTTTTTAAAAGACTGTTATAAATTGAAAGTATATAAACAAAGAAAATAAAAAAGCAGAAAAAAATGGAGGGTCCGTGTACTTGTTTTCGAGATATAAGCCGTTGAAAATTTGGCGGGAAATAATTCTCTCTAGATTTTTCTTTCACTTAACATTGGCACCTTTTTTGTGTAAAAAAACTATGAAAAAATAACAAGGATTTCATAATATTTTGAAATATGGCTTTTTAAATGATATGTAATAAAAATATGAAAAGAAAAGTAGGGGTTAGTGGGCAATTTTTTTTAATATTAAAACATGGATAAAACCAGAGGATTCCAAAAATCTGGCAAAATTTCAGAAAGTAGAGGAGCAAACATCCTTAATATAACAGTGTGTAGTTCGAAAAAACAGGTGCCAAATAATAACCCAGTTTAATGACAAAACTATCGACATCTGTAAGTTATTATCGCATATGACTTAGAGTGTCGTTTATTGCAATTTTATAAATTAAGTGATTGGTAATAACAATTTGAAATGAACCATTATTTCTCATTACTTCTGTTTTTCCATAGCGGGTTTCGGAGTTTTCTTGACAGGAGGAACAGCTCTAAATTACGACGTTACTCCGACTTATTTACTTGATATAGAATGTGGTGATCACAGAAGAAATGTATCTGATGTCCTCACAGTTGATCTCATTCGTAATGAGGTATGGTAAATGTCACGACACATTCCCTATAATCGGATACCGGTGTTGCAGTTGTCATGTAATGCATATCTAAGTATAATGTACGCGATTACAAACTCCGCTGTATTACAGTGGCAATCAGCATGACAGACAACAACTTGCTGTACACGACAGCAAAACAAGTCGTATCGAATAGCTATTTCGAGCACAAATCATATGTTATCAGAAGTAGTGGTAGATGGTTATAGGGTGTGTTGCTGTGTAACGAGTTCAATGAAATATCGTTCATAGAAATAAAAACACTTAAATATGTGACTATAACAAACAGAAATGTTTACCGAAAGACTCTTTATTGCCAAATACATCTCTTTATATGTATTATTCATGATCAATTGATTACTCATATATGTTCAATTACCAGTGTCTAAGAAGACAATTCTTTATGACATAAATAAAATGTTTCCAACATTTGAAAAGAGAACAATCATAATACTGTGTGCATCATTTGACATTTCCAACTCGGGAAAACAAAAACCTTATACTAATAATTGTATTTCGCAAAAAAATCATTAAACGAAAGTATCCGTCCGTTTTTTTATTTAGTGCTACATTTATAAATTTTAGCCACCATCAATTGTAAACCTACCAATGAGCTGTGAGATACAAGAAAGCATCACTGCAGAAAGTCTATTGTATACCGTATCTGTTACAGACCCAACCAATGACACAGTAACATGCTCTTTAACAACAGCAACTACTACCTTCTTCCTCCAGTCTGGCTCAAGTCAGTTTGGTATGTAACATGAATGATATAATGTTATAGATGCTTATGTAGTTACATGGAACACACTTTCAGCGAAAGGGTTAAAGTAAAAACAAAATAAAAGTGAGTTTATTTATTTATTTTTTTACATAAAAATCGTCAAATACGTTTCACAATTTTTACAATTTAAAAAAGAGCATCTCACATTTATTTTGTGTTAATTGTCTTTACAAGTATTAAATACATCAAGGATAACTTTGATTACGTACTTGTATTCTCATAATGCATTTAAATTATTTCATATAAAAAATCCTCTACAATATTAATGTCAAAAAGAGGCATTTGATAACATAACGATTTACTCATCCACATATAGCAAGGTTCGAATGTTACGCTAGCCAAAAATATAAAGAATACCGTACAATGCATTCTTACGTTAAAAATCTTGGCGTCGTGTAGAAAAAAATATCTTGTTTGAAACAAAACCATTTATTATGTGATTAATTTTTATAACGCGATATATACAAATAATTGTACGTGTAGGCTTTTAATATTTCTAAGAGTATAAGGCAGCTGTGGTGAAAAGTAAGGTGGCATATTTCCTTATATTTTATTCATTGTGGGGCGGTACCCGCTTTGTTTATAATAAAGTCAATGAACATCGATGGAAATCAATCTGCTCTCTGGTGTAGATCTTTGCAAGAGACTCCCGGTTTTATTTTTTGCTGCCTCGACTTTGTGGTTGTTATAATGGAATAATTTTTCATAATATCAAAAGCAATATGCTGGAATGTTTGTTTAAAAGGTCAAAGTCGCAATCATATTTGAAAATTTTGAACAGTTATGTGCGGCTCAGACCTTAAGGGTATAATAATTTTGTTACCTCTCAAAACTAAACCTCGAAAATTTATCAAAATTTTACTTACCCTACAACATATTTTCTATGGAAACAAATGTTTAACTGTCCAACACAATCTAAAATACAGACAAAAGATGCCTAAAGTTATGTATAGATTCGCAAACCATTGCCAGTTATACGTATCCTTTCTGTTTTCTGTATGTTGATATTTATCGAGTTGTATAACTTAAATACAAAGTTAGCTTAACAATGTTCAATTAATTAGTCACAGGTTCATGTAATACATGTAATACAGGTGATAAAAGGGTAAAAGATTCGAAAAAGCATTCACTACAAATGTAATGAGAGTGAGACTGAAAAGGCAGGGTATATCTTACATGAATCATCAGGTAAGAAAATCTGGCACAAAATGGATTTGTTTTACCAAGCAGTATACAATCTTATTTTTTTCTAATTAACACAATACATTCAGGAACTTTTCTAAAAAAAATTATAGTGTAAGAAAACCTTTATGCTTTTCTATTTTTTTCCTTTGCAGAAATTGTTCTTTACGAAACTAGTTTTATGTTTGATGAACAATAAATTATATTCAACAGAAACTGATATCTACGTTAGAGGGAACCAAGCTTTTGACTATGACGCTTTGAATCGATACACATTAGGAATAAAATGTGCTGACCAGCGAAGAAATGATACATCAGAATTTTATATATACCTGCTTCGTAATATGCCGCCATACTTTACAAATCTTCAAGGTACTTTTTGCTATCTATAAACGGTAAAATAATATGTTTTTCTTCAAGGTAAAACAAACTTGTACTACACAATAGTGTTTACCCATTATTATATTTTGAACAGAACGTTATAAATAAAGATCTTTTGAAAGGGGGATGATAACAAGATTACAATCAAAATGAAAAATGTTATAAAAAAGGCAATATCATGACCCAAAATGAGTCCTCAATACACTCAGATACCAGTAGCCGTGGATGGATTAACAGTTCTGCTGTAATATGAACATTATCACTTCTATTTGAGACAGTTAATTTGGAATTTAAAAGGTGTGGTTCACTTAGGCAGTAGTTTATTTATCTTAGCAATTACTACAGACATGTTGCATCAGCCTCACGATCTAGTCACATACTGAGCAATTCAAAAATAACACTAACCAGTTAATTAACTTATACATTTATCGAGGTGAATAAGGCAGCAACCATTTGATTTTCTGGGGGGGGCTATGGTTTTTTTTTCTGGACGAATTTTTTAAAACAATCTTTTTTTTTCGCGACAAGTCGAAAACAATTTTTTTCTTTCAATTTTAGCATTACATATAGTGGCAGCTGAGGGTGAAACAAACAAATTTTTTTTCTCAGAATCAAAAACAAATTATTTTTTTCTCCAAAAACTGGAAACAAACTTTTTTTTCCAAAAAAAACCATAGCCCCCCCCCCCCCCCCCCCCCCCCAGAAAATCAAATGGTTGCTGCCTAAGTCGGTAGTTTGTTATACCCCTAAACACTTTGACAATCATCTGGTGAATAAATTTGACCCAAGATTTGTGAAGCACAGATAGATGATATTCTTCTAAACACTTTGATTAGTACTTTATTTAGTAGAGATAACAAGTTCATTATAAAGTTAAAAAGAGCACAAACAACAACAAAATATAAGGTCAATATTCTCTCTCCATCAACAAACATATTGCTTATATATATATATAAAAATAAGGAATGTGGTAATGCAAATACGACAAATGTCCACCAAAACTTAAATGAAAAGCCATTATAAGTAGCCGTACGGCCTTCATCAATGAGAAAAACCCATACCGTATGGTCGGCTATAAAAGGCGCCGACATAAAAATGAAACAAGTTTTTAGAGAAAACCAACTGCCTAATTTATAACAAAACAATTAACAATAAAGGGCTGCGCTTTAGCGCATGATACACCCGTTGTTTGAAAGACGACGGGCGTATAAAAATGGCAAAAAAGACTACAATGACAATGAGGAGCAGCAAGAAGATAACAGGGAAAGTGAAGATGGTGAAAGTGACTCTACTGAAAGTTATGATCAAAATGAGGAAGTAGGTGATGAAAGTAAGGATTTCATTGACGACGGGCATATATAAAAATGGCAAAAAAGACTACAATGACAATGAGGAGCAGCAAGAAGATAACAGGGAAAGTGAAGATGGTGAAAGTGACTCTACTGAAAGTTATGATCTAAATGAGGAAGTAGAGGATGAAAGTAAGGATTTCATTGATGATGAAGATAAAGATTTCATTGATGATGAGGAGGCCTCTTCTGAGAATGAAAATGAGGATTTTTCTAATGATGAGGACAGTAATTACAGTGAAGAAGACACTGATGATTAAACATAGTGCAGCTTTTCAATATTTAGCATAAAAAACAAATATCATTAAAATTGGCATATAACATAGAAGTCTTCAATGCAATATAAGGAAAGTGATATATGATTATGGGTTTTAGTAATTCTATGGCTGATTTCCAAATTTTATAGTAGTTTGAAAGAAGGTAATTTTCTTGGGGTATATTGCTCATAGTTAGATTCTGTTGAACACAGTAAGGAATCCATACTAAATTATACAAAGATTTATGCAAAAGTTGTTCAAATGGTGCTTAATATGGTGGATAATGATTATTACCTTTTTATTGTTTAGAATATTCACAAGATGATCATATTGATAAATGTTTAGGAGACTTGATTTCCTTATTTTTTTCATAAAATGACACCCTTTAACATTTAAGGAATATTTAGTCACATGTTAGGATTTTCATGTTGTCACTTGTTCACTTATTATGTGCTATTGTAGACTAGTTATGTTTTATAACATTTTTTATTGCGCTCAACCCTTCCACCGAAACCGAACTCTATACAAAAAAAGCTGCAATGCTAAGGTATCATTTGTGATTTCAATTGCAACCAATTTTAACAAGAGTAAAACATCCTATATGCAAAAACAGTATTTGATTTTTATCCATAGCTTAGATAGTAAAAATGTTATCATAAAATGATATATGCCTCAGGGAACAGTTAGTATCTCAGGGACTGCTAATGTGCTTACATCCTTGCAACCATTCAATAATAGTACAAACGTATGATATTCATGGAACCTATTTTTTACAAGAAATGTAATGTTTTAAATTGAACTAAAGATTTTACAAATTTTATGTTTTCATCAGATTTTATTAAGTATTATTTGTTACATCAATAGATATAAACAATTCACCAAAGTTCATGGACATTGGTGAAAGCCTTTTTGAGTTATTGTCCGAAGTGTTAAAAATCCCCCTTTTTTATGAATAAAGAAAGCCCCATTAATCCAAAACTTAAAATCTGAAATTTATTAAAATTGAAAGGGAACTTACATCAATAGATATAAACAATTCACCAAAGTTCATGGACATTGGTGAAAGCCTTTTTGAGTTATTGTCCGAAGTGTTAAAAATCCCCCTTTTTTTATGAATAAAGCCCCATCAATCCAAAACTTAAAATCTGAAATTTATAAAAATTGAAAGGGAACTTACATCAATAGATATAAACAATTCACCAAAGTTCATGGACATTGGTGAAAGCTTTTTTGAGTTATTGTCCGAAGTGTTCAAAATCCCCCTTTTTTATGAATAAAGCCCCATAAATCCAAAACTTAAAATCTGAAATTTATAAAAATTGAAAGGGAGCTTACATCAATAGATATAAACAATTCACCAAAGTTTCATGGACATTGGTGAAAGCTTTTTTGAGTTATTGTCCGAAGTGTTAAAAATCCCCCTTTTTTTATGAATAAAGCCCCATTAATCCAAAACTTAAAATCTGAAATTTATAAAAATTGAAAGAGAACTTACATCAATAGATATAAACAATTCACCAAAGTTTCATGGACATTGGTGAAAGCCTTTTTTGAGTTATTGTCCGAAGTGTTGAAAATCCCCCCTTTTTCATGAATAAAGCCCCATAAATCCAAAACTTAAAATCTGAAATTAAAAAAAAACGAAAGGGAGCTTACGTCAATAGATATAAACAATTCACTTAAGTTTCATGGAAATTGGTGAAAGTATTTTTGAGTTATTGTCCGAAGTGTGGACGACGGACGGACGGACAACGGTATACCATAATACGTCCCGTCTAAAAGACGGGCGTATAAAAAAAAGAAAAAAAATATGAATCAACGACAGTACCTACACTTTGATTGTGTTCATGTGTTGTCTCATTGCCAATCGTACCACATCTTCTTAATTATATGACTATATACAATATGTCAAGCTATAAAATAGTCCTTTTGTTCAATAAATACTATGTAAGATCTGCCATTTATGACTCTAGTCAACGGCAACTACTGAGAATCTCTTGACTCTGAACAGCAAGCATATAAACATGTGCTCGGTTGATTAATCACTTCCTACTTTTTGACTAAAAGCAAATTTTTATATCGGTTGATGTACTTTGTACACGATTGCATACAACAACTTTATAAAGAGTACCGAAAAACATAATTTTGTGCAATAATAGCGATTGAACTATTGTTTATACAACAGTTTTGGTTTTTTTTTTATTTGCTCCGAAATGTAGAATGATAAAAGGAAGTCTCTATTAAAATAACGACATCCTTTGTTAATAAAAAGACTTCTAGAATATTACAAATGACATAATTAAAAGTGGTCTACTTGAGAATCAATTTTATAAGTAATAGTGATAAAACTCAGAAACACCGTTTAAAGATACAATTATTTTCCAATTGATGTTTGTGATCTTCTAAAGATACAATTGTTTTCCAATTGATGTTTATGATCTTCTGGCTTGTCCGTCTATAGGAGAGAAAGTCTTATGAATACAAGTAAATCTATACTTTTAGTTCCTTAAACTAAACATTACTTGACATGTAAATATGCTTAGTTTTTAATCTAGTTTTGGTTCAATGAAATGATTGATTGATTGGTGTTTGCTCAACTCCAGTGGCAACTATTTCCATATTGTTTTTGACAAGAAAAATCTACTATAGATACAATAGTTCCTGTAATGGAGGTCGCCCGCCATGAAGGTCAGGGAAAATGGGTCTTCCAACGGGATTAAGGGGATATTTGATAGTGAAATAAATTTTGTCTTGCAACAGTTCACATACTGATCCCTCAAGGGATTCGTGGCGTGCAGAGAGTGTTGCACCTTCTCTACAAAAGGTATCGGATTTAACGTCATCATTCTGAACGGCCTTGGCTGCTTACTTATACAGCCAAACGAAGGAACTAAGGTTTTGCTGTCATTCGAACGAAGATCTCTATATGCTCAAGTCACCCATCGGAACCCTATAACTAAAAACAGTAAAATTAGAAGAAATAAAAACTAATTTGTAACCTTTGAATCTATAAACGTTTGTAAGTTTATTTCAATTCACAAGAAATCAAACATTGGAATCAACATGCACATGTTCATTACTTACTTCAATAAAACATCAGCTGTATGTATTTAAATGGCTTTCTTCTTTGTCTGCAGCTAAAACAACAGTATCGGCACAGACAGTGGTGACTGGTCAGGTTGTATACAGTGTTACAAGTGTAGATCCAGAGAGTGACAATGTACAGTATACAATGACATCCAGCAGTGCGTCGGCGCCATTTTCAATTAACCAGAACAGTAAGTGAAACGTTTTATCATCAGTTATTTTTAAGATATTACATCATACTAATTTGTCATAATTTTTATAGTGCGTTCTTTAATATGTCATGATTTTTATAGTGTGTTCTTAAGTTGCGATCTTACACCACTGTTAAAGATAAGGGAGATGGTTTGACGGCCGCACACATTTTTTGTGCCTGCCGAAATCATGAGTCGATAATTCCGTGCTATTTAGTCAGTTGATGGATGGTTGTCTCCTTGGAAATCATATCACATTTGTAGCTAGTATTCTATTCATTGCAAGATGTATTGAAAGTTTTAACTCTTCAAAGAAACCAGGCTTACACTTTGGGATACATACTCAGTGAAAAGCTCACGAGAGTTTATGTTTCAATTGTTTGTGAATATGCAGAATCCAAAGTTAAGTCACGAGAGGCACAAAACATTAATTATAAGAAAGGTTTCAACGAAAAATCACAAGAGTAAAAGAATAGATATGATTAGACAAGAGACAGTTTTGTTTATACTACACTGCGCAGTCAGTTATATATAATTCAACACTGAAAACTAAACGTTTAGCAACATGGTCCAAACCATGAATTAACACATGTACTGAATATATGTCGCACGGGAACTGTCGTCCAAATTAATGTATGGTGGTCTCTGAACATCTCTGAAATATTTACACATTTGAGAACACAGTAAATGACACATGAAATAGCATTCCATATTCTTTGGAAAGCAGACTATGAAAAATAATGTTTACCGTACATAAAGATGAGTATATCACTTACAAATTTGTAAAAAAAAAATCAGCAATCCGTCGGTAAAGACAACAGAATAAAGCATTCAAATAAATTAATTGAAAGTCCATCATAATCGAAAAGTCATTATAAAGTCAGTGAAGCTGTTGGGTGCTGCATACGTCAAATTCGATAAACTTCATTTCAGGAAGTGTTGTTTAGAATGACGACAGTATGAATTGATACAAAGTTAACTGTGAATAAACATTGCATAGTTCTAATCTAACACATGGGGAGCCGTGGTCTAGTGGTTATTGCATCGGACTACTAACACAAAGGTTCCTGGTTCGATTCCCGTCTGGGATGAAAATTTCAGGAACTGAATTTTCGGCTCTCCCTTGACACCATTTGCGAGTATGGTTTCGAGAAAACGATGATAGTCCGTCGGAAGGGGACGATAAATGACTGATCCGTGTTAAGAGAGAGCCATATCTCTTGCACGTTAAAGACACCCTTGTAGATTTCAAAAAAGAGCAGGCTAATATCGCTACAAGGCAGCACTCGCACCCGCAAAGTGGAAAGGGATTAATATAAGTTGCAAAACTTGTTTCCCAATCCACTATAAATAAATATGTTTAAACTAACACATAATACTGATCATTAAATTGTAAAGGACCCAAGCTAAAAAAAAATACTCAATAATTTTCATACAGATGAAAATCACGCAAATAAGGTTTATTTTGCTTCTGAATAGTTCTTACAAAATATGATCTTACAAAAATCATATTACATAAAGGAAAGAATATTGTTTCGAACCTATAAGACGAGAAAACAAAAGAGAACAAAAATAATGACGATCGTATTCGACCATCTTTGAAAGAGAAATTCTATACTAAAGATATTGTAAATTCAAATTTATTTATATATTTTTTCAGCTGGTGAAATATCTTTGAGTCGTTCAATAAACACGGAGTTGTCAGCTGGATATGAGTTATATATAAATGCATCAGACGGCAGGAACAATGCTGCATCTAGAACATTGTCAGTAAGAATTACAGGTAACTCACGAAGAGTTTTATCTTTGTTTTTGCTTTCTGTATATTTTTAGCCAGTTAGGAAACAAAAATTAAAGGTATTTGTAGGATTCGCAAAGATAGTTTTGAATCAAAATCAATTACATCCATAAACCGTTCATCATTTCCTGTCATTTTTTTCTTTATTCTTTTAATTCATTTTTGAAAATGCAGGTTTCTTTTTAGGGATGTAGTCAGGTGAAATTTTAAACAAATCTGGAATTTAAAATTGGTACTTTAAATCAGAAGAGCAATACTAGTAGTTTTAAAAGGAGTAATATAAAAAAAAAATATGTTATGAAACTCAGTTCCGAGATATTTGATTTTTCGCAAACTAAAGAAATATAATTTGCTCAAATGTGTGCAAAAAAATGGAAAAACATACGGACATGGTGAGTAAATTGAGGAAACAAAAGACAAAGTAACAAAATTTCCGTCATTAAGTAAACAGATTCTGACAAATATTTCTTGTAATCTTACGATATACATTGCACTATTTTGTCAACAGGGGTGTTATTTCTATATCTTTTATTTTTATCTTTAGAACCAAAATCTGTCAATAACTTTTACAATGTAAACATAACATTTCGGGACGTGCTTGAATGATTATGAATATGACATATTTTGTGCTTGATCAGTATAACTTGAAATGCATAACTCCCATTGAAGTTTTATTGCAAATAATCTGTAATTTATCGATACGAACGATTGGTCATTGGTGATTCAATATCAAATCGTTTTCCGTAAGCTCTAAAACAGAAATAAAGGGAACAATATTGTTTTACAAAATGTCACAGTATTTTTGTCTAGGAAACATCAACTCTGAATGAAGTTAGTGTAATTTAAAAGATGTTTGCATGCAAACAATGTTCAGTCTTCAGATTCCTCATTTATTTCTACATTACATCCCTACATAATTTTAAGAAAATTACAAATTTCTTTCGCTTTGGTTACAACACCACGATATAAACTTTATGTTTTAAACTATACACATCGTATAAAGTATTGCAACACCTAGATTTTTCATAAATTGAAAAATCAGCCTCTTATTTTGGATAGAATATGATAAAATATTTGTAACATAATATTGAAACATAGTTTATGATAACATGGGCATTTAAACGAACAAAAAATGTATGAAAAAAATGTTTTATCTAACCACAATTTTAATAACAAAATGAAGTGTTTTTTGTACATAAAAATTCATTTTACAACTTTTACTGTAGTCGAACTTTACAATGTCAGGCATTTCAAAATTAATCTCAAGATGATTGTTCACATCATGGTTGATCGTTAAACGCCAAAGAATTAGTACTTTGTGAACAGCCTCCATTCAAACGGATAACCGCCTCTTAACGTCTTCTGATTCCTGCCATAAATCGACTTAATTGTTGCTAAGGTAGCAGAAACCATTTATGATGAAGGGCATTGTTTATTTCATGACGTGTTTGAACTGTGGTGTCCTTTCGTGCACTTTGCGCCCAATAATGTTCCATATATTGTCGATATGGTTCAAATCCGGGCTACGATCGGGCCACGAAAGATGAACCGAATTCCATTAGAACAATGGATCTTCCTCCACGATGCTAATTTCCAACTTTGGCGAGCTCTGCACTACATTGGATACGGACAACTGTGTGTCTGTTCGTAAGCAAAGGTCCCCGAAAAGGTCTTATCGCACGATAACCAGAAGCGATGAGTTGATCTCGAACAGTTCTTGTTTAAAGGCTCCTGTATGGCCACCACTCTCTTGTTATTGGATTGTATTGTATGCAATGGGTTTCCTTCTGACCAACCTTCATTATGCTTGATTTTCCCAAGTTAATGGTATAAGAAGTCTACTTGATCTCGGAAGGTCTTTAACATCGTTTGTTGCCTGATTTTATTCTCAAAACGACGTATAGTGGAATGGTGATGACCAACAATACTTGCAATTGTCACAGCGATATACCTGCTTTTCAATGCTGGTAATCTGCAATCTTGCTGCAGTTAAGAGGTGTTGAGGACCCATTAAAAGGTGTCAATCACATAACTTTATAAACTTGGTTATTTAAAGTGTTGAAAACAATAAGGATAAAAACATCTGTTTTGTTGTTTATGGGTACAGTAGCTACATGTGCAAATAAGAAATTATCGAGTCGATATTTATTGATTAAACTCAGGTGCTATTTAGATAATGTTTAACTAGTTCTATTTCAACAAATTATATCACCAAAAAATATAAAGAGTGGTTTTTTTTTTAATTTCAATTTCAATTTGGTGTTGCAATACTTTTTTCCCATGTGTATAGATACATTAAATTGAATCCTTATTAAGAACTATATACATTCTAGTCGTCAAATTGTTTGTCTAAACATATTTATTAAATCTTAAACTATTCTTTATACAGCAACTTATGATCTTCACACTTATGTTGAATCATTGGTACAATCAGGTTTAAAAGTTCTAAGATATTATATCAAATTCAAAATCCTTACAATATTGCGTTAATATCAAAAAGAACTGTCTCTACTTATCAATTTCATAATTAAAGATCACTTTGAAAAGTCACACTGATTCCATAAAATACACCGATAATGATATAAACAAAATGCATGTGACTCAATTTATTCGTGATATGTTTTCGCAGACTTTGATACAAGAGTAGCCGTTTTGGTTTGTAAAATTGTTTAGTGTGTCATATTCCTTTTTTTTTGAGGATTTCGTATGCCTGTTGATTCATGCATAGCAAGAAATGATTACTCTGTCGTTGTACCAGGTCACGTTCCTATATGAAGCGTTATTCAAATCCCTCCGTTTATCATTTTACCTTGATTTTTATCTTTTTCAAGGATTTCGAACAGCGGTAAACTACTTAAAAATGTTCTTGATGACGATAAATCCAGTAAAGAGCTTTGGATGCACACAGTTTACAAAGTGTTATTTCCATTAAGAGTTGAATTCCGGAAATCTGAGGAGTAAACTATGATTTCACATACGTACAGTTAAATATATAGTTGTATTTTTTTCAGATATCAATAAACCACCTTCATTCTTAAATCCGTCACAGACAGTTACTGTATTAGAGGGCATCATCATCGGATCATCTATTCTAAAACCAATATTAACAGACGATGATGTATCTGATACTCATACGTTTTATGCATCGTATTCTCCACCAGAAGGTGTCATCTACTTTAGGGTAAACGCCACAAGTAAGATTTATGTATTGTGCTTGGTAAAAAAACAAAGATACTATTTATACAGACATTTTTATTTTTTTTTAATTAATTAAAAAAAAAGATCTGCCCAAATCACAAATTTTAATCAAAACTAGTATTTCAGTTGAAGCTTTGCGGGCACCAATACTTTAACAAATGAGGTGGTCTAAGTAGATCATAAACGTGGTTTTTACTTTGATTCTGCGACTTAAAGAGTTTGTATTGTCGATTTGTAATCTTCGTCATCGTGTTTAGTTCATTGTTGCCTTTGATGTGCTATCAAATAAAAATTAAAGCTTTTTATGCATGTTTAAATACACTTCAACTATGTTGAGAAATGTGAACATAATTTACTAACACAATCATATTTGTACAAACGATAAAATTAAAAAGATAAAACATGGCAATAGGTTGGCTATTTATTTGTAGACATTTTCCTAAAGTACTTTCTATTTTTATTTTAGCTGGATTAATAACATCGACGGTTGCAATTGATTACGAGACTATTCCCTACAAAACCTTTCTGTTAACAATTACTGGGTCAGATTCTCTGATGGTGGACACCACTAATATAACACTTAATATACAGAATATGAACGAACCTCCAAAGTTTACAAAAACAAAATATGCATTCACAGCTATAGAAAATAGTGTAAGTGAAAAGTATTTTCATTCATTAATTAGTTCTTAATTAGATGTAGAAAGATTTTTTTTGAGTGCCAATAAGACAACTCTCCATCCAAGTAAACCATTATATGTCAAGGTACGGCCTTTAACACGGAGCTTTGGCTCACACCGAACAACAAGCTATAAAGCTCCCCAAAAATTACTAGTGTAAAAACAGAAGGAAAATACAAAGTTGGCATTCAAAAATTAGAAGACCAACCAAAACCAAAATAACAAACAACGATATGTCTGTGCTGACATCAATTATTATTGATATGGTCATATATATAAATTAACTGTTTACAAAACTTTTGAATTTTCTTTCTCATGAATGGATTACCTTAGCTGTTTTTGCCAATATCTTTGGAATTTTGGTCCTCAATGCTCTGCAACTTCGTACTTTATTTGACCTTTTTACCTTTTTTCGATTCGAGCGACTCTAATGAGTCTTTTTGTAGACAAAACGCGCGTATGGCGTAAATACAAAATTTAATCCTGGTATAATAATGAGTTAATTCACACATGTGTTTATCAAAATGGTTATTTACAATCTGCCAATATGAAATTAAAAAAACCTATGTTTAGGTCTTTTATATCATTGGATTTCAAATCTTTGGTTTTCGTGTTCTCGGTGACGGCAAATCCAGAATAGTTATTTAAACACACCAAATCAATACTGTTATTTTCATTATTCTTGTAAGTTGCAATTATCTTTTTCTATTTTCTATTTGATATTTATTTAAAGGCTCGTACTATTCTACAAGATCCATATTACCAGTTTTCAGACGAAGACGGTGATACCGTTAAATTCTCCTTAAATTGCGGAACAGATACTGGATTGCTAGACATAGATTCAAGTACTGGACTCCTGTCATATGCCATTGATTATGACTTAGACGTAGCTGGTACATCTTCACTTATAATCTGCGAGATTTATATTACTGACAATGAGTACACTGATACTGCTTATCTCAACATAACGGTACTTGATGCCAACGACAATTCTCCATCGTTTCTGAGTGATGAATACACCTTTGTTGTTGTAAATAGCCAGTCCATTGGATCCACAATAGGCAAAGTTGATGCCAATGATAATGATGTCGGAACTAACGGTGAGATAGTACACAATTGAACTTTTTTATTTTATCTTTATCTTTTTTTATTTTTCGGTGCGATTGTATTTAAGAATCGGTGTGGTTCTTCACGAAGTAAGATTTTTCAAGACCTACAGGAAGAAATAAGAAACCGTGATTCCCATTTTTGTCAATAAAGCACTTTAAGAATTGTCAGTGTGTTCGAGTTTTGGGGTTAAGTAGATTTGTAGATTTTTTATGAATCGACTACTGATTGATACTGTAGGTTAAATAAATTCAATTCATCATAATATTTCTGAAAACCATTTAACTGTAGAAAGAATGCTGGTAAAACTATATAGGGTGAAAAAATAGAACATACACAATTTAACAAAATTTGGTTTATCTCACAGATTTAAATAAAATTAACTCAAATATGAAGTTTTATAAATATTTCATGAAGATTGAGAAAATCCTGGGCCGTAACTATGATGATGCATAAATTCACAGTTTACAGTATAAATAGTTTACTTAAAGCCCTGAATGCAAAATAAATTCATAATATTAATTCCTATTTGTAAGTTTAATTGTTTAGAAGAGCTTATATTTTCTCTTCGCAGTCATTGAAACTTACAGATCCTTCCTGATTATTATCAATTGGTGTTTAGTCCTGTCGATAACACATTAGTAAGCCGTAACACCTAAAT
This sequence comes from Mytilus edulis, assembly GCA_019925275.1. Lineage (NCBI taxonomy): Eukaryota > Metazoa > Mollusca > Bivalvia > Mytilida > Mytilidae > Mytilus > Mytilus edulis. Next base: position 111,187,071 of record CM034349.1, read on the forward strand.
GTGATTATTTGCACTGCAGCATAATTTATTACAAGTTAGAAATACAAATATTTCTCAATAAAACTTACAATTCTGTGTTCTATCCTAAATATGTACTAAATATTGCATATTGCTAGACACAGCAGAATATTTTAGGAAATTTGAGGCCCCAGGGGCAAAAAAAAACAGAGAGTAAAGCCTACACCCTGGTTCATGAAACAAATAATTTAACTTGTAAATGCTATGATTTTATTATTTTAAAGGATTTTTGTATAGAAAACTACAACTTTGCTTGGAAGTTATGCAGATGTTCGCAGTCATTCCTATAAAACTTTTAGTGAATTCATACATCAAACTGGTATCTGCATACATACAACTATTGCAAATATTGCTTTTTTTAACACTTCTAGTTCATATAGTAGCTTACTTATGTTATATATATGCTTAGGGATACTACTGTTGTGACAAGATTTCTAAACTGACCATTTGAGGCAAAAATTGTGAATTTTCGTTATGAAATAATCATACAGTAAGATGAAGACTGGAGACAAAGGCAGGATTAAATACTTGATATAATCTTGAATGTTAACTATTTTGATCTAAGTGCCACTGATGAATCTTATGTAGACGAAACGCGCGTCTGGCGTATTAAATTATAATCCTGGTACCTTTGATAACTAATTAGAATGATTGACTGCTAAACATTACATTTAAAGTATTCTGAAATGCTTTCAATTTGTTATTAGAATAGTTTTAAACAGGTTCTGGAAAAAACTAAAATAGAGGTGGGGGTATAAAATGTACTGTAAAGAAAACTTATAGTAGATACATTGATTTCTTCAAGGCTATTATTCTGGTAAATAAGTATTAATGTGAGAAAAAGTGTTAAAGAGAGTTTTCTATTTGAATAAATGTTTGTATAAGTTGCACTTTGTAAATACAGCTATTTCTCAAACCACGCCTCTTTTGGGAAGTCTTTTGGGAAGATATATGATATTCATAGAAAATTAATTTTGTTTATGTACTGGTTCCTCCCAGTTATGATCCCTATGTTTCATCTCATAGAGACATAACTTGGGAATGTTACTATTAAATATACATATGCATATTGTTAATATTGAAATTTGTGGTAATCTTTCAGTCAAGGTAGGGCTAGTCAAGAAATATATTGTTAGTTTAAACTTTTTGAAGTAAAAGTTCCTATGGGAAATTGCTTTGTCAATATTAACAGAAATGCAACCTTTAGAATAATGTTTATTCATTGTGAGACAGCCTTGCAAACAATAAATTTTAATACAAAGGATTCAACTAGTGTATATGATTCATACAATTATAAGAGTATTGAGCCTTATGTGTACTTATCTGAATAAGTATATAAAAAAAGAAGATGTGGTATGATTGCCATCGAGACAGCTCTCAACAATAGACAAAAATGGCACAGAAATTAACAACTATAGGTCACCTTATGGCCTTCAACAATGAGCAAAGCCCATACCGCATAGTCAGCTATAAAAGGCCCCGAATTGACAATGTAGACAATTCAAGAAAACTAACGGCCTAATTTATGTACAAATAAATGAACGAAAAACAATTATGTAACACATAAACAAACGACAACTACTGAATTATAGGCTCCTGATTTGGGACAGGCACATGCATACAGAAAGTGGCGGGGTTAAACATGTTACCGGGTTCCAAACCCTCCCCTAACCTGGGACAGTGGTGTAACAGTACAACATAAGAACGAAATATAAAAATCAGTTGAAAAAAGGCTTAACTTATCAGATGGATAAAAATACAAATACATGTGGACGTGGTCGGATACTTGTAAATCCCAACAAAAAGACAGTAAGTACAGATCTGAGAGTACTCGCAGTTATTGACAGCTAGTTCAAAGCCACTAACAACTAATAAAACAAATCGTGCATCTAAGACTAAACTTCTAGTTCGTTAGAGTATATGCTATGCTTAGCTGAACAGTTCATTCATTTACCTATATATATTCATCCTGTTGTTCTGACCTGAACCAAATGGTTATATTTTGTCAAACCCTATCAAGAACGTTTCTACAAAACATTTAAGAATACAACGTCATGTAAGGGCAGTGCTTCTTTTTTATTTTATATCTTCAAGAGAAGTATTCCATTGGTTTTAAATTTTAGATATGTCTTTCCAATACTTTACACTCAGAGTTTTCAATTTTATTCTAATAATTTATTGTAGGAAACGTTCTTTATCATCTTGCACAGGAAGATCTAAACAACGGGTTGTTTAGCGTATCGTCTGATGGTTCCATCATAATTCAACAATCTCTTGAAAGTTTTGTTCCGGGTACAAGTCTCAACCTTACTGTTTATGCGGTGGATAGCGAGGGTCAACAAGATACTGCCTTGGTCAATGTCATTTTACCTGTTGTAGAATCAAACGGAAATGTTTATGTAGATGTGATATACTATAAGTCCTTCTTTTCATATGCTCCGAACATGGCATGGTTTGTTCCATTGATGGTAATCCTTTTTGGAACCGTTATCATTGTGTTCCATACTGTATTTAAAGGATATTGTAGATGCAAAAAATAGAAAGGTAAATTTATTATATTTATCGCCCTTATATGACTTTAGGGAGATGTGGTGTATATGTCAATACGACTGCTACCTAACAACAACAAAGCTAAAGACATAGAACTGTTAATTTTTAACATAAAATATGGTCTTCAACAGCAGAAAAGTGTCATTATCATTTACAAAATTTGAAGTTTACACAACTCTTAATTGTGTGAAGAGAGTTTTTGAAAATCTGTAATCAACAACCCCGTCTCTAAGGGTATAACCTAAAGATATAATTACAGACCACCACTTATAAGGTGTCCTGACTTGGAACATGAACTTCACATGAGATGAGGTTAAACTAACTGTTTCAGAAGTTAAACATTCTTGGTTTTTAAATGTTTGGCTTTGATTGTTCAACTTACTTCAGGAAAACGCTTGGACGCACGGGAGCGTTATTTTTTTTATTTGACTTTCAAATAATTAAAATTGTATTTATTGCAGTAGTGTAAAGCAGGAACGATTGACGATTGAAATAGAGACAGAGGAACGGAGTTTTTCAATAACCCATATTATCAATATATCATGAAAAAACCAAATGCATTAATATGCAAACTGTCAATAGCAGTTCAGTGACTTTTGAAATTAATTCTTGCTGTAAAATCTAAAGAAATTGAGTTTTGTTGCTTGTGTTTTCATTCTTCTATATTTGGATGATTTTTATTAAAACGATTGACGCCGGACACCTGAAAAGTGAGGATATTTACCATTCACAACATTTCGCTACACTTTAAAAAAAAAGTCAATCAATCTGAAACAAAACGCTTTACATGACTCACTTTGTATGAGAAAAAACTTTTTTAACCAATACCGAATACTTCAACCTTTGTTTCGGTGATTCGGTACAGGACAGCTAGCAAACCTCCCGCTTTTATGGCATTGTTAAATATAACACTAACATAATAACATTACATGACAGGACTGCAGTACAAATAAATACAAGAACATTACAGACAGAGAAATACACAAATAAACATTACAATAGGACATTTCGACATGCTAATTGTTATCAAATGTACCAGGCCTACAATTAAAACATTTCACTAAAGAGACATTTATTGTCGAAATGCGCATTTGGTGAAGTTAAAATGGTAACGTAAATTTTATATATTATATAAATAAATCTCATCAAAGATACCAGGCTTATCAATTCGTTAGCAGGGCCATAGTAGCGGCTCTCCCCATATATTAGCTTTCGTTCTATCTAAGTGCATGTTCCTATCAAGTTTTGCGTGTTTTTATTTAATTTTTCCCTTCTCGTGTACGATTTTTTGTTTATTCTTCAAATTGTCTTCTTCTCACATTACAAATTATAGTTGCGTTGGTATTTAAATTGTATATGAAAAATTGCAATGTCGAAATGAAGAAAAGCTAAATGTAAATTGAAGTGGTAATTTTAAGTGTGTCATTATGATTCTGTTTTACTTTATGAAGGAAGAAGATTATATTGATATAGGCAATTGGTTCAAATCTCACAAATCGATTAAGAAGAAAAAAGTAACAAACAAATTAAACCTAATAGAATGCATAATTTCTAAAAGGAGCAAGTACAAATGAGTACCATGTTATGCAATAAAATTCAGAAAGGAAACAGGGAATGTGTCAAAGAGACAACAACCCGAATATAGAGCAGACAACAGCCGAAGGCTACCAATGGGTCTTCAATGTAGCGAGAAACTCCCGCACCGGAGGCGTCCTTCAGATGGCCCCTAAACAAGACAATAACAATCAAAACCAAGGAGTAAACAAAGACTCATAAAACCAAAAGACATTTACATCAACAGTTATAAAAAATAACTAAGAAACAACACGAATAAAACAATACAAATATGTATACTATACTAATTTCTCGTTAAATTGTTCACATTGTACGGAAAGAAAGGTACGGGAAGATAGATACTGACCCGAAAATTGCAAATTTAGTTATTATGAGCATCTCAATACTTGTATTTCTGTGCATGGAACGAAAGAAAAAGGTCATGTCAAATTAAAATAAACCGGTTTCGTCAATGTTGTTTACTACACAATCACCCGGTTTCGTCTATATATATCACCCGTTTTATTTTTTTAAACAAACAAATTAATAAAAAGCAACGTTGACACGGATCTGAACATTGTCTTTCGAGAATTTAAATATATATTTATTGTAAAGTAAACTTGGCGTGTTAAAATCTATTTTAAACGGGCACGTTTCGACATAGGTAATTATGGTAATACACATTTCCTAATGAAAGGTGTATCCCTTATTTCACTTAACTTCAAACTAATTTAAATTTGTCAAAGAGGGGAATTTTGTACCATAATTGGCAATAAACAGCTGCGCCATTACCGCATGATACGTTCGTCGTTTTATGAGTGAAGTTGTATGCAATAATCAGAAATAGTTTCTGAGATAGGTCGCACCATGTGAAAACCTCTATTCTTTTTTACAAAAAACTCAATAACTCTAAAATAAAAGTTTGAATCATCACCAAAAAGTATAGAGATCTTAAGATTGATATGAATAAGAAGTGAGTAAAATTTAAACAATAATCATAAATAGGTTTTGAGATACATCGCAATAAGTGAACCCCCTTTTGTTTTACCAAAAAAAAAATCAATCACTCTATTAAACCAAAATTTTAAACATCACCAAAAAGTAAACAGAAGTTAAAAGATTGATATAACTGAGAAGTATGTAAAGTTTGATGTAGTTATAATACTTCGTTTTTGAGATATGGCGCGACATGTTAAAAAACCCACATTCCTGTTTCACTTACATTTCCTGTAACTCTAAAAGATTTAATTTGATTTTCACTAAAAGGTTTACAGATCGTTTGACCATTATAAGAAATAACTATGTTAAATTTTAAGAAATAAGATAAGCTGTCCTCAAGTTACGATCCGACATGTTTATGCTGGACAGACGGATAGACGGACGGACGGACCGAATGACTGATAGATGGAGGAACGGACGGATGAAAGGACGGACGGACGGACAGGTGGGCGGACAGACGGACAGACGGATGTATACAATAATACGTCCTGTCGAAATTGTGACGGGAGTGAAAAAACGCAAAGATATGAAAAAAAACTCGTAATTAAAGGTCAATAAGTTTTATTAGGATGTCGGCCAAGTCGACTTATTTGTATATTTTGTCTTCCTTATCATTTTTGCTATATAACTTTTATATATATTTTAAAAAAAATGTATAGAAATCGATAAAAAGAACTTGAAATTCGTCACTTATCTCATAAAGTGTATACCGAATTAAAATATTGTAAAAAATAAGAAAACAGGGACATCCGCGAAATCGGATTATGTGAGTTGGGATTATGTTTATTATAAACAAGAATGAAATCGTTAGATCTGTGTACCATACTTGTATATGTTCCAGTCAAACCTTCTAACTTTTGACATATGCAGCTTTATACAAATCATGAGTTCCAGTGGCGGATCCAGAACTTTTCCTAAGGGGGGGGGGGGGGGGGGGGCGCTGACTGACCTAAAAAGGGGGGGGCACTCCAGTCATGCATCAGTGATTCCCTATCAACCAAATTTTTCCCACGAAAGGGGGGCGGTCCCCAGCCCCCCTCCCTTGGATCCGCCTATGAGTTCAAAACGCTATGAATTCGAATCACTAGGTCTCGCTCGTTTAAAAATATCAAGGAGAATGTTTGTAATAAACATAATCCAACTCACATAATCCGATTTCCCGGGTATCCATGTTTTCTCATTTCTTACAATATCTTAATTCGGTATACACTTTATGAGATAAGTGGCGAATCTGGAAGACGTATAGGTTGCACGCCCCCGACCCCATCTTTGGTTGCCAAAGCTATATTGATTCATGTATTTAACGATTTTGTAAAGCAAAAAATAATCAAAATATTGTTCAACTCGGCGGTATGTAAAAGCTGTTCGAATAACGTCCACTTTGAAATAAACTGAATCCGTCTGTCCGTATATATTGTCAAAATATATTGACCAACGTCAGTTTACGATCATCATAACACAATGGCGACAGTACAGACCCGTTTTTTTTTAGTAATGTTAACAAAATAATTATTATTGAATTTTTTCGATGACCTGAGACTATTATACTAATTTGTACATAGCAGTATAGTTACAATTAGTGATAAATAAATTCTTTTTTAATGCATGTGTGGCGTGATCAGTTACATCTAAGATTTGATGGTCAGTTCTTAATCAGTTTAATTATCTTTCATCTGGATTAATGTGACACTTTATACGATACATGAGTTGCACAGTTGAACTGCAATAGCATTTACAAGTTTATCCAAATAATATAAGACCCATTAATCAAGATCAAGATGCTATTGACTATTCAGAAAATCTCAAGATAGATGGAGCTGTCTTATTTTTAGATTTTAGCAAAGCTTTTGACTCTCTAGAGTGGATCTTTATGTGTGAAACACTAAAAAAATTTGGTTGTAAAGAAAGTTTTTTAAAATGGATTCAACTAATGTATTCAGATATTAAGGGATGTATAACTAATAATGGCTGGGTTTCAAGTCGCTTCAAAGCATTCCGTGGTATTAAACAAGGCTGTCCGCTGTCTTCGTTACTTTTTGTTCTTGCTGTAGAAATAATGGCTATAAAAATTAGAGAAAATAAAAATATTAAAGGATTAGAAATTAAGCTAGAAAGCAGCACTAATACCCGAAAAATATGTCAACTAGCAGACGATACTACTCTGTTCCTACATTCTAAACAGGACATTACAGCTGCATTAAATTTAATTGAAACATTTGGTGACTTCTCTGGCCTTAAACTTAATAGAACTAAAACTGAAGGAATATGGCTTGGCAAATTAAAGCACTACAAAGAAAAATATGAAGATATCAATTGGAGTAATAAACCTATCAAAAGTTTGGGAATTTATTTTGGACACAATAAATCAGAATGTCAAAATCTTAATATTGAAAAACAAATATTGAAATGTGAAAAAATAATAGCAAATTGGAAGAAAAGAAAACTAAGTATATTAGGGAGAATAGTAGTAACTAAATCTTTAATTCTACCAAACTTAACATATATAGCATCTAATACTGTAATACCAAAAGATTCGCTACAAAAATTTAAAACCCTCATATACAATTTTATATGGAATGGTAAAAGAGATAAAATTAAAAGATCAAATCTTACAACAGAGTACAAAAAAGGGGGACTTAAAATGATAGACATTGACATTTTTATAAAATCCATACACATAGGCTGGATAACAAAATTATTTAATACCGAAATTGACAATTGGACAGTTATACCAAGATTTTATTTAAATAAATTTGGTAATAACTTGATCATATTTCTAATGAATCTAAAAAATATAAATGATCTAGATAAAACAATTTTCAAAAGTGTTCCAGAATTTTACCAAGAATTAATTAAAACTTGGATTAGTGTTAAAGGAGGTGGGTCATCATACCCACATGACTTTCTACAAATAAGAAAACAATTTATATGGAGAAATAATTTTATCAGACTAAATGGAAAATGTTTATTTTTTGAAGAGTGGGTAAAAAGCAATTTGTTTTTCATAAATGATATCATAGATGATAGAGGTCAAATTTCAGAAACATATATACTTTCTAAACTAAAAAATAAACAAGATTGGATCAGGCAGATATCCTGCATTAAAAAAGCAATACCAAATCAATGGCTTACCATAATAAATCAAGATAATTCAACTAAAACTAAAGTTAATATTCATAAAACTATAAATAACCTAAAAATCATGCTTAATAAAGAAATTAATTCTAAAATGAGTACAAAACAAATTTATAACATTATTATAAATGAAAACAAACCAGACAAACCTATAGGAGTTATAATGTGGGAAAAATTGTTTGCCAAAAACCTTTACTTCAAACTAGAAAATTGTTTCAACTTCATTTTTAACTACTTACCTGACAATAAACTGAAAATGTTTAGATGGAAATTAATTCACTATATACTTCCATGCAATGATTTATTAGTAAAATGGAAAATACTCACAGATAATAAATGTAATCATTGCAGTTTAAAAGAAGATTACGAACATTTTTATTTTTCTTGCAGTTACAACAGTGATTTTATATCAAAAATACTGAACCTTCTTAAATTTATAGGTTTCAATGAAAGCATTCTTAATATGGAAAATCTTATAGTAGGATATAAAATAAATGATGAAGCTTACTATGAAATTAACTTTCTTTTGACTGTAATATTGTTTTCTATCTACAAATCATATTACATCTCTGACTCAAAGAGAACAAAAATAGATATCTTTAAGATATTCAAGGCAGAAATAAAATATATAGTTGAAGTCAATAATGTAATTAAAAGAAAAAACAGTAAATTGATCATAAAAACCCTAAACTACATAAATGATCATAAATAATAATAAATATCCCTGAGGTCACATGACCCAAGTATTAAGTCACGTGACTTGAGTATGTCAGGTGACAATAATGTACTTTAACATCTAACACATGTTAAAAAAAATGAAAATATATTATTCAATATTGTTTAATATACACTTTTTTCTTTACTTCTTCTTTTACTATTTATTTTATTTTGATTTTGACAACTTTGTGTTGTACACTCTGATGTTGTGAATAATCATGTTTACCTGGGTAGTTTAGATATATGATCTTAGTCTAAAATACCACAGTTTTCAAATAAGTTAAAACTTCGATTATGATTCAAAACATCACGAAAATTATGGTCAACTTACCTTTTAAATTAGACAAATTGTCTAGAAGTATTATGAATTAAATTATCCAAATCACAAAGATGATGATGGCAAAAAAAGGCACATTTATCTAATATTAAAAACCACTATCGGACGGAAGTGAAATTCTCCGGTAAACATGAAATCATTTAAAATATTGTAATATTGTAATGTAACATCAATTTACTTTTATTAGATATTCTCCCTGGATACCTAATAACTAATATATCAGGGATACTTAGTGCAATGCTGTACACTAAGTAAATTGTTAACAGCAATAGAGTGCAATAAAATATATTATCCACGTTAAAAAAAAAAAAAAAAGACCCATTAATCAATGCCTTACATAAATTAAGAACAGATGTATATAGCTCGATCTTGTGAGAAACTTTATATTGGTCAGTCGTTTTAAAGAGTTTGAAATAACAAGTTGCATTATATTTGAGAATGAAATAACATGTAGTTTTTATTGGAATTTATAAACTGTGAATATTATCTATACTTGTACTGTTACAAGAATAAAGATGTGAACATTAAGTAAACTTAGTTATACGTGCAGTTCTAACAGTGACTTTATGAAGAAACATATGCGAGTGCTAGTTCCCTAAACATATATATATAAGGGGCAAGATGGAGTTATCGATCCCCGGATACATATTCCTGAAATAATTACATGTAGTTCCAACACAAACATACACACAATAAAGCCCCGTTATACATGGTAGTTGTTATTTTACATTCATTTTCTATGTCGATTATGCATGCATATACATTTGTCTTTATATCAACGTTTATCCTTTAGAAGATTTATTTTTAACGATGATAGAAAAGATTACATACATATGATTAGATTACCTTAAAGGTGCCCATCCTTTTGCGCGAGAAAATCCCATATCAATTGTGTGTTTCGATTTTTAAGACCGTAAACTTTAATTTCAAGTTTAAACTGTTCAACAAATTTTCCCATAACTCATATAGAAAACGCATATTTAGAGAGCTTTAATCTCAATCTCCTGTTAAAAAATTTCGGAATGCAAAGTAAAATTAAAATATTTGTGTTCTATAAGAGAAGAATTCAAGTGTTTGCTTATTATTTATTTGAATCTGAGACTTTTATAAATAATAAGCCGTTGTCCGGTGAAAGAAGTTGTTTTCCAACGACCCACAAAACTCCTTTTCAACGCTGAAGTTAAATAATCAATTATAATGTAATGCGATTATGGTTTTTTTATTTGACCAAACCGGGTTATGCATTTTTAAATATATGACGAAACCGGGTGGTAAACATTGACGAAACCGGCCAGTTCCATTTTGACATGACCAATTTCTTTCGTTCCATACACAGAGATATCAGTATTGAGATGCTCATAATGACTAGTTTTGCAATCTCCGTGTCAGTATCTATCTTCCCGTACCTTTCTTTTCGTACAATGTGAACAATTTAACGAGAAATTAAACAATTTCGAGGCAAGGTTCACTCAATTCGTCATTTTGACATGCATTTTTACTTATTACTCCGTTAATATAGAAGAGGGACGAAAGATGCCAAAGGGACAGTCAAACTCATAAATCTAAAACAAACTGACAACGCCATGGCTAAAAATGAAAAAGACAAACAGAAAACCAATAGTACACATGACACAACATAGAAAACTAAAGAATAAACAACACGAACCCCACCAAAAACTAGGGGTGATCTCAGGTGCTCCGGAAGGGTAAGCAGATCCTGCTCCACATGTGGCACCCGTCGTGTTGCTTATGTGATTACAAATCCGGTAAATAGTCTAATTCGGTAGGTCACATTCATGAAAGGGAAGGGGATTGTAGTTACGACGTAAGGAACATATCCGATATCATTTGTGAAACGGTTATTCCATAACGGTCAACCAACTCATGATGGCGTCCGTAAAATTTACGAAGGGATGATTTCAACTTCACCATTTGGAACTCTTGGTTTAATAGCTTCCTTGTGAGCAGTAACCCTCTATCAAGAAAATCATGATAGGAAATGCAAGCACGGGAATATCGTATCAATTGGGAGATATATACCCCGTATGCAGGTGCTGCTGGAATGTTGCTACTTAGAAATGGAAAGTTCACAATTGGAAAGCTGAAATCATCTCTTTTGTCGTAAAGTTTTGTTTTCAACCGACCCTCATTGTCAAATTCTAGATGTAAGTCAAGATATGAAGCCGACTTAACTGTATCTGTAGTATCCTTTATCTCCAATTCGATGGGATAGATGCGTTCCACATAGTCACCAAATTTTGAATTGTTTAGTGAAAGAACGTCATCTATATAGCGGAAAGTAGAGTTAAAGGATATTGCTAACTTCTTATCTTTCTTCCTAAGAAGTTCCTGCATGAAGTCAGCCTCATAATAATAAAGAAACAAGTCGGCAAGTAGAGGGGCACAGTTTGTTCCCATTGGGATGCCGACAGTCTGTTGAAAAACACGTCCTCCGAACGTTACAAATATGTTGTCAATCAAGAAATCAAGCATCTTGATAATATCGGTTTCAGAGAATTTTTTGTTTGAATCAGAGTGATTCTTTACAAAGTATGATTTATCCCTCCCTAAGACAAGATACTTGTATCTACGTTGGCCATTTTTTTTATGAAGCAAAGTAATACCAACTCTTTCAATTTGTCTTTTAGTTTGGAATGTGGAATACTTGTGTAAAGAGTAGAAAAGTCAAATGTTTTAATACTGTTACAAGATGAAAGAGAGTTAGATTGTATGTACTCTAAAAGATCTTTGGAATTTTTAAGTATCCACATCTGATTCACGCCACCTCTAGAATAGGCAGTTTTCACAATAACTTTGAAGCCCGTCTTTGATTGCTGATAAAATAGATGTTAATAATTTAGAAAGAGGTTTCGTGGAGCACTTGGAAGACCCAGCAATATACCGTTGTTTGTAAGGACACTTATGTAGTTTAGGTATCCAATACAGTGATGGAAGATCCAGTTCTTCATCTTTGGTTGAAACAGTTGAATAGTTGTAGAAAATATTGCATATCACAATAGAAATGGTTGTATATGTATATATATTCTTTGATATCATGAAAAAATAAGAAAATAAGGAGAAATCTATCTTTCTTCTGTCTATTGATGTTCCGTCATTGTGCCCGATGTTAGACACCATCGAGTCCGAACAAATTTTGCCGGTGTGGTTTAGACACAGTGTTCCTGCACAAATCGTTAAATTGTTTCAGCATATGATAATGCTGACAACAACTAAATAAACCATGACATTGCATGTGTTTGAGCTTTTGATTTTGCCATTTGATAGGGACTTTCTCTTAACAATTTTCCTCGGAGTTCGGTATTTTTGTTATTTTACTTTGGTTTATTCGTTCTGTTCTTAAACATAAATGAAATGTTTGCCACTGGTTTGCAAAAGTTAAGCAAACAACAATCAATCAATAGAACAACCTTAAATTGAGTAATGCTTTTAAATTTGATTTGGACAGGCACATTCAAGTTATTAAATGATGTGTATGGTTATTTCGTTAAGTCTGAAAAGGGATTGGTAAAAATAATGAGACAACTTTCACCAAAGTTCAAATGAAGTTGATGTAAGCAATAAAGGCAACCGTACAACCTTCAACACAGAGAAAACCTATACCACATGGTTGGCTATAAAAGACCCAAATATGAACTATATGAAACAACCCAATTGAGAAAACTAACGACCTAATTTATCACAAAACAATTTACGAAAAACAAATATGAAAGACCTGAACCAATGACTTGAGAGTAGGTGGTGTTACATCTTAAACGGTCTATCTAAATTAATTTGGAATGTTCCTTTGCTTTTTGTGTCTTTTTTCTGTTTTGAACTGAATTTGTGTCATGAATGGATAACTCATATCCTTTGTTTTACTATTACATAAAACATGTGACGGGATTAAACATGTGTGTGAGCGCTCAAGTCTCCCCTAACCCGGGACAGTGGTGTAACAGTACAACAAAAGAACTAACTATAAAATCATACAAGTAGAAATACATCTTACGACAACACAGAGTATACGTATACAGGTACTTACACATCTTTCAAGAATATTTTTTCCTGACTTTTAAATTGTCAATATTTTGAGTTTTTTGCCAAATAAATAGATATGTTGTTCAAATTATTATCATAATCATTTTCTACAATAAAAACCAAAGGGAGGTCCGGCTGTAGAAGCCGTACTGGATGAAGGTCGGGAGAATCAGGACTGTCACTGGAATCTGCGGGTTTATTGGATAGGGACAGAAATGTTGCCCTTTAACAGGCCACCAACAGACCCTTACATAGTTTTTGCCAGGGATTTGAACGTGTGTGGCAATTTCTTTTAACGAGGCATAGAATTTAACGTCCAAATTCTGACCGGACGTGGCTGCGTACGTGCACATCCCGCACAACCAAACGGACGTCCCATTTTGGCAAGGGCTTTACTGTCGATCAGAAGAAGACCTATATTTCTCTTCCTAAGTAACCCCTGGGTTTTAATTTTTAAGATTTTAATTGAATGAGTTAAGGATTAATAATGAGATTAACTAGTAAAAGAGGGACGAAAGATACTAGAGGGATAGTCAAACTCATAGATTGAAAATAGACTGACAACGCCATGGCTAAAATTAAACAGACAAAGAGATGAATAGTAGTACAGAAGACACAACATAGAAAACTAAAGACTAAGCAACACAAACCCCACCAAAAACTGGAGTGATCGCCGGTGCTCGGGAAGGATAAGCAGATCCTGCTCCACATGTGGCAACCGTCGTGTTGCTTATATTATTACAAATCCGGTAAATAGTCTAATTCGGTATTCCGATATCATCTGTGAAACGGTTATTCAATAACGGTCAACCAATTCGTGATGGCGTCCGTAAAATGTACCATGGGATGTAGCAATCTTCCTAAAAAGCAATATTATTTGGAAAAAAGTAAAATCACTAAAAACTGAACTCCGCGGAATATTCAAAACGTAAAGTCTAATCAAATGGCAAAATCAAAAACTTAAACGCATCAAACGAATGGACAACAACTGTCATATTCCTGACTTGGTACAGGCATTGTCTTTTGTAGAAAATTGTGGCTTATAGATAGCTTAACCTTTCACTTGTATGACACTCGTGTAAATTCCATTATATTGACAACGATGTGTGAACAAAACAAACAGACATAAATAAAAAAATGTCAAGGCACACAGACAAAGCCCAAAAAATACAGAAAGTGTCATAGATCAATAACATAATGACGGGATGATTAAGTATAGAGCCACGTGATATGTAACAAAGAAACACAAAAAGGCATACAAAAAGCATATATGCATAAATAAAAGACAAGGAGACACAAATTATCATAGAACAATGTATATGTACAGATCGACTCGCAGTTGCTGACAGCTAGTTCAAAGCCACTAACAACTAATAGAAAAATTTGCATCTAAGACTAAATTATCAATCAGTTTACATCCAACATCCAACGGATTTAGTGTAAAGACGTCATAAACAGTCAGAGAAAGATATGACCTTGTGCAATGCCAAGATACATGTATCGACATATTGTAGACCCATGAATGCGTATATGTATATAACAATAATATTTAGTTTGCTTTTAATTAACTGATAACAAGATCAATATCTATACCAATAGTTTTCTCGTTTGAATTGTTTCATATTTGTTGTTTTGCTCATTGTTGAAGGATCTACAGTGACCTATAGTTGTTAACTTATGTGTCATTTGGTCTCTTGTGGAGAGTTGTCTCATCAGAAATCATACCACATCTTCTTTTTTTAATAAATAATGTTTCTTCATCACATTCTTCATGTGCCGTTGGAAAGCTGGAATGCAATTGGCAAGTGTTGGCTGCAATAATTGGATATCAAGTATAGATAAATGATCAATATTTTGATGTAAAAGCTCAAACGTTACCGAACTCATGGGACTAAATCATGAAAAATTTTCACGTAGTTTATTAGAAAAATGATTTATACGTGGGTCTTATTTTCTTAGACTGACGATAACCAAACAAAATTACACAAATGTATTTGATATGAAAATATTGTTAACTCAAAACTGTCCTTATCAAATAAGCAATTGGGTTTTGTTTCTTCCTTTCTTAAAAGTACCATTAAAAATATCAAAGAGATATAGTTAGAAGTAACCAACGAATTTTATATTTGTGGTTCTATATTCTAAAACAAATGTTGATACAATAAACTGTATATCCTATTATTCACGAGTTAAACAAGTTGACTTTTTGTTTAGCTCTTGCTTTCTGGGCAGTAAGTTTAATTGAAAACAGGAATCATCGGTCGTCATCCTGTGCAAATATGGATTTTTGAATAAACAAGTATCTCTTGAATTAAAAATATATGCTTCTGAAACATTAAGAAAAAACATTTACCCCCTTTATTGAAATTCAACCATTTGACACACTCAATATGAGAAGACGTTTTGACAGTTACCCTTCTATAATCAAATATTATCCTTGGTCCTCAATGCTTTTCAACTTTCGTACTTTATTTGGCTTTTTAACTTTTTAGGATTCGAGCGTCACTGATGAGTGTTTTGTAGACGAAACGCGCGTCTGGCGAAAATACAAAATTTAATCCTGGCATCTATGATGAGTTTATTTACAACCACATGGTCGATGCCACTGCTGGTGGAGTTTTAATTCCCCGAGGGTATCACCAGTCAAGTAGTCAGCACTTCTGTGCTGACATGAATTATCATTGTTATTGTCATATTTATAAATTAACTGTTTTACAAAACTTTTGTATTTTTTAAATACTAAGGCTTTTCTACCTAAGATTACCTTTGCAGTATTTGACAAAAGTTTTAGGAATTTTGGTCCTCAATGCTTTTCAACTTCGTACTTTATTTGGCCTTTTTAACTGTTTTGGATTCGAGCCTCACTGATAAGTCTTTTGTAGACAAAAAAACGCGTGGCGAAAATATAAAATCTAATCCTGGTACATTTGTATCGATGATGAGTTTATTGGCAGCAATGTTTCAAAATTTTCTTTCGATTTAAATTAAATGAGATATTACGCAGAAGACTATTCATACATCATTACTAAAAACTTTGAATTTAAATTTGGCAGAAAATCAAAATGAGAACAGGAGGATAATTTTATTTTCTGAAGGTATCCAATTGTAAAAGAGGGACGAAAGATACCAAAGGGACAGTCAAACTCATAAATCTAAAACAAACTGACAACGCCATGTATGTATTCCACCAATGCCGTCATGTTTGTAATCGAATCAATTTATATGATAGCCGTTTGGAGCGGGTCGCATAGCCGAGGGCGGAGATTTATTTTATTATGACCAATAAGAATCTATATATATTTTTCCTACGATCAAAACATAACGTAGAGATATTATATAGTAAATTCAATATATTATTTCTATTAAATTTGCTTCAGATAGGCATGTTGGGTGCAGATGAGATAACGAAATTTCAAATTTTCAAATGACGGATTCACGGACAGACGGAATGAAACTTTTTGTAACTGTGTTAAAGGTCAAATTAAGTTTATAATTGAACAAAACTTTCTAATACTTCTTGTTTTTAGTATCAGTCGTACTGAATTATCCCATTGATAATTTATTGTGAAGTATTTTTAATGCTGAGTTTATTAAAAAAAAAATTGCAAAATCAGTACGGATGAATACATCAGTATAAATTTAACCAAGACATTTTTTTTTATTATGGTGTAAGTCTTCTTTGGTTTACTGCTGACAGAATTGATAGAATTATAGATATTTATTCGGACTTATAGACTTTTAATACACCTATTACCCTAATCTTTAACCTTAAAATAAACAATTATAATGCATGATTTTAACTTTTTTTTCTGTTTTGCGTGCCTTTAAGTAAGTAAATTGTTGTTTAATGAAAACTAATTTTCTGTTTCTAAAACACGTAGTTATACTCATTTATTGACAAATTGGCCGAATGAATATCCATAAAGCAGACCTGTCGACAATTAAATATCAATTCACAAACAAATGAAAAATAAAAAATACTTACACGTGACCCATTCCATAACAATTAACTGATTATACACTGACATGTTTCAGTACACTAGATTGAGGAAAAGGAAGATTATACTATATAATAAAAAAAATAATGTTGGGAAGAAGTTGTAAGTTTCACCTTGAAAAAGAGGAGTCCTCACTAGAAATTGTTGATAGAGAAATTGAAAAAGCCCAAAACGCTCTACCTTATTATATGTGGTTGAAGATAGACTCTACATTTTGAACTACAACTAGTACCTAGTATACCTATTGACCAGTTATAGTACAATTCAATGCATCAAATCATTAAAAGTACAATCTTTGTCTCTTATTATGCTTATAATAGTTTCAACTCACTTTCCATGTGCTTGTCAAATAAATAAAAGTAAAGATTGTTTTTAAAAATTAAGATGAAATTTGTGGTTTTTTTTATGAATAGATACATTAAATATTGACCCTTTGGGAAGAGTTAGACTTTTAAATATTTATCTTCGTTTTCATTCACAGAAGTTTACTAAAGTACAAGTGACCCTTAATTATAATAAAAGTTTACCAAACAATTGTTAGTACACATAGGAAAGTAAAGAAGACTGTTTTAAATTAATGATGACCTTTCTATAAACTTTGCTCAACATCTTGTTGTTGTGAAAGACAATATCTGTTCGTGCAATTTTAATTTTGTTCTGTAAATAACGTTAAAATATAAATCAAATCCCATCTATTGATGATTTCCCATGTGAGGTAAAGTCAACAAATATGACTATTTTAGAATTGTCTTAATATGATTTGTACCTTAAGTCATGACTTGTGGTTTTTATATAAAATGTAATCACTTATATATTAGCTATCACGATTAGAGTACATATTGACATCTAATTATCAATTAATTTGATATCAAGCTTTGACGTTTTATGCTTAATTACCAAATGTGACTTATTCCGCACCACGAATGAGTTTTATAATTTAACTCTAAAAGATTTTTTTTTTGCCTTGACGGTTCATGGTTGCACCACATCTACTTTTATTATCCTAAGAAATCAGTGTTAAGAACAGGCTCATTCGGGACCGTTGCTGAAGCATAATTTTTCGAGCTACCTGATTTTCCAAATTTGTGTGTGGCACTCAAAATGTCTGCTTTCCATTTTAGTGACCCATTTCTCTTTTGTCTGACTCATTGTCATTTTATGATCATTTGATATAATATTACATGCATTGGTATAACCTTTTTTGTTCCATCAGAGAGAAAAAATATCAACAATCACAATGTGTAAAAGTAAACCGAAAATGAGACAATATTAACGGTTTCAACATTGAACATTATCCATACTGAATAGTCAGCTTTAAAAGGTCTTGTAAATGACAATATTGGAAACAATTTAATGTCTTGTCTTATGTCTTATCTTGTGTTGTTTACAAATCTTAAATTGTTCGATTTGCTCGTGCATGTAACAATGTATTTGATTTTAACATGAGAAATTTTCTTTATTACTGAAAAAAAACAATATTTTTGACATTTTTACCTATTGTGTCTGTTTGTTTTGTTCACGCATCGGTGACAATATAATGGAATTTGATGCGACTGTCATACAAGTGAGAGATTTAGCTAGCTATAAAACCAGGTTCAATCCACCATTTTCTACATTTGAAAATGCCTGTACCAAGTCAGGATTATGACAGTTCTTGTCCATTCATTTTTGATGCGTTTTGTTATTTGATTTTGCCATGTGATTATGGACTTTCCGAATTGATTTTCCTCTGAGTTCAGTATTTTTGTGATTTTACTTTTTACACCTGAGTTTCGATATGACAAACTTAAAAAAACTACTAAATTTTATCACCAGTACAGAACATCATGTCCAGACACCTTATACTATCGGGTATTGTACATTTAATCTTGTATGATAATGATCTACACAAAACAGTTAAATGTCGTCATCATCTTTTAAAAATGCTTACCAAACGTTCAAACAGACTTATTCAGAAGGTCAGGTCATAAAAAAGGTCAATGTTTTTAATCAATATTAACTCATTCTTATAGTCTTCTCATCGGAAATACACGTTTAAAGAAGTCCTCACTACATATTTTTGATAGGGAAGTTAAAAAAAAGCCCGGAATGCCTTTTTCTCTGATCTGCGGTTGAAGATAAGACTCTACATTTTTAACTTCAACTAGTACCGAGAGACCTATTGATCAGTTAAAGTACAATTTAATGTATCAAATCATAAAAAGTACAATATTTGTGTCCTATATGCTTCATTTTGGCAACAGTAGTATATTGCTGTTCAAAAGTCATAAATCGTTTGAGAGAAAACAAATCTGGGTTACAAACTAAACCAAAACATCAACTATGAGAGGAAAATAACAAAACACTCAAGTGCAATAAAAACAAACGACAATGCAATACACACATACCCAAACTATAAGATACCAATTGGCATTTTCCTGACTTGGTACAGGACATTTTAAAAAACAAATTGTGGGTTGAACCTGGTTTTGTGGCTAGTTAAACCTCGCGCTTTTATGTCAATGTTAAAAAGTTTAAACTCACTTTCAATACGCTTGAATAATAAAGAAAATGATATATAAAACAAACTGTGTTATGAAATCTTATCTATTTTATCATGAATTTATAACACTAAGTTTCAACACACTTGTAAATATTTATCTTCGTTTCCATTCACCGAAATTTATAAAAGTACAAGACCCTTTATTAAACTAATAATGCATCAATCGATTGTGAACAAAAATAGGAAAGTAAAGAGGACTGCTTTAAGATAATGATGACCTGTCTTTAAACTTTGCTCAACATCCCGTTGTAGTGAATGACAATTTATGTTCGTGTATTTTTAATTTTAATCTGTAAATAACTTTAGAATATAATGAAAATCCCGTCTATTGGTAATTTTTCATTTGAAGTTAGGTCAACAAGTATTACTATTTTAAAATTGTATCAATATTGTTTGTTGACTTGTGGTTTTTATTTAAGAGTAAATACTGATACATCAGCAATAACGATAATAGTACATCTAGCAACCTGAATATCAATTACAGTTTATATATGTAACACTGATACTTTAATATCAAGCTTTGCATTTTATGATTAATTGCATAATATGGCTTATTACGCAGCATGAATGAGTTTTTGAATTCAACTGTAAAAAAACACTTTTGCCTTGATGGTCTATTGATGTTTGCACCACATCTTTTTTATTACACTCTAAAATCAACGTAAAGAACAGGCTATTCGTGTTTCACTAAAAAGTAATGCCTTTAATTTTAGTGACCCATGTACCCTTCTGATTCGTTTCCAATTTATGATCATTTCATATTCATTTGATATGATATAACTTGCACTGGGATAGCATTTTTTGTACTGTGAGAGCGGAAAATATAAACAATCAATTTAATCAAGCAAGCAAGCATTCTAATTTTAAAATAACTTTGTAACAACTTCTTTTAATATGCAATGAGTTTCTTCTCATTTTTTCAGAAGTAATTGATCAGTCCCTTTTTTAATATCGATAGTTCTAAGCGTGAACACTGTTTTTTCCTTGAACTTGAAGAACTTTTTCTTGGCTTTACACAAGATCGTGTATTTTGTACTATTTATAATTAAGCTGTATGAAATATATTATGAAGACATCCATTCGTTATTTGAATGTAGCAAGGCATTATTTGTAATCAGCAGATTAATTTCTCTCATTCTGTTTTCAGTAAATAAGCATTCCTTTATACATATTATTCAGCTGAATAGTCAGCTTTTAACGGCCTTGTCTATTTCAATATGGGAAACATATTAATTTCTTGTCTTATGTCTTATCTTATGTTGTTTGCATATCTTAAATTGTTCGATTTCCTCGTGCCTGTAACAACGTATTTTATGTTATGAAGAGAAATATATATGCATGTATTACTGAAAAAATTATTACATCAGGGTTTTCGATATGACAAACTTGTCAAAAAAGTTACTAAATTTTATCACCAGTACAAGAACATCATTCGTAAATATAAATCAATGTGCAAACATCTTATACAATGTGGTATTTTACATTCAATTTTTTATGGTAATGATCGATTCAAAGCACGAAAATGTCGTCATTCACCTAAAATGCTTACCAAACCTTTAAACAGACGTATTCAAAAGATGAGGTCGTTGAAAATGTCAATTTGTTTAATTAATATTGATTTACTCATAGGGTTTTTGCATCGGAAATCAACGCATTTAAAGAACACCTCACTGCAAATTTTTGATAGAGAGGTTGAAAAAGCCCGAAATGCCCTACCCTATGATCTGCGTTTGATGATAGTTCACTACATTTTGAACTACAACTAATACCTAGATATACCTATATTGACCAGTTAAATACAATTAATTGTATCAAATCATTAAGGTACAATCTTTTTCTCTTATATGCTTAAAATAGTTTAACTCTCTTTCCATACGCATGTCAAATAAAGAAAAAAAAACATTTATAAAAAAATCTTTGTGATGACATTTTATTTTTATTCTCATGAATAGTTACATTATATTCTGACCTTGTGTGAAGAGCTAAACTTGTAAATATGTATCTACGTTTTCATTTACTAAGTTTATAAAAGTACAAGTGACCCTTGATTAAAATGAGAGAAAAAAATCCCAAACGATTGTCAACAAATAAAGTAAAATAAAGAGGACTGTTTTAAAATAATGATGAACTTTCTTTAAACGTTGCTCAACCTCACTTTGTTGTGAATGACAATTTGTGTTCGTACATTTTTAATTTTACTTTTAAATATAAAGAAAATGCCTTCTATTAGTGATTTGTGAGTTAAGGTCAACAAATAAGACTATTTTAAAATAAATAT
This sequence comes from Mytilus edulis, assembly GCA_019925275.1. Lineage (NCBI taxonomy): Eukaryota > Metazoa > Mollusca > Bivalvia > Mytilida > Mytilidae > Mytilus > Mytilus edulis. Next base: position 111,209,237 of record CM034349.1, read on the forward strand.
CAATTACAGTTTATATATACAACACTGATAATTTGATATCAAGGTTTGCCATTTTATAATGAATTACATAATGTGCCTTATTACGCAGCCCAAATAGGTTTTTGAATTCAACTTTTAAAAAAAATCGTTTGCCTTGATGGTCGATAGATGTTTGCACCACATCCACTATTTTACCTTAAAAATTCAATGTTAATCTCAGGTTCATTCGGGACCATTGCTGAAGCTCAATTTTACTAGGTACCTATTTTTCAATATATTTTGTGTGGCACTCAAAATGTCTGGCTTCCATTTTTGTGACCCATGTCTTCATTTATGATTCATTTTCATTTTATAATTATTTAATATGATATTAACTAGAATTGGTATTGACTTTTATGTCCTGTTAGAGCAAACAATATCAAATAAGCAAGTATTCTAATGATTTACTTTGGAACAGCCAGTTTTGATATCCACTGAGTTTCTTGATATTATCAGAAGTAATTTCAAAAAAAGGAAAGAAAACTTTATCAGTTCCTATTTGGAATATAGATTCTGAAAAAAAATGGATTTTTTTTATTGAACTTGAAGAACTTATTCTGGACTTTACACAAGATCGTGTATTATTGTACTGTTTATAAAATGTTGTTGCATTGAGTATTATATAAAGAACTGCACGGCATTAAAAGTAAAATCACAAAAATACTGAACTTAGAGGAAAATCAATTCGGAAAGTCCATAATCACATGGCAAAATCAAATAACAAAACGCATCAAAAACGAATGGACAAGAACTGTCATATTCCTGACTTGGTACAGGCATTTTCAAATGTAGAAAATGGTGAATTAATATAATAAAGAAGATGTGGTATGATTGCCAATGAGACAACTATCCACAAAAGACCAAAATGACACAGACATTAACAACTATAGGTCAACGTACGACCTTCAACAATGAGCAAAGCCCATACCGCATAGTCAGCTATAAAAGGCCCCGATAAGACAATGTAAAACAATTCAAACGAGAAAACTAACGGCCTTATTTATGTAAAAACAATGAACGAAAAACAAAAATGTAACACATAAACAAACGACAACCACTGAATTACAGGCTCCTGACTTGGGACAGGCACATACATAAATAATGTGGCGGAGTTAAACATGTTAGCGGGATCCCAACCCTCTCCTAACCTGGGACAGTGGTATAACAGTACAACATAAGAACAAACTATAAAAATCAGTTGAAAACGGCTTAAATCATCAGATGGACAAAAATACAAGTGGACGTGGGCCGGTACTTATACATCCCGACACAAAAGACACAATGAACAGATCTGAGAGTACTCGCAGTTATCTGACAGCTAGTTCAAAGCCACTAACAACTAATAAAAAAAATCATGCATCTAAGACTAAACTATCAATCCGTACACATTCAACATCCAATGGATTTAGTGTAAAGATGTCATAAACAGCCAGAGAAAAACATGACCTTGTGCAATGCCAAGTTACAGGTATCGACAGATTGTAGATCCATGAATATGTATATGCATATAACATACTAGTAATATTTAGTTAGATTTTAATTTATTGATAACAAAATCAATATTTATACCAATAAAAACAATATTCAATGATCTTATTACAGTGTTGAATAGGTAACCTTTCACAATAAGTTTATTTAAAGGAGCGACAAGTTTACATGGATCATTTCTAAATTTCCGGGCACGGTTAACAACATTTCCGTAAAAATGAGGATGTGCTATCCCGTTTGAAATAAGTTTTCTACAAGTACAACCAAACTTCAAAACCAAATCTTTATGTCTATGGAAAAATTTAGTAAAGGTTTTAAGTAATTTATGGTAACGATATCCCTGGTTTAATAATTTACCAGTAATACATAGGTTGCGTTCGTTAAAATCAAAAAACGTCACAACAGACACGGGCATCGCGAACAAGTTGTGAAATATAAACACCGTAAGGTGGTGCCAAAGGAACATCACCATCTAAAAATGGAAAATTAACAATAGGGAACGAAAAATCGTCTCTTTTGTCGTAAATTTTAGTGTGGAGTTTCCCGTTAAAAACCGAAATATCTAAATCCAGGAAAGGACAGTTATTACCGAACAAATTTGATTTATTTAACATAAGTAAATGTCAGCAGTATATTGAGAAAATTCTTTCTAATTTAACGAAAAAATCTCATCAAGATAACGGTAAGTGTTGTTGAATTTATCAATTAAATGCAATTTCGACGGGTCTTTATACTGAGTTTAGTCATGAACTGTGATTCGTAACAGTACAAAAACAAGTCTGCTATTAAAGGGGCACAATTAGTGTCCATGGGGATACCTACAACCTGTCGATAAACTTTGTTGCCGAAACGTACATAAATATTATCAAGGAGAAAATTTACAGCTTCAATCATCTCATCACACCTCCAGTAAGTATATCTAGCATATTTACCTTTCTCATTAGAGAAGAAGGCTTTAAATGAGTTGCAGCAAATATATCTACATTCAGCTTTACCAAACGACCATTTAATTAAATAGGAAAACTTTTGTTTAATAAGATAGTGTGGAAGTGTAGTGTAAAGAGTAGAAAAATCAAATCTATTAACAGAATCAAAAGGACCATCAAAAGCACGTAATTTATCTAAAACATCCAAAGAATTTTTTACCATCCAAAAATGGTTTATACCACTATGTTCATATATTTTATTACAATAGTTTATGATAAGCTCTTTAATAGTAGTTAATGAACTAGTTGAGAGCACTGAAAGATAAGTTGTAGAACACTTACTAGAGGCCGAGATGAAACGATATTTAAATGGTTATTGTGTAGTTTAGGTAGCCAATACATAGTAGGGACCTTCAAATGTTCAGAAGAAGCCTAAAGCGTTGATGTGGTTGTGATATGCTTGTTTACTATATGACTCTCTGTGGAGCGGATGGACTTGAATGTAGATGAATTTAAAATTTCATTCTTAAGAACGTCCGTGTAGTATTTACGGCATACCACCACCACATTGTTGGCTGCTTTGTCGGCCGGTACAAACACAAACCGCTTTGAAAGTTTTGAAGTTTATTTCTTATTCTGAAAATAGGTGTATTATGTACACTATTATTTACTTCTAAAATATTTTCAAAATGTGATATTCTCTTATCTACCACATTCATACATTTATTTAAATAAGAATCAAAAGATTTTTTATCAGATTTTTCCCGTTTACACCATTTTTTTACAAAAAAAGGAAAGAGCATCTTTGGTGACTTGACGACACTCTTTCCAATCTTTTTTAGATGGAGGACGATATTTTGGTCCTTTTTTCAAAAAGTTTCTAACCTCTCTGCTGACAATATTGAGGTCCCCTGTAATAACATGGCTATAGGGAACATATCTAAACTTCGACGATTCACAGTTTCAAGTTAAGGGAGTATTACTATATATATTAACGTCTGATATAACCGACGTATAATTGAAAATTAAACTACTGCTGGTTTTTTTGTATGTGTATGAAATTATAGGTGGTTTTATATTATCAAAATAGGGAGGTATAAAGTTTTGAACGGTAAGAGTCATTAAATATACTAGATAAGTTGATAAAATCAATACCTCTGCTAATATATTTAATTTTCAAAAAATGACGTTGATGATCTTCAGGTTTGTCGATACGTGGGAACAGCCTATGGTGGCAAAAAGCTGTAATTATACGAGAATATTCATACAGTGGGTTGAAGAATGAGATGGTGTCACACTCTTTTAAAATATCGTGTAATTTACTAATGGGTATTTGACCCAGTTTACATAATAATTGATGCCTACCATTATTTTTAAATATAGATAGGAGATTATCAAGTGTATAATTTATACGATGTTTAACTCGTTGATTTCGATTGATACGTTTCCCATGAGACCTATTATTTCGTTGTTTTTTATCAATAATATTCATGATATCAATAGAGGAAGTAGTAGATATGTTCCCTTGTCCAAGTATATTGTCATTTAGACCCAGGGGATAAGCTGTTTGAAGTCGTTTAATCCAAGACAGTTCGATAATTTTACGGGAATCTTCAAATTGTTTATGCGACTGCCCTTGTTGTTTCTGGACCGTTTCGAGCGGTTGAAATCTAATAAATTTAATATTGTGGTTGTGTTTACCTAAATGTTGATAAATTATGCTTTTGAATTTCTTAGGTTCACTGTTGACCTTATAGTATTGTCAGAAGATAATCTAGAACAGGTTTGTCATTTTCTGGCATTGCACGGAAATATTTGTGGATATCCACGTGCATTTTTATTGAATAATCTGGCTGCAGCAGCATTGCCACCTTTAACACAATTATAAAACCTGCTAAATTTAAATGGGGAATTTCGATTGACGGCGGTTGAATTAATATTTGGAATAAGGTTTTTATAGCACGTGAATATCCTTGAGGGATTGGAGTTTAGTACCTGATTTTACAGCGCTAACCCTCTCACTTTGATGACAGTCTCATCAAATTCTGTTATATTTACATTAATGCGTTAACTAAACAGACACAATAAATAAAATAGTCAAAATATGGGTACATCAGTCATCATCGTATAACAATTTTAAAAGGAACAATTTAACAGAACACAAAAACATCTATCTACAAACACATTCATTGATTTGTGTGTCTGACGTCAGAAAATTTTATACGTCACATAGATTTGTCGTTCAATGTGCATACAAACAATTTTAAAATTCACATAGGCAATGTTCGCATATAGGGTTAAAAAATCAAAAGTATGTAAGAATAAATTTCAGAAATAGACCGAGATTGAAAATAGTCCAAAAGTTATATATAGAATTTATAAGAATCCACAAATAGTTAATTCCACTACGCGATTGAATGATTTTGACGTTTATGGTTCAACGTATTTTTTAATTCACAATAGAAATATATCATAATGACATAAATAGAAGAATATCATACTGACGGGATCTTTTAAAGTACAGAGTCACGTTATAAGAACCAAAAAAATACAAAAAGTCGCATATACAAAACATGTATTTGTTTTCATTAGGTTAAGTAATCTTAGTTTGCTTTCTGTAAATGAAAGTATTGTTTATAACAGCATAAAATTGTTTGTTATTTGTTTGTTTGTACGTGTGCCTTTGTTTACTCTAATACCCTTTTTAGAATTTACATAAAAAATAATGAGGTATGGTTTGATTGACAATTAAACAATATTAACAGTTTCAGTAACAACGATCATTACAAAAACTGAAAAGTCAGCTTTAAGGTGGTACCTAACACTACAGGGAGATCACTCTGTAAAATCAGCAGAACGTTTTAATGACGTTGTGTTCATGAGGGAATATTAAGCTTCTCAATGATCAAAATAAGTGTTTGTCAAACTGCTATATAACCAGTGTAATTTTTCTGATTAAACGGTTGGTTCAAATTTTTTTAAATTTTTATATTTTTTGTCAAAGGGTCAAAGTAAATACTTTGTCAAAATTTTAAGAAAATTAAACGAGCCAAATTAATTTTAGTTAAAGTGTTAGGTACCACCTTAAAAGGCCTTAATAATGAAAATATGGGAAACAAATTAATTTTTTTTTGTCATCATCTACAGGTGTTCATATATCCTAAACTGTTTGATTTGCTCGAACATGCAACAACGTTATTGAATTTAACAAGAGAAATCTCTGTATAACTGGGGTTTTCGATTAATAAAACAAAAATCCAAACAGTAACGCAATTTTATCATCGGTACAAGGACATAATTCGTAAATATAAACCAATATCACATCTTATACGTTAACATATTTCACATTCCTTCTTTTATAAAAAGCACAAAATGTTTAACATTCACCTTAAAAGATAACCAATATGGGACATAGTTACGATAATATTGTCAGGTCATTAAACATGGCATTTTTGAAATAGATATTGATTCACTCATTAGGGTCTTTGCATAGGAAAAAACTAGTAAACACATTCATTCAAAGAGCACTTCTCGACATAATACGGGCTAAATTCTTCTAGTGTTTTTATGATTGTAAGGTGCTAAACCCCTAAATGAGGGGATTGTGCTTGATTGTCGTATGATGAAGATATAATCTTTCAATGAGTTCAATTAAGGTCTGGAGCTTACATGCTGATTACTGCTAGTAGTCCTTTGTTAATTAATGCTGATCATTGTCATTTTCCTAATTGTCTACTGTTACCTATTCTAACATCGAATTCGGTGTTCTTCTATTTAAACTGTTTTACTGTGCGTATTGCTGTGTGTGTTTGTTTATTCTTAATTGGCTACAGGTATTGGGGGAGTTTTGAGAACTCACAAAACTTGTTTAACACCTCCGCATATTTGCGCCTGTCCAAAGTTAGGAATCTCTGACCTATTTTAGTCTTGTATGATTTTCTTTTAAATTTTGGTTTAATTATTTGTTTCAGAGTTAAGTGTTTAAGAGCCAGCTAAAGAACGCCTCCGGGTGTTGGTGGCCTTGGACTGTTTTCTGCTAATTGGTTGGGTCGTTGTCTTTGTTACAACGACCTTTGAATTTTTTACAACGTGACTTTGAATTTTTCGAAAACCTAGGAATTTCTTATTCCAGGCATAGATTACCTTAGCCGTATTTGGCACAACTTTTTGGAATTTTGGATCCTCAATGCTCTTCAACTTTGTACATGTTTGGCTTTATCAATATTTCGATTTGAGCGTCACTTATGAGTCTTATGTAGACGAAACGCGCGTCTGGCGTACTAAGTTATAATCCTGGTACTTTTGATAACTATTTAAACCACTGGGTCGATGCCACTGCTGGTGGACGTTTCGTCCCCGAGGGTATCACCAGCCCAGTAGTCAACATTTCGATGTTGACATGAATATCAATAATGTGGCTATTTTTATAAATTTCCTGTTTACAAAACTTTGAATTTTTCGAAAAACTAAGGATTTTCTTATTCCAGGCATAGATTACCTTAGCCGTATTTAGCACAACTTTTTTGGAATTTTGGATCCTCAATGCTCTTCAACTTTGTACATGTTTGGCTTTATCAATATTTCGATTTGAGCGTCAGACGTACTAAGTTATAATCCTGGTACTTTTGATAACTATTTAAACCACTGGGTCGATGCCACTGCTGGTGGACGTTTCGTCCCCGAGGGTATCACCAGCCCAGTAGTCAACATTTCGGTGTTGACATGAATATCAATAATGTGGTCATTTTTATAAATTTCCTGTTTACAAAACTTTGAATTTTTCGAAAAACTAAGGATTTTCTTATTCCAGGCATAGATTACCTTAGCCGTATTTGGCACAACTTTTTGGAATTTTGGATCCTCAATGCTTTAACTTTGTACATGTTTGGCTTTATCAATATTTCGATTTGAGCGTCACTGATGAGTCTTATGTAGATGAAACGCGCGTCTGACGTACTAAGTTATAATCCTGGTACTTTTGATAACTATTACAAATTCCTCGTTTCCATTCTCAGTTATATATCCAAATTGGTTAACTTTTATATTTTTTTATTGATTCCAAAAACTTCAAACTGGGTCCTTTTAAAGATTGGGGTTAAATTTAACCTGTGTATATTTAGAAGTTCCTTACAGAAAACCATAACTCGTTGAAAAAAATAAAAACATACATGAAATTAGTTATATTACCTTATCGGTATACTTTACTTTTACTTACATGTTACATGTTAAGGTTTTTTCTTAAAAGCGCAGGCTTTCAAAGGGAGACAATTTGTGGATCAACTAGATATTTTTTGTAAAATCAATATTCAATCAACATTCAAGCTGAATACATATATACAGTGTATATGTAAACCATTTTTAAATTGTAAGAAAAAAAGTTCACGCCAATGCGTTAGTGTTTTAGTTGGTTCGATTTACTTTTGAATCGATGGCTTTTATGTTTCTTTCTGGATGTTTCTGTCGGTTGAGGTTATTCCTTTAACCGCTGAACGTTCCGAAAAGTATTTTTTTAAACTAACAAGCGGAATTTTAATTTTGACAAGATAACCAAAAAAGACACTTTTGTCATGAATTCTTTTCTAGTCCACAATGTTGGAGAGAGTCCATTGGTGCCGATAACTTACGAATTATGAGACAGAAATGGTATACTTTCTTTCAATTCAGGACTGATATTTTCGAAATGTATGTACGTTTTCTTCATTACTGTTGCTGTATTGGTGTTTTGTGAAACCAGATAAGCAAATGGGACGCATGTATTTTATAATAAAGTGTTTACAATATACCATATAACTTACATTTGACCTTTACAATTAATTATTCATACAATGTATTTTATTGAGTTCAACAAACAGGACTTAATACCCTAAAACCAAAGCAACAGGTCATTCATTAACTACTCAATATTTTAAATTTTGATTTGAAAAATACTAACTGTTGAAGAATTGATTTCAAACAGAACTGTTGATTTCATGACGAATAAAATTCACTGAAATGTGCCAAAAATGATGAGATGAACTTAGAGGTCAAACAAATTAAAATTGCGTTCCAAAGATAAAATAATGTGTCTGGAAAATGATAAAAGCAACAAACGGTCAAATGGAATATTTATAGATTGGAGTATTAAATCGATGATTAGGGTAATTTTTTCTCAAAAAGAAATTGTCGATTGAGTGATATAAAAGCCAAGCCATTTGTATAGTTTGTGTTGAAGAACACGTAAATAGTATATATCTTGGAAATAATTTCATGTAAAGTATGAATGAAACAGGAGTTAATATTTCCAGGAACTTTTCATGACTTATCAAATACTATAGAAAAAATAAATAAATTAAACAAGTAACAAACATATTATTTCATAGTGCATTTTTTTTTAATTCATTATGATTACAATGACAACACAATATTAGATTTCACCTTCAAGTCAAAATCGAGAACTTGTGTTCCAAGACAACTTGTATCAAGATACTTCTTTTGTCATTTCGTGTGCCTTGATAGTAATCTAATCTGAAGACCATATTTTGACCTTTAGTTGTCTGGTTAGTTAGCTTTTGTTTTGAGGTTGCTCTCAGGTAAGCCGTTCACAGTTCATTCGATATTTATTCGTATTTAGAAAAAAAAAATCCTATCGTAATCGCAAAAGACTTTAAGAAGCGATTAAAACCATATTAACAACGTTATATTACTGGGTTTGTAAAGTGTTCTATGAAATCTTTTTAAGCTGTAGACATTAAGTTAATCAGCAAGTCAGAGTTACTGTAAAAACTACCCTAGCGGTTGCCTTCTAAACATCGTTACTATAAGATTCAAGAAAAGCTGTAAGAGTACATACAATCAAAGGTTTTTTTTCACTTGCAATAGTACAAACATATCAAACTTCTCTACCCTTTAAGTAAATATTTAAATGCTCTTCAACTTCAAATCTGATATGACCCTTTAAGGTGGTACCAAACACCTTGACAAATATTAATTTGGCTCGTTTAATTTTCATAAAATTTTACAAAATATTTATATTGGAGAGATTTCAGGTGCAATTGAAGGTCTTCTCCAAGTCTGCTATCACACAATTTCAAACGGGATTCAGGTGCAACGGAAGGCCAAGCAAAGCAAAGCAAAGCTCCACGTCTGTTATAAATCAATATCAAAAGAAATTTCAGGTGCAATGGAAGGCCAATCAGGTCTTGCTCCACATCTGCTTTCACACAGTTTTAAGACAGATTTAAGGTACAACAGAAGGCGAAACAGGTCTTGCTCCACGTCTGCCATCGCACAATTTAAAGAGGAAATTCAGGTGCAACGGAAGGCCAATCAGGTCTTGCTCCACGTCTGCTTTCACACAGTTTTAAGACAGATTTCAGGTGCAACAGAAGGCGAAGCAGGTCTTGCTCCACGTCTGCCATCGCACAATTTCGAGAAAAAGAGGATGGATGTGTGGTCATTACAATCAAAACATATCTATATACATATGTCATTCTAACCAACTCGTGGACTCCGTATAAACTTCAACTTAATCGCTAGGAACCATTGGTTTTATAGTTTTCTTGTAACCAACAAATTTCCGTCAGGAAAATCCTTATAGAAAAAACAACCAATGTAATATTATGTTTACTTTACATAGCAAAATTACTTTATTCAGATAAACTCAGACACATATACATGTATAACATGAGATAATAAACATAGTCGACACAAGATATCGACAGATATGAATGATGGCTGCAACTCTACAGAACAATATTTACATAATTATATACATGAAATTATAATTGCAATATTCTAAATTGTTTTAAATATAACAAAATGCAAGACGTCCTTTCATTTGCTCAACACATGAATATCTACAGTAATACTTGGAGATATATATTCCTAACACTGGTGCTGCCGAAATATTGCTACAGACAAATGGACAGTTCATAATAAGGAAGCTGAAATCATTTCTTTTCTCTTTAAGTTTCGTTTTCAACAGACTCTTATTTCAATTTATATATGTAAGTTAAGTGATGGAACAGATTGAACTGTATTTATGGGATGCTTTATTTCATTTTCTATAGCAAAAGCTGCGTTTTTAAAGGTGACCTAACTAAGAAATTTTACGTCTAACATCAGATTTTCTTAAACAGATATCATCAATATCCTTGATTTTTTCATTTTTTCGGAAGACGTATTTTTCAACAAACACTTCGCAAAATTTGCCCTTCGGCATATACATTTTTCCCTTTACACCATTCCTATTTGGGTGACCGTCATTGCATATCTTTAACACTTGTGTCCATTGATATATTTCAAATGTCTTAACCACAATCCCGTCCTTTTCTCTTGTATGTGACATCACCTAATTAGTCTTATCACATATCATTAGCATCAAGACGAGTGCAACTAGTGCAGCAAGACCTGTCTGGCCATTTCGGGGTACCTGCAATCCTTCATAGCAATTACCATGGCGTTGTCAGTTTATATCCAATGCACGGGTTTTGAATGTCACGATGGTACATTCAGCGTATGGTTTAATAAAATTGATATTAAGGTTGTGGTTATTGTAATAAATACATATACCAAAAGAATTCGTTTGAACAGCCTTGCAGAGCTATTAATATCTAGGATTTTTATCTAAATGAGATCGTGAATAGTTTTATCTTTCATTTAACATTTCGTTTTAAAAAAGTACGTGCTCCGACGAAACTAATATCTTTCAAGTCGTCTTCGATGTCTTCTTTTTCTTTTATTTTTATTCCTGAAAATAAATGAAAGAAGATTACATATAAGATAAAATACAACATTAAGATTTTTCATCTCGAATACATATATATAACTTGTTTGAAATTCTTAGTTTTTTGTTGCATCGTGAAATTCAGTTATATGCAATGAAAGTCATTAACAGGTTGTTGTGTGATGTCTTCGAACGGAGCAGGCTTAATTATGATGCATGCCCGTTTATTAATTTAATTCTATCGGTATTGCTTTTCTGTGGGAATTGCTAGTACCAAGTCTGTGAATTGATATTAATTTTCTTTAAATACTGGGTATTTAGTGTGATATGATCATCGGTACTAAAATTAAACTTAAACGTAAACTTTCAAAGGTTTTACACTAGTCATTTCGGGGCCCTTTATAGTTTGTTGTTCGGTGTGAGCCAAGTCTCCGTGGTTAAAAAAGTACTTTGACCTGTAATGGTTTACTTTTACAAGTTGTGACTTGGATGGAGAGTTGTCTCATTGGAACTCATACCACATATTTGATCGCTTTAGAGTTTCTAAAGGCTGCTGGATTATTCAATAGATTTACTTACTGTTTGGATGATTTGCAAGAACACTTCGAAGTGTATAGTGTGTGAATAACAACAATCAATGTAATTGACAGGACAAACGTCAATGGAACAAACCAGGCCATATTTGGAGCATACGAAAAGAATGTCATGTACTGTATTTCATTTTGTGTTGAAGCTGTAGGTTCATATGGAACAGGAAGCATTATATAAACTGCAGTTGTATCTTGGTTTCCACCAGAGTCCACGGCATAAACTGTGAAATCTAAGACTGAACCTTCAGCATAACTAGTTAGACTTTGGATAAGTTTTATTGAACCGTTATCGTCAATTTCAAACAAAGCATTGCTAACGCCTTCCTGTGTAAGGTGAGAATGGACATCGCCTGTAAAATATTTCAGTTGTGTACTAAATGTGTCATATCATTTAACATAACTTTAGTAGTTATAAAACTATACATTTACGTACTTCATTCCCAAACTGAAGTTTGTTCTAGCAAAGCATATGAATCCAGGATTTTAAAGAAAAATACTGTGTTAATTGTTCATAATCGGTATGGGTATGTTAAATACAAGTATGGTCATCAATGCATTCATATATATTTTTTTTAATTTAACAAATGATTTTGTATTTATCCTTCTGATTGATTGCATTGCTTGGTATCACCGCCCGATATAATGTTTTTTAGAACTACTATGTACAATATATGAATATTTACACCAAAATTAGAAAGTACGACCAGTAAATTTTGTTGGAAAATTGGGGGAAATCAAGAGAATTCCAGCGTGGGCATCTACATTATGTGTTCAGTATTTTGGTAAAAACATAGGTTCTACCTTGCAGAGGAAGGAGTTTTCACAGACATAATGCTATCTTCGAAACGTTATTTTAACAAACTAATCATTTCAAATGGTATCACAACTTAGTGCATGTTTTTAACAATATAAAATCATTGAATGAATATGAAACAACGCTGACCCCTGAATTGGGTCAACGAAGCCATAACATATGAACCGACGTTAAGTGTGACCCTAACTTGTCAAGACGTTTCTAGAATGTAAAATACGCAAACACAACCCGATAAATCGTTTTTCGGTTGTCTGCACATTGAAATTGTGAAATATCAGCTGATCGACATGATATGAAGACTTATTAGCTCGTTCGCTGTGCTTACACGTCAAAAATGTTTATATTGTGACTATCAGCTGATATTTTACGATATCAATATGTAGACAACCTGATAATCGCTATTTAAAGTGTGTTTGTGACCTAATACGATATATATGGGGCCTTTGAATTTAAATACACTGTGTAGCGAATTCATCTTACAGACTATCTGAACATGTGGCATTTAGACTAGTGGCCTATCAAATTGATCAAGTCTTCAATATAAGAAGCCTACTTCTATTGGTCTATACAAACACAAATGCCAACTACAACAACAACTAATAAGCTTTTAATGTGTTTACTGCATTTACTACGATCGTTCATTATTAATTTATTCCGTCTTCAGGCAAAACGTTTAAGATTTTTCTTTAAAGTCGGGTTGTTTTCATAAAAGGTCATACCAACACTACTAAGGGAGAAATGAAATAAACCAGTCCAAAATGAAATATACATCGTCTCCACGTTGGAACTTTTATACACAATGAAATTCTTTAAATGTATAGGAGGTAACATGAAGCTACACTATATATTTTAAATGTTTATATTTAACAAAACTGTGTGTGTTGGGTTGTCGTTTGGTTTTTGTTGCACTTCAGTGTTTCTGTTGTTTCGTTGTTTTCCTCTCATAGTTGATGTGTTTACTTCAGTTTCAGTTTGTAACCCGGATTGGTTTTCTCTCAATTCGAATTATGACTTTCAAACAGCGGTATACTACTGTTGCCTTTAAATACCAAGTTATCTTATGTACTAACCATTGCTTCCAATGTCAATGTCTGTTGCTTGTGTCTTACCAACAACAGATCCAACTCCTGTGGTAATTGGTACAAAAAATGTGTATTCAGGGTGTTCAAATTTTGGTGAGTTATCATTGTCATTAAGCACAGTTATATTCACGTAAGCAGTATCAGTGTACTCAGTATCACTAATGTAAACATCACAGTTAATTTGGGATGCAGTGCGAATTTCATCTAAATCATAATTAATTGCGTAAGATAAGAGTCCTGTGGTGGAATCCATGTCCAATCTACCTGTGTCGACGCCACAGTTAAAAGAAAATGTTAAAGTATCGCCATTTTCATCTGTGTACTGGTAATATGGATTTTGTAAAACAGTTCCTGCCTTAAAAAAACAAAAAGAATGGAATTAATTGCTTGTAAGTACAAGTTTATTTTAAAAAGAGTATACAAAAGGTTTTAGAATTTAGTTCATCAACTAATGGTAAAAATTAAAATCACAAAAATACTGAACTCCGAGGAAAATTCAAATCAGAAAGTCAGGGTGTCTATTTTGCAGAAAATCATCATTAATGGGGGAACAACTCTATAAATAGTTAACTGAAAATTTCAGTCAATTTGACGTATGGAAGCATCTTATCCTGCTGATATTTTTTTTATTTTTAAGTTCCATTTATCTGTTATAGTTTTCCAGATAATCATGCTAATAGGCAAGAATTCAATTATGAAACATTGTCATTAAAGGGCAATAACTTCAATAATGAGTCGACAAACGATTTCGGTAATTCAGACTTATTTGTAGATTTCGTCTTCTGATCAGTTGTGCTATCGAAAGTTTCTATTTATCTAACATAGTTTTCCAGATAAAAGGCAATGTGGAAAAATCGTCTAATATGCAGACTTATTTGCAGATCTTGTCTTCTTGTTTTTTTTTGCCAAAATAAATTCTGTCTAACTATATATATTGTCGAGATAAACGTCGAAACTGAAAAAAATTGGTAAAATTTGTCGTTTAAAGCCAATACTTCGAGATATAGTATAGAGGTCGCCTGACAGTTTTTTATTTATCTACAGCGGTTTTGAAGAAATAACAGACATAAACTTTATTTGACCTCTTTGTTCTTTTTTCAGCCATGTTGGTCATTGAACATATTTTTTTAACTAGATAACCCATTGTGAATTATGACTAAGTTGAGTCAAATTTGGCCCAATGGTTTCAGAGGTAGATGATATTCGTAAAACTGAAATGACAACAGAACCTTGTGATGACAAAAGCTCACACTGGACGTTTGGGCATATTGAGCTAAAATAAAAAGAGAGAATAAGAAACAACGCAAATGATGTACAGAGTTTAATGAGCTTATGTTTAAATTAAAATCAGTGAAAACACTTTGGATCTTACAGTATTCTCTGTGTCTGTGAATTGATAATTTTTCTTTGTAAATGTTGGAGGTTCATTCACATTCTGTATGTTCAGAGTTATATTTGTAGAATCTTCCATCAGAGAATCTGAACCAGAAATCATCAACAGGAATGTTTTGAATGGAATAATCTCATAATCAATGTTAGCCAGCGATGTTATTACACCAGCTGAAAAAAGAGCATTTTAAATCAAATGGAAAATAGTGTTGTATAATGATTTCAATACTATTCTTTATTAACTATATTGAATACACAATAATTTCTACAATGTACAGTGTATTTTCACAGCATTCTCTGAATATGATTGTTCAAAACATTATTGCTATAAGAGAGGTTGGTAATATAATTTTCTTTGTCTTATATGTCAACTATTATATTTTTGTATATTTTTAGAAATAAACCCATCAAATATTTTCGAAGAAATATTCATAGAAAATAAGAGCTAGGTTAATTCAAACGGTGACTTACTAGTGTACAATAACTGAATGATGCGATAATTTACTTCTTATTCATGGGTAAATATATTTGGTATTATAAGATATTGAACATTGTGTATACGACAAAGATAAATTCTGTAAAGAAATCATCTACTAGTATATATTAGTACATGATTATGATTATTGCGATAGAAAAAATTTGTAAAAACATATACTAGTATTACTATCATTTTCAGTAAATGCTACAAAAAGGGGGTAATTTGTGATTTGCACATTTGCGGAACTACAGATTTAAAAAGATCTTACTATTTGAATATATATAATTCATTTTCACTTTAAATATTGTTAAGTAGATAAAAACATACATGACGAGTCAACTTGGAAAAAAACAGCACCCTCTGGTGGCGAGTATGACACAGAAAATGTATGAACATCTGACACATCAGCATCTGTAAGCACTGGTTGAAATATTGTTGAACCAATATTTATTCCTTCCAATATGGTAACAGTGTGAGAAGGAGTTAGAAATTCTGGAGGACTGTTGATTTCTGGAAAAAGGCATTAAATTTGATGCATCAATATGATATTGATTACTCTACAGTGCAAAACTTCTATCAGTATATGCTGTTTTATGATTATAGATAAAAGTAGTATATGCCGTTTTAGTAATTATAGATAATTATAGATTATCGTTGGTTATGTCAACGAGATTGATTTTCTCGCTTGAGCCGGTTACGGCGAAAGCGAGAAAAGCAATCGAGTTGAGATGACCAATGATAATCTGTTTATCGCTATTTTACCCATGACGAGGTTGTCAATTTCATTAGCAACGCCACGTGGCTTCTTAGTTTCTAGCGATAATTTTCCATCTCAAGCGAGTAGCATGATATGGAAAATTATATCAAAAGAAAGATGCACATAATAGCGATAAAAGAAGATATTTTGTAATTGACAATAAATGGCACAGAAGCTTACAACTATTGTTCACCGTATGACCATCATCATTGAGAATAACCCATTCCACAGTGTAAGCTAGCAAACGCCCCAAAATAACAAATGTAAGGCAATTCACATCAGAAAACGGTCAAACAACCTGATTGCTGTACCAAAATAAATAACGAAAAAACAAATATGATATACATCAACAGACGACAATCACTAAATAACAGGCTATTGACTTAAGAGAGACACATATAGAGTAGAGTGGAGTTAAATATGTTTTCTTGTGCAAATCTCTCCAGATAAAGAACAGTAGTGTAATATGGGGACGAAGTCCCCTATTACAGTAGAAAATTCAATAAAAAAATAAAAAAAAAAATCGGGAAAATTTCCCAAATTTTTCATTGTACTAATGAACTCAAAATCGTTCAATTTTTTTTTGTCGTGTTTTTTAATTTCCGGATCTGCGCAGAACACATAACTCTACTTCCTTCTTCCGGTCTTGTTGTCGTGAGACTTTGATTAGTCTAGTAAAATATAGGAACTCAAGGAACACAATACCAATATTTCATTTTTAATCATTCTTTGTCTTTGGTATGAATAAACGTTAGGCCTACCTGATGCATTGAGTTTCTTTGTTTACATTGAACATGACGTCATAACTTAAAATCCTTAACAACAGAACCAAAATCGGAAACGTTACGGTATTTCCGTATCTTTTTTTTAACAAACATTTAAAATACAAAAAAAAAATTTAAACAAACTTCGTCCCCATTCACAGGTAATGCCTGCCTCATATTAGTATAAAATTAAAACAAACTATGATAAATCAGTTAAAAATGGCTTTACCCATCATAACGATACAGGGCACATGAAAACCACTTTTAGTTATTGGTGATGTTAATGTTTTTCATAGAAGTCTTCAAATATGACTCTATATGCGTGTCTGGGTGTATGAAAACGTTTTCAATCACTATTTCTTTTCTTTTTACGTCATTTTGACTGGTTCGATGCCGCTGCTGGTGAGGCTTCCTCCAAGAGAGTATTACAAGATTAGTTCATAATGTCTATATATACAAATGGTGTTAAGAACTTGATATTTACCTATTGTGACCTATTCCTTATCTCGGTTTTTCATTTGAAATTCATGAATAACATGACATTTTATGCATGCATAGCAGGAGACGCTTATCCTATCGTTGCAAGATGTTGGTTGGTTTGGTTTTTTTTAGTTGTGATTCTTACATTTTTGTTACTCCTTATTTAAAAATAGTGAGCCATTTTAACTCTTATACTTACATCTATAAAATGACTTATTAATACTTAAATAATGTATTCTTAATTACATTCTGTAGCTGTTCGAGGAACAATTGATTATCATGAAAGTGCCGAAACACTGACTTCTGAGTAGATGATTGACGGGGAAACTAACAATGTTTTTTTTTCTCAGATATAGTAATGCCATTCCCATGTTATATGGCCAAAGATTTAAAGACTCAAAAGACACTTAATGTATTATTTCAGAAAGGATTGTAGTTTTTGCTGCATCCTGTGCACATAGAAGGTGTAATCAAAGTTATTTTATAGTTTTACTTTTGTTTTATCTTTTAGAATAATAAATATAAAACCATATTGTTCTTTTGGTCAGTCAGGAAAGTGTTCTACGATTTTTCAATTTACAAAGAAGGATTGTTCCCTTAATAAAAAGTCTTTGCAATCATGATAGCGCGTACTTTTGGAACAGTGTAAACATATCATCTATACACTTTCAAGCTGGGTAATAAATGTCAGGTTTTGTACATAATCATGTATTATATGATAATTAGTAATGAAATCATAATTCACATCCTTGCACTTACATGATTGATTCGAACACAATACAATAATGTGTGCACAAAACATTTTTAAAGTGATAAAAGTATTACAATTGCTAGAATAAATCTAATCATAATCACCCACCTGTAATGCGTACTGATAGCGTTCGACTAGCAATCACATTCCTCCCATCTGATACACTGATGTAAAGCTCATATCCAGATACTAACTCAGCTGCTATGGAACGACTAAGTGATATTTCACCAGCTATAAAGAATTAAAAAAAATACAACATATGTCATTTGTTTTAATCAATTATACTTAAAAGATCATAAAACTTTCTCATTTAAAGTCTGAAAAAACAACCTTGAAATAAGTACTTCTGTATTGCTTCTTATGTTTGTTCTTCATTTGGGTACGCAAGCATCATTTTATATCAGTCAATGCAATGGATGATACATCTTCGTTCTTTATTGTCTTGTCATTCTTCGGAGAATTTATATTTTAAATGTTAGCTTTTTAGTCGACATAAAAGAAATGTTTGCGATATATTATCGCTGTATCTAAAAAAAATAATTTAAAAAATGTTTCATTACAATGTGTTAAAATCTATAAAACAAATTGTAAATATACTTACTATTTTGGTTTATCAGAAAAGGTGCGGTCAACATACTAGTAGTCATGGTATATTGTAAGTTGTCATTTTCAGGATCTATACTTTGTACAGTAAATATAACCTGACCAATTGTCGTGGTTTTTGCTGATACGGTACTTTTATCTGTAGATATATAATTAATTCAACAATTTTTAAAAGTATCTATCTCAATTTTACCAATTATAAAATTGTTGATCTCGAACTTCTGAGAAACAACGACTAAGAAAGAATATTTTGCAAATTTGAAACTGACCAGTAAATAACGCGAACATTAATTCTATCGTGAACACTATGCTACATTACATATAAATTATAATAAACATTAACATATTTTTCTAATCAATGATATTTACCTTGGATATTAATAAAATATGGTGGCATGTTACGCAGGATGTATATGTAAAACTCAGATGAATCATTTCTTTGTTGATCAGCACACACGATTTCCAATGTATACTGCCTTTGGGTGTCAAATACGAATCCTTGATTCCCTCGAACATATATCTCGGTTTCTGTGTTGAAAAAAGGTAATTTTTTTTAATTGTTTAGTAGTTTTATATAAGATTGAGTGAAACTGTATTTTACAGAATAAATAATAAACGTGTGTTGATACAGATTTTAAGCGCATGAAAAATGATAATGATATAAACCTTCATCACGTTAGCCCAAACGAAGCATTTTGACAAGTCAAATGACGTAAAAGTGAAATGACAAGGACAGATGTTACAATTTAAAGTTCAAAGAGTGAATTATTATTCGGATAGCTACCATACTGATTTGATCCAATTTGCAAATAAAACATAGTAGTGGCTGTTGTCAAAGTGCATGTTACTGTGTCATTGGTCGGGTCTGTAACAGATACGGTATACAATAAACTTTCTGCAGTGATGCTTTCTAGAATCTCAGAGCTCATTGGTAAGTTAACAATGGTTGGAGGCTGAAAAAAAACAACAATACGACATATAACTAAACGAAATTATTTCATTCTAAATGAACCAATGAAACAGTTTCTATTGTATAAAGTTAAGGTATTATACATTGTAGACAATTCAGGGAAAGTTTAATATTGTTACCAATTAACTCAATACTATGAAAATACAACACATATACATGCTTTTAGTGATCGAGGAAAGCTGGTCATCGATACTATAAATCTTTAATTAATATGCATCTTTATTTAATATGCATCCACATGTGGATCAAGATCTGCTTACGCTTCCGGAGCACCTGCGATCACCCCTAGTTTTTGGTGGGGTTCGTGTTGCTTATTTTTTAGTTATCTTTGTTGTGTCATGTTTACTATTGTGTGTCTGTTTGTCTTTTTCATTTTTAGCCATGGCGTTGTCAGTTTATTTTCTATTTTTGAGTTTGACTGTCCCTCTGGTATCTTTCGTCCCTCTTTTATTGCATACAATAACAATATCTAACAAATATAACAAAGTCTAAGAAATATGAACATCAGTATACTACTGTTGCCTTTATTTACCTCATTTTGAATGATATTGACTGTCAGTACGTCAGTGACATTTCTACGATGATCAGCACATTCTATGTCAAGTAAATAAGATGGTGTTGAGTCATAATTTAGAGATGTTCCTCCCTTTAGAAATACTCCGTACTCATCTGTAAAATATAACACTTAAAGGTATATATATTTTATAGTGTGTCATCATCAATAAGAAGGCGTGGTATGAGTGCCATTTATATAACTCTCTATCCAAGTTACAATCTATAAAAAAGTTAACAATTATAGGTAAAAGTACGAGCTTCAACAGTAGATTTTTTGTAATGTAAATTGTACCAGTTTTACAGCGCCCTCGTATGGTCACTTCTGGAATGCTCAATGTCAAATTATTTCAAAATCCAAAATTTTATACAAACATTAGATTAATTGACTTAAATCATTTCAAACGAATAAATGTATTTACTTTAGTATCCGTGTTTTTCATCCAATCGATTAAAAAAGAGCTCTTCCATACTAAATACTTACCATTTTGCATCACTTGTTTCAATTGTCTTTTGTATGATAGAAGATAAACATTTTAATTTGTTACATTAAACTTATTCAACTAAACTTATACACCTCTTTTAAATTAAATGATTAAACATATTCAAAGTTAACAAGTATAGCCCCTTCATTGGCTTAGAACATATGTAATTTATTTTAAACTCGACTCGATGTTTGCCCTTCTAAACTTGTATCACGGCATTTCACATAATGCTGCTACTTTTAAATATTGACACCAGATAAAAACTGATAATATTGTTACTACAAACCTAAGGCAGGTGGTAATTTACTTAATTCAAATAAAGCATTGTTTGAATTTAATGTACAAGTGATGATATCGGCAGCGTTAACGTCCGTTACGTTCAGGTTATGTATCAAAGTCCTGGTACTGACGTCCTCCGATATGCTTTCTGTATTTGGTAAACTGTTTATTTCTGGTGGCTACAAAAGATAAATGTATTTTTTTCTTGAATTGAAAACAAATCGTTGTAGGTCGGGATAACTTTAAAACACTTGTACCATAACTTTTAATGATCCCCATTCATAAAAAATGACACATAAAGAATAAATTGTAAACAGAAATTTATTTAATTAGCATAAACAATTTCAATTAAAATTAACTCTATATAATTTATGCTTTGTTTTAAATACTTGCCATATACTTTCTATTTCCAGTTTTGATTCTAATAGTCATGAACAATTTTCTACATATAAAGCAAATGTTTGTATAGTGATGATAAATGGAATTTATTTGAAGCAAAGCAGACGTTTTCAGTTAATTAGATCTTAATAACAAATGTGTGTTCAACGTGGGTTTTTTTCATTGTCCTACTTTTTAGGAATTTTAGTGGAAGAAACACTGTGTAGATATTTCCTTTTTGTTGCCGACAGTATGAAAAAGACTGTATTTGTTGTTGCCATTTGTTGGTGGTTGTAAGACATTTGATTTGCTGTCTCTGACATATAATCCATATCCCCTCTTATTCAAATGTAACAGTTGTTTTCTTTAAAGAAAAAAATAAACGTACAGTGTTTCGTATTAAATTAACAGTAAATGTGCCAGTATCACTCCGTCTGTTGTCACTACATTCTACCGTCAGTGAGTAAGTGGAAGTGGTATCGTAATCTAGAGTTGTCCCTCCTGTCAGGTAGATTCCATATGCTGTGTAAAATATTGCAAAGAGTAAAATAACATAAATATGGAACTCCGCAGAAAAAAAAACATCTGTCTAGTGTCTTTATGCATAACAGTTACCGATATGACAATAAAACTAAAATACCCGCAACCGGGGTCCACTTTTCCAACATTTTGTAATCTTAAAATGGGTACCCCGACAACGAAAGAGTATATTTTTACTTGATTTTATGTGAATATAGGTATACGAAAAAAAATGAAAACATTGCAAAGTGTTTTTGTACCCCCATCAAAAGTTCATTTTTACTGTAAACTAAGTAAAACATACCAGTGTTAGCAGGAGCAATAAGAGAAATATCAAATATAGCACTAGTGGGATTCAGAGTACACGTTATCGTGTCACTCTCTGCATCTGTTACAGTTAGTGTGTGTAGCAAGGTGCTTGTGTTGGCATCCTCAATAAGGCTTGTTGAATCAGGTAAGTTTTGTATAACTGGTGGCTACAAAATAATAAATAAACAATATAGAAATCCAGGTGACAGGTCATTTATATTTTGAAAGTTCGGAAAGACTTTCGAAATGCAGTTATAATTCAATTATCCAAAGTTGTATGCAAAATTTTAGCAAATCTACGACAAAGCCCTGGCATTAACTGTTTCTTAGCCTAAAAGCAACATACATTTTTGATGCATTCATGTAAAGGTCAATTGTTTTCCTCTTAAAATAACCATCTATTGTTTAAAGGAATACAAAGGAGTCCTCACATTCAATTATGTTTCTTAATGTTGTGTGTTTATCATCAAACAAATGTATTATCTTTTACGTATATGATTTTTAAGGATTTTACAAATTTTTAAGTTTTTTTTAAATTATTTTCAAATGTTGATACATAATAAATTTTAATTATTTGGGTTTAATCTCCACTGACTCGAAATTTGTTTACGATGCCCCATATTGATATCAGTTTCTTATAGCAGTATATCTTCTTCTATTAAAATGTGTTCCAACCAATCCCTTTTGAATTCATATTCCGCAATTGTCCAAATTAAAGCAACTACTCTAAGTGTTCAATTATGTTACTGATTGCTGTTCATTTTGTCATGATCATTTCCCTTTATTATCATATTATCCAAATGAAATACCAAAATGAAACCAGTTTGCCTAAACGATGATTGCAACCTTTTCCTTCTCAGCCATTTTATTTTTATGATTACAATATGAAAATCAAAAGCAGCTTAATTGTTGGAAAGGAGTTTCATCATTCTGTTTTCTATTTTTTTTTAAACGTACAGTGTTTCGTATCAAATTGACCGTGTAGGTACCAGTATCACTTCGTCTGTTATCACTACATTCTACCGTCAGCGAGTAAGAGGAAGTGGTATCGTAATCCAATGGTGTTCCTCCTGTCAGGTAGATTCCATATTCTGTGTAAAAAGTAAAATCACAAAAATACTGAATTAAGAGGAAAATTAAAGCGGAAAGTCCCTAATCAAATGGCAAGATCAAAAGCTCATACACATCAAACGAATAAATAACAACTGTCATATTCCTGACTTGGTACACGCATTTTCTTATGTAGAAAATGATTGATTGAACCTGCTTTTATAGCGCTAAACCTCTCACTTGTATGACTGTGGCATCAAATTCCATTATTTTTGCAACGATGCTTTAAATATTGAAATCAAATTAGTACATGCATGGCTAACAGTATTGCTTTTCAATTAATAATGTTTGATAATGATTGAAATGTGCAATACCTTAAATTTCGATAATCATTCAACCGTAAATGAACGTAGAACACAAAGGAAACTGAAAAGAACATCAAATTACCCGACAGACGTATTATTATCCTAAGTAACCAGAACTCGTAGTATGCTAATTTATTTTATTATAACATATAAACTGAAATCATAAAGTCAGCGTTACTTTCTCAGAGGGCTGGTTCGTTAATTTGATTTAATTAGACTTTCCCTGTGCTATAAACGCTCCAGGTTTTAAGATTTAGGGATTTGAGCGTTACTGGTGCAAATAAATATAGTATAGAGCTTCGGATTGATCACATATATTTTCCTTCTACATTCAACGAGATTTAATAGAAAAAGTATGATTAAAAACTTCTTTTAACTTACATACCAGTGTTAGCAGGTGCAATAAGTGAAACATCAAATATAGTACTAGTCGGATTCAGAGTACACGTTATCGTGTTACTCTCTGCATCTGTTACAATTAGTGTGTGTAGTAAGGTGTTGGTGTTGGCATCCTCTGAAAGGCTTGTAGTATCAGGTAAACTTTGAATTACTGGCGGCTGCAAAATAAATTGGTGTATATTTTTATTAACTATGCTTAGTCTCATTTTTTATATTGATGACCGTTAACATAAAACTACCAGTTCACAGATAACAGAGATGTTTATTGATTTGTTTTAAATTACACTTCTTAAATCGAACTGAATTTCAATGAAACTTTGAAGAAATATGTAGTGGTTGATTGCAACTTTATATTTATTAACTTACTACATATATAGAAACAAAACAAAAAAGAAGACAATAACAAACAAAACCAAAGAGTAAACCAAGACTCACATAACCAAAGGACATTTACATCAACAGTTATAAATAATAAATAAGAAACAACACGAACTCCACTAAAAACGGGAGTGAAAGCAGATGCTCTGGAAGAACATTGTCTATATCATTTCAAACATGCATTGCATTGCAGGATACAAGACAGAAGGCTTTAAAGGGTGTTTGTTAATGGTTTTCTTTTTCAAGTTCCATTTGATCTATGAAAAACTATGTGTCCATGGAAATAGGAATCATTGATTGATTCAAGTTTTTCAATAGGTTTTTACCCTCAGTTTTGTCCATTTTTTATACAGGTCAAACCGTTTAAATAGATACAAAATTAACATTGCATTCAGTTTTGTTTTATCAATGTTACGAAAGAATGATCCGTGGCAGTTGAGAAAACTTTTGATTGACTTTTTACCTACATTTACATAAAGTGACACAAACCCAAATGAATAATTTGATATACATATATATATTATTGATTTTAGATTGTTATATCAATAAAAAATAATTAATACCTCACCTGATTTCTTATTAAATTAATTGTCAATGTGCCATCATCTGTGTCATCTCCATCGCTACATTCAACCGTTACTGTATGGGTTGATGTGGTGTCGTAGTCAAGTGTAATTCCAGCGTTTAAATAAACTCCAAAGTCTTAAAAAGGAAATGCAATCATAACAATAACAGATATTCATATATAAAAGAGGGACGAAAGATACCAAAGGGACAGTCAAACATATATACTTTGAAACTTTGGAATTTTGTGCATAATCAGTAATGATTACCTACCAATATTACAGACTAGAGTTTATTATTCATGACTCTTTTTAGTTGATATTTTTTTCTGTTCTATTGACTCTTAATCTCCGATAGTTTTTGCATAAAAACAAAAACAAATGTGTAAAAACAGTTATTCAAAGGCGTTTTGCTTTTCAAAGGATTGGATTTGTTTTGTTTTAGCTTTGTTAGTCTATTTGTAGTTTTTGTCAAGCTGATAATTTTTGCTGCTAACAGGTTCCCTTTTATTTCAATAGTTTTGGTAAACATTACCTTAATGGCAATAACTCTCTTATGGATACAACTCATAATTTTAGTAGTACTAACTTATTTGTAGAACTTGTCTTAGATAATGTTAGTAGAGATCAATAATTCCTATGAGAAGTTAACGGCCATTTTGTCTAATTTGTAGATCTTATCATGCTGGTCTATGCCGCTGTATTCATTATATGTTTGATCAAAATGCAAAAATGAAAACAACTGTCACTAAGAGAAAATTACTTCTATGAAGAATCGAACGACCATTTTGGCTATCTTGAATTATTTGAAGATCATGTACTTTTGATCATTTGCATATTAAACTTTCTCTTATCTATAATAGTTTTAAAGATAAACAGAAAGGCAAAAACATTTGTTAAATCACCATTTAGATAGGGGTTATAAAATGCCATGATATTATAACACTGAAAATGGTCTTCCTGGTTATTATATATTTCATGATAATCGACAAAATTAGTTAAAAATCGTAATTTTAGGCCAATAACTCCTATAAGAAGTAACTTTAAAAAAAAGATCTTATCAACGCCAGATTTATTCTGAAATTTCACCCGTAGTTGATGGTATGGTTGTGACAGAAATTGTATTTGCAGTTAATGGTGCGGTTGTAACAGACATATTTTAACTGTACATGTGGATGACGTTATTGTTGAACAATAGAAAGTTTACCTGAAGTTGATGGTATGGCTGTAACAGAGAAAGTTCACCTAAAGTTGATGGTATGGCTGTTACAGAGAAAGTTTACCTGAAGTTGATGGTATGGCTGTAACAGAGAAAGTTTACCCGAAGATGATGGTATGGCTGTGACAGAGAAAGTTTACCTGAAGTTGATGGTATGTCTGTAACAGAGAAAGTTTACCTGAAGATGATGGTATGGCTGTAACAGAGAAAATTGTTGAACCTCCAATATCTGTACACGTTAATGGATCAGTAACTGTGTCTGTGGCATTGATTGTAAAAAATAACGTACTACCCGCTGTATCTTCTGATATTGATACAGACCCTGGAAGGTTGTTCATTTCTGGAGGCTGAAGAATCAATGCAAATGGAGTATTGTAATAGTTTCCAACAAAATTTAGGGGACGATTTTCAATGACCATCGCGAATTATTTGTTAGTTTAAGTTTGTATTGATTGCCAGCGGTTATCGACCAGTGTCTTTCGCCTGGGAAGATAAGATTTAGTGCTTGCTTCAAAATGGGCATGACGATCCGAAAGGAGTCCCATATACTTATTGTATTTGACATTTGGGGCAATGCTGAATTATTATTTGCTCTAAATCCTATTCAGAAATACTCAATTTGAATCATTTAAAATTAATAGTCAAGTCAAAATGTTTTATAGTTATTTGTTGATTATTTTAATACGTTTTCAAAAAAAGGGATTATGCTTTCCTTTGTTAAATAAATCCACAGATAAACATTTAGAAAATTCATGCCGGTATTGGTTGCTTAAAAGAGGAGTAATGTTTTTTTTAATTATAGCAAGGGTTTTTTTGTGTACAAAATTGTTTCTGTAACACATTTCTTACCAAGTTTCTCAATGACTAGGTTTAATTATTAATCGCTTCTGACGTCTAATACATTGACAATTGTGAAACAATTTAAATGCTGCAGCACGGATTCTTTTGTTTCGTAAAATTTTAATAAATGAAGACATGTATTTTTGAAATTAAGAAAACTTATCTAGTTATAATATGCAATGAACAGTGCTATATACAACTTTTTGACATACTTACTCTGTTGTTTATTGTTATAGCTTTTCCTCCAGTTGATGATAAAGTGCATGGATCCTCGACCTCCATCATTACCAGATAAGTTCCAACAGGCGGTACAGCTTTAACTGTTATATCGTCTATCAAAAAGTATATGTGCGCTATATCATATACATTATTGTAAATCATATTCAATGAAATTGAAATGTTATGGATTTCAAGTGTCCGAAGTGCTTTCTTGATAAACATACATGTACATCAGGTATGCTTGAACTTAAACATTTGATAACAAGAGATGTATTAACACGTGCAAAAGTTAGGAGGTATATTGACAGAAAAGAAAAATACAACATAGCCAAAAGTTATCAAAGGTACCAAATTTGTCTTCGGTTTACTGAGAATAAGAATACGAATAAGAAGTGTATTAATTTATAATCCAAACAATAGGATTATTACAACAACAAAAAACAAACAAACAAACAGACAGACAGACAAATATATAAATGACAAAAACGATTTACATTAAACAATACAAACACGTAGCATTAAAAAAGAAATAAAGATTAATTATATTAATTATAATACTATTTTTGACAGCATGCCTCCTCTATAGAATTATCAATTCTAATATTATGGTTATATAACATTATGATTTTAAGTCGCCAATCACACACAGTTCATATATTGACATTATATTTGTTTCTCTTATTACACATTTCACTTATATTGTTATCAATGATAAGTAAAATATCACATTTTTGACAAGAAAATATTCCTGGACTTTTGACGCAATTCTTTCATTTAACTGCTTGTTAACTTTATAAACACTATAAAATAAAAACTCATTTTCATTTGAAATTAAAATATGTTACCAAAATCCTACAGAAGACTAAATGGCCTGTATACCAATTGGGTACTATCCCCGAGGGAATTAATAGCTTAGTTTCTGAATAATCAAACTTGGTTCTATAAAACAAAACAAAAGAATAAGCAAGGATGGACGTTCTCGATGTGACTCATTTACAAATCGTGAATGTTGGTGGGATATCAAGATTTTGTTTAACCTTTTCAAAAGTAAAATCACAAAAATACTGAACTCCCAGAAAATTCAAAACGGAAAGTCCCTAATCAAATGATAAAACACATCAAACAAATGGACAACAACTGTCATATTCCTCACTTGGTACAGACATTTTTTAAATTTAGAAAATGGTGGATTGAACCTGGTTTTATAGTGCTAAACCTTTAACTTGTATGACAGTCGCATCAAATTTCATTATATTTATAACGATGCGTGAACGAAACAGACATAATCTTCCTATATCTATATAATATCTAGTAATTGGTTGCTGTGTGTACATTGGAGAAACATACCCTTATATCTAATCAGATGGGGCTGCATTTCATTTTTATGCAGCTCAAAACACCGTATCTGTTTAAAGGGGAATAATCCTTACAGAACTTGATTGTTTCCCATATTACTTTCTCTTCCATGTGCATGCAATAACTGTTCAGTGTTCTATTGTGATGTATTTCATTTTATTATTTCATTGTTATAACACAAATCATTGTAATCATTGTATGAAATTTAAAACCCGCAAGGGTCCATAATTGGATTAATAAAGTATTCTTATTTTTATTCTATTCTTATAATACGTGAAATTGTCAAAATAGGGGCACAGCAAATATCACCGTGTCACAATCTCAATCAGAACATACATTTCTTAACAAAGGCTGAAAAAGCAGTGCAGTGATTACGAATTTTTAGTTTGCTAGTCTCATTTAAGGCATGACATTTCAAATCATAGTAAGTTCTGGATTATCGTGTTAATAAGCTCCTCATTTTAAAAAAAAACTTTACATTTTCAAACGAATTTGGACTCTAGCTTCACTGAAGTGAAATTTATTGTTGATACGCAGATCTGGTGCAATAAATTGGTAGCATCAATATTATTTAAAGTGACTAACTCTACAGTATATATAAATAACAGAATTATTTCAATTTGTGATTGATGTTTTATTCTATACAAACGATTAGGCAACCTTAAAAACTATTTCGATAAGTGTATTTATAGACGTCAAACGGAATTCAATTTGCTTACTTGAACCAGCCACAATTTCAAAATAAGTGCTTCCACTATTCGAAATTGATAATATTGTCAGTGTTAAGCTTCCAATGTCTTCTAGGTCGCTGTCAGTGGTCGTAATTGTACCTGCGCTGTCTCCTATCGAAAGTTCATCGTTGAAAAATGTTGATGTACCTAAGCCGGACAATGATGGAGTGGCACCTAAAAAAAGTAACAAGATTGCAATTTTTTGGAAACTAAACAAAAATGAAATTACCAGAAATCAAGAAGACAATAAAAAAAACAACAATAGAATGATAATGGTATCAATTCAGAGTTATAGTCACTTAATGAATGCATCATTTTATTTACGATTTCTACATAATTCATATGTAAAAGTCTAGGATTGTGCCCCCTAATTCGTTAGAACTGTCAAACAATAGCAAAATATATAAGTAAGGGCATTATGTATTTGATACATAGGTATGCATATTAGTGTTTTATAAAATTATTGTGATTGCTATCATCTATACTGTTTAGCAAGCCATTATCTAAAACGCGTCTATTAAATTAAGACAAACATAGTTATTAATCCGATGTTTAAATCTATGAAGCGTTAAAGGTTATGGTAAGAAACTAAAATTGAGGAAATCGCACTGCAAAAAGAGCGAGACCAGTGCGTTGTGTACTCTTATGTTCTAACTTATGATAACTAAGATATATGTGAAAGTTTGGGAAGTTACTGAAACCAGCAGTGCTTTTGTTTTTGATAACGAAAATGCAAAAACAACTTATTGGCTGCGTTTAAAATTGCCTGGTTACGTCATATGTTTCCAATTATAATATGTATCCTCTTCTCATGGTTTTTGAGAATGCATTGTGACATCACAATTTTTCATTGATAAGAGTGCATAGTACGAAATAATATGACGTACGAAAACATATGATCTGCATGACCATATAGTGCAGATATGAATAATTCATAGAAATATGAAACAATAAGTTGTAATTCTTTATAACATAAAAATCATTTACATTTAAATAAAATATGGGCTATCTACTTTGAAATTGAAATATCCAACTACATGACGTACAATTTATTTCACAAGGAATAATACACGATATCAATCGAAGTTTTGTGTTTACAAATCATTTTCACATTCAGATTCGTTTCAGATATGTTAATAATATGTGTATTTTATATCTATATAGTTATCAAAAGTACCAGGATTATAATTTTATACGCCAGACGCGCGTTTCGTCTACATAAGACTCATCAGTGACGCTCAGATCAAAATAGTTAAAAAGCCAAATAAATACAAAGTTATAACTCTTAAACTGTGAATATGAAAGTGAATGCTTTTTTTTTATATTTACGAAATTGTTTCTGAACTTAAAAAAAAGAAATAATACACAATATCTGGGCTTGGTAACAACAATAGTTATTATTTGAATATTTGTCTTTGTCGTCGCCCTTTAAAACAAAAAAGGAAAAATCAATCTTGTTATGAATAACACAATAAAGAAGATGTAATCATAACAAAATGGACTTATTTATCAATGGTTGGAGTTACACATTTTCTAGCGTTTCTTTTGATGCACAGTTTAATCTAAGAAAATTATTGACTCGCTTACAAGTATACCAATGACTAGTGCTGTGTTTTTATCTTACGTTTTACTTTTCATGATTAATGGATTTAACATATTGACCTTCTCTTGCTTCATACTATTGTTGTCAATAGTAAATGATAATTATTAGTTTCAAACTTGAACAATAGAGTAAGTAATTCCTGTATACCGTCTGTTCCATATGGTTTCCAGTCTCATTAATATATAGAAATAATTTAAACGCTAGTTTTAGATCTTGTCAGGTACGATTACCATTCTCGATAAAGGTAATCAAATAGTTATTTTAGCACATTATACAATATCATCATCGGAGATATTTTGATACTCTTGCCCTGTAAAAAAATTGGTAAAGACTTACTTTGTTGAACGTATGAGTATATAGCATATTTTTCATCTTTGTCTGCCGCAGCTGACCAGTCTAGATCTTGAGATGCTGTCATAGTTGATGTTTGTCCTGTTAGTTTCTTCCTATTTTTACCCCCTCCTTCGTCTTTATGAGTGATGATGAAATTGCCTGTGGAATGTCTACAATACACAAATTTACAGTAACACCGAATTGACAGATGGGTATATATAATAGTAGAAAAATATAGTATGACTTAAAAGTTCTTCGTATGTTTAAATATTAAAATAACCCTCGGCGTTGTCTTATAAGTACAGATCAAATGGCATTCAACCATCATAGATGTGTGTCTCCTAACAAGTATAAACCATACTGACCAATTACATTGATAAATGTATATGTATATAAGAGTGCAGACCGGATCTTTCGCAATCTTTGTTATGACCACAAAATAGTGGTACTTGATCTTTCACGATCATAACTTTAATTCTGATTCAGCCACTATAAAATAAGATCCATGCATAGATTACCTTAGACGTATTTGGTACAACGTTTTTTTTTAAATTTCCGGTCCTTAATTCTCTTCGTACTTGTCTGGCTTAATAACTTTTTTATCTGGTCGTCACTGATGAGTCTTATGTAGACGAAACGCGCGTCTGGCGTATTAAGTTATAAACATGGTACATTTGAAAACAAACATGTTTGATTATATGTTCATTTCATTTAGATGCTAAAGAGTAATCATCTGCCTCTTTTAGATTTATCAAAACGGTAATCTAATTTTTTTAAATACTGATCATAATGCTGTTACATTTTGACAAGCAATTTTATGTTTTTAAAAATGTGTCGTTATAATTCAATAAGTTTCCTCAGAGTTCAGCATTTTTGTTTTAAAGTGATTAAAATGATAACACAATGTTTACTGCTGTACCCTTATTTTCGATATTTTTTTACCTATTGTCTCTGTTTGTTTTGTTCACGCAATATGTCAATATACTGGAATTTGATGCGACTCTCATACGAGTGAGAGGTTTAGCTATCTTTAAAACCATGTTCAATCCACCATATTCTATATTTGAAAATGCCTGTACCAAGTCATGAATATGACAGTTGCTATCCATTCGGTTGATGTGATTGAGCTTTCGATTTTGCCTTTTGATTAGGGACTTTTCCTTTTGATTTTTTTTTTCGGAGTTCAGTATTTTTGTGATTATACTTTTTTTAGTAATCTATTGAATTTCCATGTGTCTTCTCGATAAGATTTCCTTCAAGATGATGAACTTTCCATTACTATGCAGCAACTTGTTTTTCTTGTCATGATTTCCTGGATAGAGGGTTGCTGCTCACATATAAACTATTAAACCAAAAGTTCCAAGTGGTGAAATCATCCCTTCGTAAATTTGACAGACGCCATCAGGAGTTGGTTGACCATTATGTTGTGTCCGTTTCACAGATGACAACGGATATGTTCCTACTGTCGTAACTATCATCCCGTCAACTATTCCTCTAATGTGACCTACCGAATTAGACTTATCACCGGGTTTGTACTAACATGAGCAACACGACGGGTGTCATATGTGGAGAAGGATCTGCTTATCTATCTGGAAAAACCTGAGATCAGTTTTAGGTGGAGTTAATGTTGCTCAGTCTGTAGTTTTGTATGTTGTTTTTGTGTACTGTTGTTTATATGTTGTTTTTTAAGCCATGGCGTTGTCGGTTTATTATCAATTTATCAGTTTGAATTTCCTTTTGGTATCTTTCTCCTCTCTTTTACCACCCTTACTTGTTCTTTTGCAACCATTTTTCTCTGTAAACCAAATGAGTGAGGTTAACAACTTGTTATGTAAAGCGTTATAAAATGTAACCGAAACTCAAATTAAGCTTTAGGGAAATGACTTACAATCCCACATAGTCGTCTTTATTCGTCCGAATTCTCTGTCCATTAGAAATGGTTTGAATTTTCTCGCTATCAGCGCCTATAAAATAAAACGATTTCACTTTGTGTTTAATATTTGACATTTTATAAAGTCTAGAACCTACAAATAAATATCATATAAGGTAAGCAAACTAACTTATTGGCGTATTGTTAGCAAATTTCTTTATATGGATTTCTTTAAATAAAATATATATGTAGGACTCAAATCTGTGGCGGGTTCCAAATCTATGGCAAATATGACGTTACAAACGCCAAACAACTCAAATCTATGGCAGATTTTCACAATTGAATAACGCAATATTACATCGTCGCCGCCACATATTGCAGAGCTCATATATTTGAACACGATCCCAGATTAAGGTATTTCCATTGACAACAATATGCGGCATTAAAGGAAGATGTGACATATTATCCGGAATAGGGACAAAATGTGCTGTACCGGCCGAAACCCGCGATGAACAAACTAGGGCATCGTTTTTTTCAGTACCGGATATTTTAAAAATAACAGTTATAGTAAATATTTTACTGTCTATGGCTGGCAAAGTTTATTCAGTGAAAGATAAAAATAACGGATACCAATTTGATTTAAATTATCACCAAATAAACAAGATGTATTAACAATGATATAAGTATTATTTGAAAATTCAAACTGTTTATTTTTATTTATTTTTTAATAAAACACTCCTTTCTTGTTTGTGAAAGGCACTTACTAGTTGTTTAATGAATGGGTTAAATAGGTACC
>CM034349.1:111243394-111350497 GCA_019925275.1 Mytilus edulis
CTTAAAAACTACATAAAAAGATGGAAGCAGGAATACATAAATTCGCTTAGGAAATATTACCGATACACAGATCGAAACACATAGAACATTAACGTCGGAAATATGTAGTATAGATTCAGGACTATGTATCTAGAGTAAATTGGACTTTGGCGATCATTGACAAATTATTTTACGGCAAAGATGGACTTACACGATCAGCCATAATTCGAACAAAAACGGGTTTTGGGTATCTAGACCAATCATCAAACTTGAATGCTTTGGAACTTGAAAATATAGCAGCTCAGAGTGAGGAAAAGACGAAAATAAAAACATAGACTAACATGTGTTAAATATAAATCGTGAAAAGTAAAATGATAACGTGTGATTAGCATATGGACATTAAAATTAATTTAAACCGTGGGCTGTTAAATATTTTACATATAAATTTTAAAAAATTTTACTAGTAATTTATTTTATTAGAACTTTAATAATTAATGTTGTGATCACTTTCATTTATTTTAAAGTAATTCATGTGCGGCCCAAGTATGTTAAGAGCAAAATCACAAACGCAACGTTCTCGCTGCCCATATTCATTGTAACATGTGTGACATGTTGACATTAGAGCTTGAATAGAAAGAATTATTCACACGAGTCATTATATCAGAGGGAGAGGTATCCATTGCCTCAAAAATGACAAAAATCTTTAATGCCCTAGACTCGTACGACTTAGCCAGGAAAGGATAAGGTTGGTACCTTTATATATCACAAAGTCGAAATGAACTATTGCCAGCTGGCCAAACCAAGACATTTTCCACATGGGTCATGACACAAGAGGTATATGTAGTAGTTGTATAATGGCCCATAGTACTTATGTCCTAGACCCGTACGAGTTTGTCAGGAGGGGATAACAAGGGTTGTGGTACTCCGATTCATCACGAAGTCGAAAAAAACTATTGCCGGATGGCCAAAATTAAGAAATTCTCCACGTGGGTCATTATATCAGAGGAAGAAATAGGAATTGCCTCTAAAATGACCCATACTACTATACCCTAGACCGTACGACCTAGTCAGCAAAGAGAAAGATGGGCACCTTTATATATCTCAAAGTCGAATTGAACTATTGGACGACTTGTCAAACCAAAAGATTCTCCTCGTGGACCATGATACAGAGGTTTAAGGTACTAATTACCTTTAAAATGACCAGCAAGTAAAAGTATGTTTGAATATTTTGATATACAAGAGTACTTTCCTTACCCTTTTCCTACCAATACGTACGGATCTATGATATACGATACATGGCCTTTTTAGAGAAAACACCTACGCTAATCTTTTTGTTAGCCCACAAGGAGAAACTCTTAGTTTGGTCTTGTGATATACAAGAGTACTTCCCTTTGCTGTTCAACAGGTACGGGTCTAGGACATAAGAACCATGGGTAATTTTCGAGGCAACATTGTTCCATACATCTGATATGTTTGACAACGCAATCAGGGTTAGTGCTATGGCCCATCTTAAAGGCAATGGCTACCTCTACCTCTGCTAATATGGTCCACGTTTAGATTATCTTAGTCGGTCAGCTGGCAATATTTCATTTTGACTTCGTTGTACACCGGGATACTATATCCCCTTAAAAAACCCTCTGCTGACAAATTTGCACAGGTCTCGGGCATGATTTTTATGGGCCATTTTAGAGGAAAGTTCTACCTCTACCACTGGTATAATGGGCCCCCGTGGAGAATCTCATAGTTTGGCCAGCCGGCAATAATTCAGATCGAATTCGTTGTATACCGTGACACCATATTCCCCTATTAACCCTTTACTGACAAAATCGTACGGGTCTAGGGTATAAGTGCTCTGGGCCATTTTAAAGGCAATAAGTACTCTCTTCCTCTGGTATCATTGCCCACGTGGAGAATCTCTTCGTTTGGCCAGCCGGCAATAGTTCATTTTCGAATTTGTGATATACCAGGGTACCCCCTTATCCTTTTCTGACTAACTCGTACGGGTCTAGGGCATCAGTGCTATGGGCCATTTTAGAGGCAAAACCAACCTCTACCTCTGGTATAATTGTCGATGTGGAGAATCTCTTAGTTTGGCCAGCCGGCAATAGTTCAGTTCGAATTCGTTGTATCCGGGATACCATTTCCCCCCTTTGAACCCTCTACTGACAAACTCGTACGGGACTAGGGTATAAGTGCTATGGGCCATTTTAAAGGCAATAAGTACCTCTTCCTCTGGTATCATTGCCCACGTGGAGAATCTCTTCGTTTGGCCAGCCGGCAATAGTTCATTTTCGAATTTGTGATATACCAGGGTACGCCCCCCCCCCCCTTATCCTTTTCTGACTAACTCGTACGGGTCTAGGGCATAAGTGCTATGGGCCATTTTAGAGGCAATACCAACCTCTACCTCTGGTATAATGGTCGGTGTGGAGAATCTCTTAGTTTGGCCAGCCGGCAATAGTTCAGTTCGAATTCGTTGTATCTTGGATTCCATATCCCCCCTTTGAACCCTCTACTGACAAACTCGTACGGGTCTAGGGTATAAGTGCTATGGGCCATTTTAAAGGCAATAAGTACCTCTTCCTCTGGTATGATTGCCCACGTGGAGAATCTCTTCGTTTGGCCAGCCGGCAATAGTTCAATTCGAACTCTTTGTATCTTGGATTCCATATCCCCCTTTGAACACTCTACTGACAAACTTGTACGGGTCTAGGGTATAAGTGCTCTGGGCCATTTTAAAGGCAATAAGTACTTCTTCCTCTGGTATCATTGCCCACGGGGAGAATCTCTTCGTTTGGCCAGCCGGCAATAGTTCATTTTCGAATTTGTGATATACCAGGGTACCCCTTATC
This sequence comes from Mytilus edulis, assembly GCA_019925275.1. NCBI lineage: Eukaryota > Metazoa > Mollusca > Bivalvia > Mytilida > Mytilidae > Mytilus > Mytilus edulis. The sequence continues at coordinate 111,246,226 of CM034349.1, forward strand.
CTTTTCTGACTAACTCGTACGGGTCTAGGGCATAAGTGCTATGGGCCATTTTAGAGGCAATACCAACCTCTACCTCTGGTATAATGGTCGGTGTGAAGAATCTCTTAGTTTGGCCAGCCGGCAATAGTTCAGTTTGAATTCGTTGTATCTTGGATTCCATGTCCCCCTTTTGAACCCTCTACTGATAAACTCGTACGGGTCTAGGGTATAAGTGCTATGGGCCATTTTAAAGGCAAAAGTACCTCTTCCTCTGGTATCATTGCCCGCGTGGAGAATCTCTTCGTTTGGCCAGCCGGCAATAGTTCATTTTCGAATTTGTGATATACCAGGGTACCCCCCCCCCCCGTATCCTTTTCTGACTAATTCGTACGGGTCTAGGCATAAGTGCTCTGGGCCATTTTAGAGGCAATACCAACCTCTACCTCTGGTATAATGGTCGTGTGAAGAATCTCTTAGTTTGGCCAGCCGGCAATAGTTCAGTTTGAATTCGTTGTATCTTGGATTCCATGTCCCCCTTTTGAACCCTCTACTGATAAACTCGTACGGGTCTAGGGTATAAGTGCTATGGGCCATTTTAAAGGCAAAAAGTACCTCTTCCTCTGGTATCATTGCCCGCGTGGAGAATCTCTTCGTTTGGCCAGCCGGCAATAGTTCATTTTCGAATTTGTGATATACCAGGGTACCCCCCCCCCCCCCGTATCCTTTTCTGACTAACTCGTACGGGTCTAGGGCATAAGTGCTCTAGGCCATTTTAGAGGCAATACCAACCTCTACCTCTGGTATAATGGTCGGTGTGGAGAATCTCTTAGTTTGGCCAGCCGGCAATAGTTGAATTCGAATTCGTTGTATCTTGGATTCCATATCCCCCCTTTGAACCCTCTACTGACAAACTCGTACGGGTCTAGGGTATAAGTGCTATGGGCCATTTTAAAGGCAATAAGTACCTCTTCCGCTGGTATCATTGCCCACGTGGAGAATTTCTTCGTTTGGCCAGCCGGCAATAGTTCATTTTCGAATTTGTGATATACCAGGGTACCCCCCTTATCCTTTTCTGACTAACTCGTACGGGTCTAGGGCATAAGTGCTATGGGCCATTTTAGAGGCAATACCAACCTCTACCTCTGGTATAATTGTCGATGTGGAGAATCTCTTAGTTTGGCCAGCCGGCAATAGTTCAGTTCGAATTCGTTGTATCCGGGATACCATATCCCCCCTTTGAACCCTCTACTGAAAAACTGGTACGGGACTAGGGTATAAGTGCTGTGGGCCATTTTAAAGGCAATAAGTACCTCTTCCTCTGGTATCATTGCCCACGTGGAGAATCTCTTCGTTTGGCCAGCCGGCAATAGTTCATTTTCGAATTTGTGATATACCAGGGTACCCCCCTTATCCTTTTCTGACTAACTCGTACGGGTCTAGGGCATAAGTGCTATGGGCCATTTTAGGGCCAATACCAACCTCTACCTCTGGTATAATGGTCGATGTGGAGAATCTCTTAGTTTGGCCAGCCGGCAATAGTTCAGTTCGAATTCGTTGTTTCCGGGATACCATATCCCCCCTTTGAACCCTCTACTGACAAACTCGTACGGGTCTAGGGTATAATTTGTATGGGCCATTTTAAAGGCAATAAGTACCTCTTCCTCTGGTATCATTGCCCACGTGGAGAATCTCTTCGTTTGGCCAGCCGGCAATAGTTTATTTTCGAATTTGTGATATACCAGGGTACCCGCTTTATCCTTTTCTGACTAACTCGTACGGGTCTAGGGCATAAGTGCTATGGGCCATTTTAGAGGCAATACCAACCTCTACCTCTGGTATAATGGTCGGTGTGGAGAATCTCTTAGTTTGGCCAGCCGGCAATAGTTCAGTTCGAATTCGTTGTATCTTGGATTCCATATCCCCCTTTGAACCCTCTACTGACAAACTCGTACGGGTCTAGGGTATAAGTGCTATGAGCCATTTTAAATGCAATAAGTACCTCTTCCTCTTGTATCATTACCCACGTGCAGAATCTCTTCGTTTAGCCAGCCGGCAATAGTTCAAATCGAACTCTTTGTATCTTGAATTCCATATCCCCCTTTGAACACTCTACTGACAAACTTGTACGGGTCTAGGGTATAAGTGCTCTGGGCCATTTTAAAGGCAATAAGTACCTCTTCCTCTGGTATCATTGCCCACGTGGAGAATCTCTTCGTTTGGCCAGCCGGCAATAGTTTATTTTCGAATTTGTGATATACCAGGGTACCCCATTTTATCCTTTTCTGACTAACTCGTACGGGTCTAGGGCATAAGTGCTATGGGCCATTTTAGAGGCAATACCTACCTCTACCTCTGGTATAATGGTCGGTGTGGAGAATCTCTTAGTTTGGCCAGCCGGCAATAGTTCAGTTCGAATTCGTTGTATCTTGGATTCCATATCCCCCTTTGAACCCTCTACTGACAAACTCGTACGGGTCTAGGGTATAATTTGTATGGGCCATTTTAAAGGCAATAAGTACCTCTTCCTCTGGTATGATTGCCCACGTGGAGAATCTCTTGTTTGGCCAGCCGGCAATAGTTTATTTTCGAATTTGTGATATACCAGGGTACCCGCTTTATCCTTTTCTGACTAACTCGTACGGGTCTAGGGCATAAGTGCTATGGGCCATTTTAGAGGCAATACCAACCTCTACTCTGGTATAATGGTCGGTGTGGAGAATCTCTTAGTTTGGCCAGCCGGCAATAGTTCAGTTCGAATTCGTTGTATCTTGGATTCCATATCCCCCTTTGAACCCTCTACTGACAAACTCGTACGGGTCTAGGGTATAAGTGCTATGAGCCATTTTAAAGGCAATAAGTACCTCTTCCTCTGGTATCATTACCCACGTGGAGAATCTCTTCGTTTAGCCAGCCGGCAATAGTTCAAATCGAACTCTTTGTATCTTGGATTCCATATCCCCCTTTGAACACTCTACTGACAAACTTGTACGGGTCTAGGGTATAAGTGCTCTGGGCCATTTTAAAGGCAATAAGTACCTCTTCCTCTGGTATCATTGCCCACGTGGAGAATCTCTTCGTTTGGCCAGCCGGCAATAGTTTATTTCGAATTTGTGATATACCAGGGTACCCCATTTTATCCTTTTCTGACTAACTCGTACGGGTCTAGGGCATAAGTGCTATGGGCCATTTTAGAGGCAATACCAACCTCTACCTCTGGTATAATGGTCGGTGTGAAGAATCTCTTAGTTTGGCCAGCCGGCAATAGTTCAGTTTGAATTCGTTGTATCTTGGATTCCATATCCCCCTTTTGAACCCTCTACTGACAAACTCGTACGGGTCTAGGGTATAAGTGCTATGGGCCATTTTAAAGGCAAAAAGTACTTCTTCCTCTGGTATCAATGCCCGCGTGGAGAATCTCTTCGTTTGGCCAGCCGGCAATAGTTCATTTTCGAATTTGTGATATACCAGGGTACCCCCCCCCCCCCCCGCATCCTTTTCTGACTAACTCGTACGGGTCTAGGGCATAAGTGCTATGGGCCATTTTAGAGGCAATACCAACCTCTATCTCTGGTATAATGGTCGGTGTGGAGAATCTCTTAGTTTGGCCAGCCGGCAATAGTTCAGTTCGAATTCGTTGTATCTTGGATTCCATATCCCCCCTTTGAACCCTCTACTGACAAACTCGTACGGGTCTAGGGTATAAGTGCTATGGGCCATTTTAAAGGCAATAAGTACCTCTTCCGCTGGTATCATTGCCCACGTGGAGAATTTCTTCGTTTGGCCAGCCGGCAATAGTTCATTTTCGAATTTGTGATATACCAGGGTACCCCCCTTATCCTTTTCTGACTAACTCGTACGGGTCTAGGGCATAAGTGCTATGGGCCATTTTAGAGGCAATACCAACCTCTACCTCTGGTATAATTGTCGATGTGGAGAATCTCTTAGTTTGGCCAGCCGGCAATAGTTCAGTTCGAATTCGTTGTATCCGGGATACCATATCCCCCCTTTGAACCCTCTACTGAAAAACTCGTACGGGACTAGGGTATAAGTGCTGTGGGCCATTTTAAAGGCAATAAGTACCTCTTCCTCTGGTATCATTGCCCACGTGGAGAATCTCTTCGTTTGGCCAGCCGACAATAGTTCATTTTCGAATTTGTGATATACCAGGGTACCCCCCTTATCCTTTTCTGACTAACTCGTACGGGTCTAGGGCATAAGTGCTATGGGCCATTTTAGGGCCAATACCAACCTCTACCTCTGGTATAATGGTCGATGTGGAGAATCTTCTAGTTTGGCCAGCCGGCAATAGTTCAATTAGAATTCGTTGTATCCGGGATACCATATCCCCCCTTTGAACCCTCTACTGACAAACTCGTACGGGTCTAGGGTATAATTTGTATGGGCCATTTTAAAGGCAATAAGTACCTCTTCCGCTGGTATCATTGCCCACGTGGAGAATCTCTTCGTTTGGCCAGCCGGCAATAGTTCATTTTCGAATTTGTGATATACCAGGGTAACCCCCTTATCCTTTTCATACTATCTCTTACGGGTCTAGGGCATAAGTGTTATGGGCCATTTTAGAGGCAATACCAACCTCTACCTCTGGTATAATGGTCGGTGTGGAGAATCTCTAAGTTTGGCCAGCCGGCAATAGTTCAGTTCGAATTTGTTGTATCTTGGATTCCATATCCCCCCTTTGAACCCTCTACTGACAAACTCGTACGGGTCTAGGGTATAAGTGCTATGGGCCATTTTAAAGGCAATAAGTACCTCTTCCTCTGGTATCATTGCCCACGTGGAGAATCTCTTCGTTTGGCCAGCCGGCAATAGTTCATTTTCGAATTTGTGATATACCAGGGTACCCCCCCTTATCCTTTTCTGACTAACTCGTACGGGTCTAGGGCATAAGTGCTTTGGGCCATTTTAGAGGCAATACCAACCTCTACCTCTGGTTTAATGGTCGGTGTGGAGAATCTCTTAGTTTGGCCAGCCGGCAATAGTTCAGTTCGAATTCGTTGTATCTCGGATTCCATATCCCCCCTTTGAACTCTCTACTGACAAACTCGTACGGGTCTAGGGTATAAGTGCTATGGGCCATTTCAAAGGCAATAAGTACCTCTTCCTCTGGTATCATTGCCCACGTGGAGAATCTCTTCGTTTGGCCAGCCGGCAATAGTTCATTTTCGAATTTGTGATATACCAGGGTACCCCCCCCCCCCCCTTATCCTTTTCTGACTAACTCGTACGGGTCTAGGGCATAAGTGCTATGGGCCATTTTAGAGGCAATACCAACCTCTACCTCTGGTATAATGGTCGGTGTGGAGAATCTCTTAGTTTGGCCAGCCGGCAATATTTCAGATCGAATTCGTTGTATCTTGGATTCCATATCCCCCCTTTGAACCCTCTACTGACAAACTCGTACGGGTCTAGGGCATAAGTGCTATAGGCCATGTTAGAGGCAATACCAACCTCTACCTCTGGAATGATGGTCAATGTGGAGAATCTCTTAGTTTGGCAAGCCGGCAATAGTTCAGTAAGAATTCGTTGTAAACCGGATACCATGTCCCCCCTTTGAACCCTCTACTAACAAACCCGTACGGGTCTAGAGTATAAGTGCTATGGGCCATTTTAAAGGCAATAAGTACCTCTTCGTCTGATACCATTGCCCACGTGGAGAATCTCTTCGTTTGGCCAGCCGGCAATAGTTCATTTTCGAATTTGTGATATACCAGGGTCTCTCCTGACTAACTCGTACGGGTCTAGGGCATAAGTGCTATGGGCCATTTTAGAGGCAATAATATGAATTGTTAATAATGACTCAGATTGGTCTCCATAATTTTGAAGAATCATATGTCATTGAAATAGTAATTGACAGTTGTTATTTTTCTGTTATTTTTATTTCTGCAATTAACTATGTTTCTATTTTTCTGATATGTTTAAATAGAAAATACTGTCGTAATATTGTATGTTTTAGTTTCATGATTGGACTATATTTGTAGACAACGAACAAATTACCATCAATTCTCTGTCATTCCTAAATTTCTATATTTAATCAATTTTTTAAATTTATTGTAGCTTACATTGATTTAATTATCACAAAATTTTAATAAGAACTGTTCTTTACTTTATTTGTTTGTTGTAATTAATTTCTATATTTAATTATATTTTTTTAAAACTTGTTATTGCTTTATTTACATTACTTCTCTAATCACAGAATGTTAAAAGACCATTTCTTTGTTTTATATTTATGGAGGCATTTACATTGTTTTTATTACATTTACAATGTTGTTTAAAGACGCAGACCTTGAAGAAGACCCAAAGTTGATTCAATAAACGCGGACCTCGAAGAAGACACCCATTGACATGCCTATTTGAAGTAATATCAAATATAAATAGGAACGTTATTTAATTATAATTATCGTTCATAGTTTCTAACAACACTTCTTCGAACGCAAGTCATCTCATGAATATTATTGACGGCTCATGAATATTATTGAAGGCTGGCCTCATGAATATTAACGCCGGCTGCTATCGACGGCTAGATCCACACTAGTTCTGTATTATCATAAAATACAACTTACATTTCAATATTTAGGATGAACACGAATGCGGCCACTTTCGTTTTACACGAAAACCGTCTAAAATTTAACTGAAATGCTAGAATTATGAGGATTTCAGTAATTTAGCATGACTTAATGGTGCTAGTACCGGATATATGTGCATTGTATTGTCAAAAACAGCCCATATTTATGTAGCAGAAGCATTCTACTGTCCAATAAATAACTAAAGGTTTAAATTTCAACAATTTTGTAAAACTGCTATATTTTGGGGCCAAAAAGGAGTCTTACTGAACCTACTTCTTTGGATAAGCGGTTCTCAAGTTACGGGGCGACATGTGGACGCCGGACAGACGGACAGACGGACGCCGGGCATTTGTATACCATAACACGTCCCGTCAAAATTTTGACGGGGCGTATAAAAAAGGATAAACATGAGTTATAAAGGTATCTTTCATTTCTTGTTTAACACATGTATAAATACATTAACATTATTTACGCTTTGTTTTAGCCCTACATTATGAAAACCATATCTACAAAAAATGTCTCTGAGTGAACATGCCAAATTCAATTTTCTTTTGGCTTTTTAAATGAACTTTCCAACATTTCTTTATAACATGCCTTAAGTATACATTTAACAGTATTTTAAAAAATAATTTGAATCAAAACTGAATCAAAACTGAATCATTCTTCTGTGTCTTTCATAATACATTGGGTAACGTCCCAATTCATGTAGTAAACCATGTTATTTACATCAGTTTAAAGAAACTTTAGAATACGTTTTATAAAACACTAATGTACTTTCTCTTTATCATCAGCTTTATGATTACAGACATACTGCACAACTATAATTATAAATACTAGAAACATAAGTTCAAATAAAGACACTTAACGTTTCACAGTTATAATAATCATCTACAATTTTAGTACATTCGGCCTTGATTTGCTAACATTTAAGAAGAATATGCTCCCACTTATATGATTCAGCACATTATGCTAATGTATACGGAGTGTGGCCAAAATTATTCGTCACTTGAGATTTTTCACTATATTAATTTCATATAAAACTGCATTTTTCGAAAATATTTTGGGGGTCATTTCTGGTTTGATTTAAGCAACTTGGTATCAATAGAAACGGCGGAAGTGTTACGGGTTTATTTGTTTATTTTATTTGTACTTATGTTGTGGATCAATTTCATTGTATCTGATGAGACTATAATAAAGTATTGAACTTGAACTTGAATGCTTCATTCAACCAAATTTAATTGTATTATTTTGTAAGCTGTGTTCAAATCAAGAATCAACAAACACAACTGAAGACAAACTATATGACTAAATAAATCATAGTACTGAAGTACTGAACATCGGATGACCGCAAGTTCTTGTGGATGGTCAAAAGCTCTTGTCACAGAAAATATCACATCTCTATAAACTGAGGTTAATCTACAGAAATATTTTTCTGTGACAAGTTCGTGCGTGGATGATGATTAAATGACGAAACATTTTCATATTATTAAGTTATGTTGGGAACAAAAATATGTTTATCAGAAATCATTGAAGAGATGTTTTTATAACACACGATGTTATTTTGCACTCGTTAATATCCACGTATTTATCATGTTTATAGGTGATATAAACCCAAAACGAAAGTTACGGAAATCTAATGCCCTTACGGTTATCGCGATGTAAAATTATTCAGTGGAAAATTCTTCATCTTTTCACCCAAATTCAACCATAAATGCCTTAACATTTTTTTTAAATGTTTTTTTTTTTATGAAATACATAGCAAAAAAATGTAGGCCACGAACACTTTTGGCCATGTACGGTAACTCATCAAGAATTGGATGTTGACAATAGTGACTCATCGCATAAGTCAAACTAGACCATAGACCACGTATTGTTATGCATTTAATTTTCTACATTGGCTAGAGGTATAGGGGGAGGGTTGAGATGTTTTACCCCGCCGCATTTTTGTGCCTGTCCTAAGTCAGGAGCCTCTGGACTTTGTTAGTCTTGTATGATTTTTAATTTTAGTTTCTTGTGTATAATTCGGAGTTTAGTATGACGTCCATTATCACTGAAATAGTATACATATTTTTTAAGGGGCCAGCTTAAAGGACGCCTCCGGGTGCGGAATGTTCTCGCTACATTGAAGACCCATTGGTGGCCTTCGGCTGTTGTCTGCTCTATGGTCGGGTTGTTGTCGCTTTGACACATTCCCCATTTCCTTTCTCAATTTTATCAGTACATTTAACCAAAAAAAATAGTTCAGAAGTACACCTTTCTATTTTTGTTGGATCAAGGTCAAGGTCCATATTTGTCAGTATTTATTGCAATGATTAATAATAATTCTTTATATTTGCAAAACAGACAAAAACCAATTTTGGTTATGGCAAATACATTGACAAAACAAACATGATCAAACATAATGAAAACTCGACAATATTATAAGAAATATGATAAAATCAGTTATTGTTCTCCTTTCCTCAGTTCTAATGACTCTTTAATGATATTTAATAAAAGAAACAAATGCTTTTACATCATTTGGTGTTGATGGATTTAGTATAATCACGAGTTTATCAGTAAAATTAAGTGTATTAAAATTTACATATTTTTGTATATACTGATTTTAGAAAGATTTCTCTTTTATTTTCATTTATTTTACAGTTAAAGAAAAAATGAAATTCATCGTCTAAGATATTACATATTTTACAATTTCTTTTATTTCGTGGTATTTTGGTATATCGTCCAGTTTCTATTAAGAGACAATGATCGCTTATTCTAAATTTGGTTCACATTTTTCTTGTTTCTTTACTTGGGTGTGATTGGTAGAAATGAAGATTTCTGTCTCTAAAGATATAAAACCATCTAGGACAAGGTAACATAAATTACTGCTGAACGTTTCCATAATTTTTTTTTCAAGAGGCACCTCAAAGTATGATAGTACACTTTCATTATAAAGTATTTTATCATATTCCCTTTTATTGTATTCTATTTTAAATAAAAAGGACAATTTAAGGAAAAACATAAGCGTCAATGAAGAATATATACACATTTGAGAAATAAAAATATTATATTCTATAAACACACTAACAAAGGCCGTAGTCTCCTGACTTGGGATAGGCGCGAATTTTTTTTTAAAAGATCTCAACTCCCCCCCCCCCCCCCCCCCCCAAAAAAAAAAAAAAACCAACAAAAAAAGCCCATTAAACAGCAAACACACAGTAACACTCAGTTTAAAAGAAGCCCGAGTCCGATGTCAGAATAAGTGTTTTGCTTTTTATTTTTTGTAAATTGACCGAGTAGCCCCGAAACCTACTTTTTTGTTGCTTTTGTTTCTTTCTCAAATGTTTGAATCATACGCTATTGAATGTCCATATTTTGAATGAATTCGATAGTATAAATCAAACATCAAACCAATAGCGTGCACACATTTAAAACAATTTGTATATTTATTAAGGAAATGACCAAATGACGAACTGTCATTCAAAAATTAGAAATTCTATATTAAAATACACAATAAAGATACTCTGAATTTCAAATAAATCTTGGTTAACCCCTCTTATGTTATGTTATTTATATTTTGATAGTTAACTTACATAATTCAAATATGAACATAAGTTTACTAACATTACTTGACGTAGTAAAATGAATGAATGTCGATCTGTGAGAACAAATACTTGTTTCAAACCGGTTTTTAATAGAAGGCGCATCTTTTCTTGTGTTCTCTACAATCAAGGGAAAAATAAACACGCGTTTCCGGTAAGATTTAAAACCGTTATATTCAACATGTTAAACCCCGCCACATTCTGTATGTGCCTGTCCCAAGTCTGTTGTCATTTGTTTTTCGTTCATAATTTTGAACATGAATTAGGCCGTTAGCTTTCTCGTTTGAATTGTTTTACATTTGTAATTTCTGGGCCTTTTATGGCTGACTATGCGATATGGTGTCTGCTCATTGTTGAAGGCCTTACGATGACCTTTTATAGTTGTAATTTTTGAGTCATATGGTTTTTGTCATTGGAAATCGTACCTAATCTTCTTTTTTATATTCAAGTAAAGATGGGTATGAATCACAATATATCAAGCTCTAAAATTACTCCGAGTCGAAATAAATAACAAAACTATAACAGATCTGTCATCTTCTGCGTTTTCTCAAATTGACGGGGGAAAAAAACTACTGACAAATATGCCGACTTGGGACAGGCACATGCACAAACGGCGGGTTTAAACTAGGTTTGACGAGATCTTAATTTATTCCATATTATCTATTAGTCGTTTTGTAGTTAAAGTTGAATTTATATATAATTTCTACGGAAAAGCGATTTGTAAATTGTCAAATAGGCGAAAACGTTTAACCATATGTAGTTTACGTTCTAAAGTGTTTCAATACATGATCATTCTGGTTAATCTTACGGGAAAAAAAACTTATTATCAACACATGAACATATCAATTTCAAAGGATTAAACTACAGGGAAAATATCAGCAATTCTGCAAAATATTCATGACAATAACAACATTTAATTTCACGGGATTAGTCCTTTTTTTATTATTTTATTTTAATTAAAGTTAACTTTTTACAAGTATTGGTGAATAAACAAACATGACTACCGTTAACAGGAATATCAAAAGTCACAATCCCATAGAACTGTACAAGTCATACACGAGAAAGGCAAATTAAACAAAAAATGGATAGGTATGCAGAGTTATAAAGAAGGAAGAGTCATATTAGCAGGGGGAAAAATCAGTATTGAATATTTGACCAGAATGACCAAGCTATAAAGGGACCCAAACAATGACTACTGTAAAACCATTCAAACGGGAATATATGTTTGTAGGGTATAAATATTTAACAATAATGGGTAAACATTTACTAATTTTTGTTCAGTCTCTGGTTTAGAATGAAAATAGTTCAATTTTTTTCCGGTATGAAGGAGCTGTTCCTATTTTTAGCATATAATCTTTATGAATTAATTGGATTATTCCTCACATAATGAAGTTGCTGACGTCAGCCAACAAAAGGTCATTTGTAACCAATTCAAACAACCTTACCATGTTTAGTCTCTACTTTTCATTGATAATAGAAAAGAACTAAAAATTATAACCAATCATATTTGATAATTATGTAAACAATTATTTCTCGGTCATTTTTAAATGATCGGATTTCTATATGCGAACGATCATTTCTGTTTGTTAAATGATGATGCATAGGTATACATGATTTAAATAATAATAATAATAATATTGGAATGAACAGTTTACTTCGCCTTTTTCTTGTTTTACTGCAAATATATGGTAAGATTGAAATAAAATTTAGTATATATAATATATCTTAGAAAAAGCTCTTTTTATAGTGTATTAGACCAATATATACAAAAATGGCATCAAGATGTCCAATTATCTTCCCGAGGTGCAATCTAATTAAAATATTGATCTCTGATTACGTTATACTACATAACGTAATCAGAGCGGCGTTTTGCATATGCGCCGATCTGCATTTCATTTGCGCCGATTTTTTCTTTCATTTGCGCCGATTTTTTACAGGTAAATAACATGTTAATTACAGGTGAGTCGACATAAGAAGATGTGGTATGAGTGCAAATGAGACAACTCTCAATCCAAGTCATGTTATTTTTTCATTTATCATTATAGAACTCTTCCGTAAGCCAGTTGTACACTATATTCACATACTTTAAAATAACAAAGTAAGATCTTTAGATAAAAACACTCTGGTATATACTAAAATGACGAATTGAAAATCTATTTACAGCATTCAAATCCATAAAAACGGAATACATTAAAATCATAAATCTGTTCTTGCTGAGTATTTATAGGCAACGCATCTAATATATTCCTTTCTTGTGATTTCGACTCTTCTATATTTGTCGTAATTGCCAATAACGAAGTCCATCTTTAAATTTCTTTCTCTGGCTTACGTACTTATGTGTATAGCCGTCGAAGGTTAAAGAATTGACTCCTCGGCTCGTTGCAATTTGCAATTTGCACATCGTGTTACAGCTAGGATCAGAACAATATGAATCAAAATAAACTAAAACCTATGTTTATAACCAGATTTTACCAATATACCTTAACGGTATAGTACACGAACAAGTATTAACTTACCTGTAAATCCAATTAGGGGCAAATATAAAATCGGCGCAAATGAAAAAATGAAATCGGCGCAATTGAAAGAATGAAAATTTTAAAAATCGGCGCAAATGTCATACGCCCAATCAGAGATCAATATTTTAATTAGATTGCCCGAGGTGTATTTTATTCTAGTTATAAAAACTGTTTTGGATTTGAAAATTATTTAATAAAAATACCGGAAAATGCAAGAATCTGGATGACAAAATTAAGAACGTCTAATATAAAAATTCCCATTGAAACTGGGCGTTGGCACAATATTCCGGCGGAGGACAGAAAATGTCACATATGTAAAGAAAGTGTAGGAGACGAATTTCACTATCTTTTTATATGCAAGTCTCCTCAACTGGTTACTTTTAGAGAACAACATATCCCTAGTTATTATACGAAGCATCCAAGTAAACAGAAATTATCTGTAATGTTATCTTACTGTAATGTCAATTTATATAGACAGGTGGCATCTTTTATCAAAAAGCTGAATAACCTATTGTGATATGTATATTAATTTGTCTTATTTTTTTTATTTTTTTTATTGTTGTTTTTTTTTTTTTTTTTTTAATTATATTGTTTTTTTTTTTTGTTTTTTTTAATGTTACCTTTGTATTATAAATCATGTTTACCATTGTGTATATGTACCTCATGTTACACATTTATGTGTCTGAGCGTTGCTTTACAATAAAATCTTGAAATCTTGAAATCTTGTTTTTTACTGTTTGTTCCTTGATTTAACATTTTAAAAATGCAAGACCACAAAATTTTAAAACTACGTTAATTTATATCAAAATACACATTGGTTATGTCTACTCTATACAAGTCAAGGATAAGTATAATAATAAAAAAAAAAAAAAAAAAAAAACTGGCAAAATGAAAAAAAAACACAGATATGAAGCAAAACTTTTAAAATTGGAAAAAATATAACAAAATACTTTCGGATCCCGCTTTATAAATTTGTACATCAGGATTGAAGCAATATGGCAACATAAATTAACCAAACATACGCATTAACATGTCACATAAGAGTCTACAACGATTAGTGTTAGGGTGACATTTACGCTCGTTTCGCCTTAGATTTGATGAAATTTCTGACTAAATAATTTTAAAAAGTTCATTGCGTAGATCATCGTACAAAGTACACTCTAACAAGACATGTTCCTCAGTTTCAACAATGTTTTTACAGGTTTCGCAAGTCCTTTGTTGCACGGGTAGCCTCTCAAATCGTCCAGTCTCTAGGCGGATCGGTGCAACACCACACGAAACTGCGCGTATGCTCTTCTAAGCGATGGAACTATCACTTTTTACATGTATTCCTCGATGTGTAATGACGTTTTAAAAGTTCTATATGTCCCCAACTTATTTCCACCGTTACCAAGTTTTATTGAGATTGTTTGACCATTCATTGTACAATTTAGATAAAAGTTTGTCATATAGTACATCCTTAACTTAGGCTTTATCCACATTTTCAGCGTTATACAGGATCATCATGTCTGCTGATAAAAAATGTTGACGGATTCTATAGTTCCAGTTTTACATTTACGTGCGTTCAAGCTACAATCTTCTGACCACTTGAAAATTTTTAGTTAAGTCTATTACGGTTCATGCTTTTTAGCCTACACCACTGGTTACTGACACTGTTCCGTTGTTTTATATTAGCTGGTATCCATCCCGAGTCACCGATTATCGCCGTGTTTGGTGTATATCGTCCACCACCCATAAAAAAGCGAATCGTTTTATTCTGAACCGCGTTTACACAGGAAAAGTTTTTATCTCCCCATACTGCTGCTCCATAGCTGATAATACAGTATAAACAAAAACGACCCCATTGCTAATTCTAATCCAAAGCATATATGGGCGTTTTTCAATAAAAGCGTAACTTTCAGACCTAAAAAAAATGGAAAATCAACTTGTCTAAAATTTAATTTCAAGAGTTATTTTGAATACTTCTATAATAGACCTGTTTGTAAACAAAAAGTGCAATCTTAAATATTCTTTAAAATGATATTATTTTCATAATTTGTGTACTGTTTCGTAGGTCCCCTACGAAATTTCTTCTAAACACACATATTTTTTGCAATTTTAAATGTTTCCTATAGACATTCCAGTTTGTTTACTTTAAATAAATAGAAAAATATCATTTTTTTTCTGAATTGGAAAACCATTTTTATCGATAAAGATTAGACAGTACTTCACATATGAAGGTTCAACTCACGTTACGTAGTGGACATTTTGATGCGTTTCGTAGTGGACAAACGTTCGTAGTGGACAAAAAGTTTCGTAGTAGACATCAACCCTATTATATGTTAATAAAAACATAATAAAAATTACATGAAACTAACCCTTGTTATTTGTTTTGCACGAATATCATTGAAAAAAGATTAAAAAAAAACTCCATGGTAGTGGTATGTCCTACGAAACGTTTTTCTCCCATACTTGTTCGTAAGGGACGTATTCGCATATTTTATTTTTTCCTCACAATCCCTATATTGCAATATTAACAAGACTGTTTGTATTCATCAAAGCATTTATCAAGCTGTACACTGATATTTTTTTCATAATTTTAAAACCAGATACTGAAGGAGATTTGACCCGTTTCGTAGGGGACGTTATCAAAAATACGGTATCACTCTGGTCCATTTGGTGTGCTCAATTTTTCTTACCAACAATTTTATTGCCATTGTAAAAGCATCACTTCTTTTGTAAGACCCTAATGTATATATCTCTTGCAAACAAAAATTACATTGATTTTATAAAACTGTTTATTGGCAAATTTTAATGACTTCGTTTCGTAGTGGACATTTTGTGAGGGACACACCTTCTGAAATTAAAAAACCTATATTGAAATGTGTTTATTAGAATATGTTGGCTCTGAACATACTTTTGAATTATTAAAGAACTTATGTAAAGTAAAAAAAACATTTATTTCTCCTTTTTTTTACGATATTTTAGAGTATGAATGTTGAACAGGCGGTCTAGGGACATGCGGTTTTGGTTGTTTTGGACCATTCAGGAGTCAATATCTTATCAATCCCTCTAAAAATAAACTGTTTCTTTGCTTTAAAATGTTAAATCTAATTCAATGTACTGACTGCACAAAAAATTACTTGCAAAGATCAAACACATTTTTTTTTAAAAGTGGATAGGACAAGAAAATACGTTTTTATTGAAAAACGCCCATTTTTATATATAAGCGACATAAACATATGAATGTTGGTCAGTGAATGAATGCTTGTCAATGGTTTAAAAGTAGGAATAATAAATACAACAGATTTACTATTTATGTTTGATTTTATTTAAGAATTAAAAGTTTCTATTTTTAACAAAGAAAGCGCTTCATAATTAAAATTTGCACACTCTTATTATAGGATTAAACGCCTTTTAAAAGGATTTTTTTGGTGTATAAACTCGACCAATTCACTCACAAACAGACTTTTATGATATGTTTGTGAGTGACTTGGTCCAGTTTATACACCAATAAAATCCTTTAAAAAGACGTTTAATCCTTATAATTCTTTAACATTAGAAATAGGAATATATGTTTCCACACTCATAACCTCTATCCCACGTAAGTTGTATATTTGTGTCATTGCATAGGCCTGGCGCATGAATTTAATTGTTGGCTTACGCAAAAATATGTACCCTTGAAATTTGCAATCTGATAAAAATAAACTACAAAAATTCTTATTATTATTCAAACGATTTTTTATTTTTTTTTGTTATTTGTTTTAACGATTAACGTGAAGTGAAATAAATTTTGTTAACGTCTGTGTTATTATCGCCGCCATCTTGTTTACATTGGTTATGAAAAGAAGTTCGGTCAACGTCGTCTATCGAAAAATAAACCAACGTCAAGATCAACTACCGGAAGTCCTCTCGACTAATCATATCAACGTATTCCCTAATATGCAAATCATATACGAATTATAACGCTTTAAAATTACAAAAAGAAGCATATTTTTTTTTGGATAATTATATAGTTTGCGACAACCATGAAATACGTCCACGAAATAACTAATTAGATCAAACCTTTTGACTATTTCTGTATGCATTTTTTATTCAACGTTGTCACGGAGAGGACAATTATCTATAGATGTTGCATTTCATACGGAAATTATATATGACATTTTGCTGTGCATACAGGTTTTGTGTCATGAATGAATGCCCAATATCCTTTGTTTTCTCTCTATTCGATGAACTGTAAGGATAGCAGCATATACTTAAAGATGTCATACTTTACTTTCTTAATGCATATTTCTGCATCAATACAAAAAGCGTACTATTTCCTTGATAAGTTAAAAAAGTCCAACATTTTTTTTTTATTGAAATCACTTGGTGGAAAACCAGTGGACAGTTTTTTTCTGCAAGTAAACATTACATTCACTCTGAAGTTAAAGTTTAAAAAAAAATAAAAAAAACTTTCTTAAACTATCCTGGTTTTGTACCAAACTTGGATAGAAGGTTGATTATGATAAATAAAAAAAAAGCCAGTATCTAGTTGACGGAAATTTTGTAAAAGATATTTACTGTTTTCCGTTTATTACTTTCAAATGAACATAGTTTTTTCTTCCAGTTAATATAACATGCAGTCTACAGTTAAAATTTTAAAAACATTTTTAAGATTCATAAATCATCCTTGATTTTTACCAAACTTGGACAGTACATAATACCGAGAGGAAATTTTTATAAAAAATTGTTTCCACATTTTTATTGATTCTACGACTACTGACGATAAATATTCATTTCTGTTCTCGTACTGTGAAAACCATACTCCTAACAACAAAGTAATTATATATATATTGATATACATGTACCTGTGTACGCTGTTTTATTTAACAATATGTCGTCCCAGGTTAGAATTGTCTTTTTGACACTGTTCCTATATTTTATTTAAAATTATTTATTAATCCTTTAATTATATTGTGTCATTGATCACACTTATTCGTTCAGTGTATGTTTACTTGCTTTTGTTTAATTGTCTTTTTGACCGACTCAAGCCATTTCAATTGATATTGTATAGTGTGTCTTTCCATGTTATAATAATACCATTGGCGGATCCAGGATGGGTGGGGGGTCCAGGGGTTGGAAACCCCTTGTTTTGGACGATCAATGCATTTGAATGGGGATAAATAGGTGGACCCCCCCCCCTTTGTCCTGGGTTGGGAACCCCCTTTTTAAAATGGCTGGATCCGCCCCTGTAATACATTACTGTCTCAGGATAGGGTAAAATTGGCTCCTGTTAAATCCGCCGCATTGAGGCTGTTGTTTAGTGGTTGTCGTTTGATGGTGTGGTTTATATGAGTTTCTCGTTTTTTCATATAGATTTTACCGCTGGTCATTTTAGGGGCCTTTATAGTTTGCTGTTTTGTATGAGCCAAGGTTTCGTGTTGAAGACAGTACTTATAATTGTAAACCTTTTATACATTGTGACTTGGATGGAGAGTTGTCTCATTGTAACTCGTACCACATCTTCTTATTTATAATTATAAGTCTTCAACATGCCTACATACAGAATCTCACAAAGACTTTCATAATTCATTAACATACCTATATACTTTCAAAATATTTGGTTATGGGACATCAAAAGTTTAGATCTGCAAGTGTTGAAACCCCTCATGCGCTGTAAATTGGATTTGTTTTAGTTTAAGAATGATCTATACACCTCCGCGGTACACTTTAAAGTAAAAATTGTACTTGCAAAGATAACATTATTTAACGGTTAAACATTTTCACTTAATGTTTTGCCCGGATGTTTTGCAGATACAACTAACGCTTTTGATTTTACAATTTAGACAAGCAGTTTATATCCGCAATTTTATTTTAGGGAACAAATAAAACCAAGGAAAAAACTAAATGTTGTGTTTTGTGTAGGCCTACTGTTTGTCTTTGCATCGTTTTTAGTTTTTTGTTGTTGTGGCATTTGCATTTTTTTCAACATTTTATGGATAGTTGATAGCAAATTAGTTTCATCCTAATTTTACAGTCAAACAATACCCTTTAACATAGATTTTAATACTATTTACTTTACAGGTATTAGTGGTATCACGCCATGTACCGGTAATGATTATGTTGGGGAACAGGATCCTAAAAAGAAAAAAGAACATACTGATGCCGAAACAGGTAAATATAAGATCCTTTTTCTAACTTAAATGTGACTAAGACGGATGATACTAGAGGGAGAGTCAAACTCATAGATTGAAAATAAATTGACAACGCCATGGCTTAAAATAAAAAGTCAAATAATAGTATAGATACAATACAATACAATACAATATTCTATTAACGTCTCAGCTTTTATAAAGCAATTCATAACACATTGTTATAGAAGACACAACATAGAAAACTAAAGAATAGGCAACACGAACCCTGCCAAAAACTTGGGGTGATCTCCGGGGTGCTCCGGAAGTGTAGCAAATACTGCTCCGCATGTGGAATTATGAAATAATTCTTTCATGCCATGCTCTATATGCTAATTTTAACATGGGTAGGCATTATGTGTGTCAATATCTTAATACCGAGCGTCAATGCCTTCCCATGTTAAAATGAGCATAGAGCATGGCATGATAGAATTATTTATATTCTAATAGGAATACTTTAAACTTTTGTACTTCGAAGCGGACCTATAATACACGCTCGAAATGTCGACATTTTGATTGAAGAGCCAAAACCGTTATAGTAAATCGACAGTTTAACGACAAAAAAAAACAAAAAAAACCAGGCTCATGTAAACTTACTTTAATAATGTTTTAATTTAATATCCTAGCGAGAAACACCAACAAAAATGTCCAAGTTGATCTCCAGCGTTGTTCAAAATTCATCTGACGTTGTAATTTCAATTGTTCAGCCCATGTTTTATTGGAATTAGAACATGGCTTTGTATGCAAAGCTAAAAAAGAACGTCATATTAAAATGGTATTTTTTACTCCATTTTAATTTTCGGGAATCAGAGGTTCTTGACATGGGACAGGCCCTAAAATGCAGCGGTGTTAAACGTGTTTGGTGATGCTTAGTATCTCAACCCTTCTCCATTTCCATACCTCTAGCCAATGTAGAATAAACAAACACGTCAAATGCGAAAAGTAAAACTCAGCTTAAAATAAGTAGGTTATTCCGAGTACATAGATTGGTAATTGTTCCATTTGGATTTTTTTTTTAATTTGAATACACGTTTCAGTATGTTTATCAAATACGAGATTTGCTTGTATGAATTTAATGTTTCGTGAAAATTAATTATAAAATTTTAAAAATTAAGCACTAGGAAATAATCAATTGTAGTTTTCAGCAATTGAACGCAATTTCTATAAGAAAATATGTTCAACTTAAAAGCAGAAAACGGATTGAAAGTAATGTTTATGATATTGTTCATTTTCATCTTTGTAGGCACTGTAGTATTGTTGAATCAAGACAAGTACATATATACCTGCTGTGGGTTTATATACCAGTGGGAATTCTATGCGAGTAGCATTGGAACAATTGAGGCCCAAGTTTGGAGACATGTATCTGGAAATACGTATACAATGGTTGGATCAAATACATTAACAGCGACAAGTAAGCATTTTAACTAATTTGATGTAACCCAGCATTTGACATTTTTAATACAACACATAATACTAGTAGAAGAAACTTATTAAAATTGAGAATGGAAATGGAGAATGTGTCAAAGAGACAACAACCCGACCATAGAGCAGACAACAGCAGAAGGTCGCCAACAGGTCTTCAATGCAACGAGAAATTCTCGCACCCGGAGGCGTCCTTCAGCTGTCCCCTAAACAAATATATACTAGTACGGTGATAATAAACACCATACTAAACTCCAAACTGTAAACAAGAAACTAAAAGTTAAAATAATACAAGACTATCAAAGGCCAGAGGCTCCTGACTTGGGACAGGCGCAAAAATGCGGCGGGGTTAAACATGTTTGTGAGATCTCAACCCTCCCCCTATACCTCTAGCCAATGCAGAAAAGTAAACGCATAACAATACGCACATTAAAATTCAGTTCAAGAGAAGTCCGAATCTGATGTTAGAAGATGTAACCAAAGGAGATAAACAAAATGACAATAATACATAAATAACATCAGACTACTAGCAGTTAACTGACATGCCAGCTCCAGACTTCAATTAAACTGTTTAAAAAATTATGTCTTCATCAATTGAATATCAGGCAAAATCCTCCCCGTGAGGGGTTTAGTATCATACCATCATAACATATATGAGAAGAACATAACCCGTGTCATGCCAACAACTGGTTTATCAATAATAAGTGTGTTTAGTTCCGATGTATAAGTGAATCAATATTAACGCCAAAATATGCAATCTTTAATGACTTGACAACAGTATCGGAACTATATCCCTTCTTAATAAGTCTATTTTAAAAAGGTTTTCATGTTATGATAGCCATTTTTAGAAGTCATAGTTATAAAACAAGAATATGACCTGCATCAATTCATTAGATAATGTAAATCAAACAGATGGTTAGATTTGTCTCGTTTAGTTTTCCGCCACATTAATTTGGAACATTTCACTTTCATTAATTAAAGTTCAAAATTTCTCAATGATCGGAAAACCTCACTTTTCTCTAATGAATAAATATTTTTAACGGGATGGTATGAACGAATATCTATTCAAATATTATCGATGAATTGAATTTTTGATCAGTTGTTCCGGCTGGTGAGCATGTCTGAAAAAAGAGTTGAATTACCTCTATGTAAGAAAAATTCATAGGTTTAATGCAAATATAACAAGGTTAGAATTTACAGTCTATTTTAGCCCTATACACTTAAAAAAAACAACTATATTTTATGCTGACATTTTGGAAACATTTTGCGAAATGTTTTGAAAAAACCCAGCATCTAAGAAAGAACTTTCCTTCCATTAGAAACTTATTATTCGATATTGAGATATTCTATCATGTAATAAGAATATTAAGTAATGATTAAAATGGCAAGAAGTGCAACCATCGCGTTGTTAGTTAATTTTCGAATTTTGAGTTTGAATGGTACCCTTTATATAAAAACCGAACGGTTAGATAAAATCCACGCACAATCAAAACACAAAGACTGGATTTGGCTAGACAACTGTTTTACCTCAATGACAAATACGCCTTTGCTCCACATACAAGGTTCATTAATTTTTTTAACTTTTGTATGAAAAAAAAGTTACATGAACTGCTTGCTAAGGGAATTAGACATTGAAAATTGTACTTGATAAAACAATACTACAATACAATACAAATACAATACAAATAGGTTTATTATAGTGACATTGTGTATAACAAATTATGTTCAATATTGAAATATTTCAATTAAATTACACCCGGCCCAATTGACCTATGAGTCACTTCAAATAGATGCTATAGTATTAATTCAGATTGTATATACTAGTACTTCAATCCTGTTTTCCAATAACATGGAATATTTTCAGTTCTTCAAACCTTTACACTAGTATTTCCCCATTTGGCAAGCGGCTTATCACCAATTGTTTACTTATCACCAACACGACAGGTGCCACAAGAAGACGATGAACTTCTAACCCTTCCGTTTACGTGATTTGATTGGTGATAGGTCGCATGCCAAAATTGAGAAAAAGATTTGGAGTATGGCCCTAAATAGTGAAACATATCCATGATAATTTGTGACACAGATATTACATTATATAAACGGTCAAACAAATCACGATGGCGTCTTTCACACATTTGTTTTTAGTCAGTACAGGTGGCCTGGGAAAGATCTAAGATAGTTCAGGATGTTTTCTTGCTATTCCTTCACCTTTGTCAACAATTTTGAATTTTATATACCAGTTTAAAGGGGCACTAGCTGCCAAATTCATGGTCACCGATTTGACTCAAATTCTCATATTTTATTTATAATAATGTAAAACATTTTCCCAAACTATCAAAAGTATAAAATAAACAATTTACAGGAAATGGTCTCAATAAGATGTAGCTTCGTTTCGTGTGAATTTTAGCCAAGACGCCATCTAATTAACTATCGAGTTCACCTTATATGACCATATAAGCGATGTAAACATAAACATGGATATAAATAGATTTAGAAACTCGTGCAATTGGATTTTTATAGGTCTGTTAAATTTTGTATTATAGATTAAAAATTTATGTTTATCGTCGTTTTTACCTTGATGAGAATGATTTTGTGTGGATCGAAGCAGTTACTCTAATTATTTACCTTTGTTTCACTTTCAATGTTGACGGACAACGGACAATGCATGCGTTATCATATTTCTTTCTACGGGGTTAAATTAGAGTTTACATGAATACGGATTTAATGAGGTCGAATTATTCACTTGCAAGTGAATAATTCATTATCAATGTTTATGAGCTTAATTTGACAAAATTGAACCATTTCAGCCGATAAAAGCAAATTATTATTTCACTATTTCACTTGATTAATGGTTGAACAAAAATAAAATTATGCTTTTGATTTTTTATATATCTCGTAGCTAGTGCCCCTTTAAATCAATGGATTCTATTCATTTGGGAGATGTAAGTACGCAGCCACGTTCAATTATTAATCTTTGTCAAGTAATTCTGTTTCTACAATCTTCTCTCTATTTACGTTCGGCATAAAAACATAGACAGTGATCGTTTGATATATTAAAGTTGAAATATCAAAAGTTATTTTTTCTTTTTCTATAATCTTCACTCTGTTCACGTTCGGCATAAGAGCCTGAACAATAATCTTTTGACATGGAAAAAGTTTATAATCAATGTTAAGTTTTTCTTTTCTATAATATTCTCCTTGTTCACATTCGGAAATACAGTCCGAACTATAATCTTTTGATAAATGAAAGTTAAATATCAAAAGTTATATGTTTTCTTTTTCTACTACTAGCATAATTTAAAGGGGCAGTAGCCACGAATTATAAACAAAAATAAAATAATGATTTTTTTGGTTCATCTATTCAGGAAAGTGACATAGTTCAATTTTGTCACAATAAACCAGGAAACATCGATGATGAATTATTCACATGCAAGTTAACAATTCGACCTCATTGAATCTGTATCCGTATTCATGTGAGATTCAATTAAACCTGTACACTAGAGATTGATTACGCATGATTTATGCGTCTTCTGTTGAGGAAGAAAAAAAAAAAGAATGTCAACATTGAAAGTGAAACAAATGTAAATCATTTGATTGACTGATTCGATCCACAAAAAACCCTCATTCTTTTACAAGTAAAATCGAATATTAACTTGTTTTTTTAACCTATAGCATGAAATCAAACAGACATAGAACAATCCAATTGCACGAGGTTGCTCTCAATTTTATTTATGTCTATATTTATATCGTGTTATGTGACCATCGGTAGTTTTTGGAGGTCATCCCAATAATTAATTAGATGGCACCTAGACTAAAATGCACATGCAATTCTGATATTTCTTATCTAATATATGCATTGTGAAATGTTTATTTAAGACTTATTATAATTTGGATATGTGTTTTAGTCTACTATAATTCAAATAGGAGAATTTTCGTCAAATCGGTTTTAGTTTTAACATATTTTATTTGTTGTATTAAAGTAAAATGGATTAGACACAAGTAAATCATACTAATAAAGTCTTCTCCATAATACAATATAAAATTACAATAATTGTTTAATATAATTGACATGCATATAAAGCAAACAGTTTATAAAATATGATACTAGCTTTCATAGGTAAAACGAGGAGAGTTAAAAAGAAATTGAAAAAGAAAGTTTGAAAAGTTATATAATTCTGTGACAGTGACGTGTGTATTAGTGATGACGATGATGTTCCGTGCCAGTAACAATAACGCTATATCAAGGCATAAGAAATCTGTTTTACCTTTGTATATTTATGTTATTCATTCGTCTAAATAACAGCCCAACAATGTTAGATATGTAAATTTTTAAGCAAATATTTTTGTTCTTTCCTAGCCAGGATTCAATCTCATGCTTCTGAGATATTGTGACACCAAATCACCTTGCACTGTGCGCGACGCGCTAGACTTCTCGAGACATCTCAGACTCTACAATTATAAAGCTTTCGGTGCCCGGGAGTTACCTTTCCTCGTCAGTTTAAATCTAGCGTCGTAACACAGTGCATGCTACATAAAGCATGAAGATGGAATTGTTACAGACCAGCTGAATTGTTTGTTGTAAAGGATCCTACAAATTGTAAGATGCAGTCACAGAACATTTGAGAAGGGGGAACTTGGAATAGTACTGATAGTTGGCAAAACTGTCTACCATATGAATAAGAAAAAAGTGGTATGAGTGCCGTAGAGACAACTCTCAATCTAATTAACAATGTATAAAATGTTAACAATTATAGGTCGAAGTACGGCCTACCAATTAATTTTCATCGTTGTCCTGTTAAATACGAATTATATATACAGAATGCGTTTTCAGCCTTGTATCATCATCACTGGTCACCCGATTGAAAATCTTTCATAGAGTTGTAACTGGTTTAGACGTATTGATAATATAATTATTTCTGTGACTGCATCCTACATTAAGTTATAAGATCCTCTACGATAGATAATTCAGCTGATCTGTAATATTCCATCTTCATTTTTATATATAATGTACTGTGTTACGACGATAGATAAAACTGACGAGTAAAGGTAACACCCGTCCACCGATAGCTTGATTGTTGTCGAACCTAACTAGCGCGCCGGGCATAGTGCAAGGCGATTTGGTGCCACGATATGTCAGCAGCATGAGTTCGAATCCCGTCCTGGGAAGAACAAAAATCTGCTTCTGCAAATTAACCTATGTTACATTTTTGGGCTGATATTTAGACGAATTATATATGTTGTGTACAAGCTGCAATTTTGTACAGGTTATAACATGTACAAAAATATTGTACACGTTATAATTTGTACAATGCCAAAATACAAGTTATAACATATACAAAAGTACCTCGTACCATGTACAAAATATTGCTTAAAAATTATTTTAACCTGTACAAAATTTAAAAATAATAATAAAGCAGAATGTACATTCTCGAATGAAATTTATTGAATTATAAAGAACAATAATCAAATGAAAAAGAAGGGGCATTATTTACAGCATGCATAAAATACTACATTTTCATACATTTTAGAAACAAGTTTTTTTCCTTGTTGCTACAAGACAGAGACATGTGATACCTTTGAGTTTAACAAAACTTTCATTCTTCTACATTTAGACCTACAAGACTTACAACTGCCTTTCTTACACTGACAATGCACAACACTTTGCGCTCCACTTAATGACATCTTACGCACCATCTCTCTCACACTCATATCACTCATTGGGACTTACGGCAAATTTAAAGTTGCATTTGCAAGAAATTGAACCTGGTTTCTACTCAAGCATCCCTTTGTTTGTCCAACTAAGTCTTTAGTTCCAATTTTATACATGTAGTCGCCATGTCATTACCCTCTCGGTAAAAGGGTATTCACTGTCAGTAATATTGCATACATAGCTTGCTTCATATATAATTTCTACGTCTACTTCTGTTTGAATACCAGGTAAGATTATCGGATAATGTTTATTGACTACATGTGTATTGCTTTAAGGTACAAATGTATTAAGAAATTATAAAAACTATTTATCTGGTATCAAACTGTATCAAACAGGTATCACACTAACAAAAAAAATGATGGCAATATTATTGAGGTGAATGGCATGTGTTGTAATAGTAGATCATATTTTTATTTTCAAATTTTGTACAAGTTAAAACCATTTTTAAGCAACATTTTGTACATGTTATAACATGTATGAAATGTTGCTTCGTACATGTTATAACTTGTTTTTTTTTGCATTGTACAAATTATAACATGTACACAATTTGTGTAAACGTTATAACCTGTACGAAATTGCAACTTGTACACGACATATATACATAAGTAAAGGCAACAGTAGTATACCGCTGTTTGAAAGTCAAAAATCGATTGAGAGAAAACATATCATGGTTACAAACTAAAACCGAGAGAAACACATCACTTATGAGAGGAAAATAACGAAACAAAAGAAACACTAAAGTGCAACAAAAACAAACGACAATGTAACCCACAGAGAAACGAACTATAAGATAACAACTGTCATTTTTCTGACTTGGTACAGAACATTTTAAGAAAAAAGGTAGGTTGAAACTGGGTTTGTTGCTAGCCAAACATTGCACTTTTATGGCAATTTTAATATAACACTAACATAACACCATTACATGACAGGAATACAGTACAAATAAATGCAAGAAACATCCAGGACAGAGAAATACACAAATAAACAATACAATAGTAAATATCGACATGCTAAATAAAGGCAACGGTAGTAAAAGAGGGACGAAAGATACCAAAGGGACAGTCAAACTCATAAATCTAAAACAAACTGACAACGCCATGGCTAAAAATGAAAAAGACAAACAGAAAACCAATAGTACACATGACACAACATAGAAAACTAAAGAATAAACAACACGAACCCCATAACTGCAGTTCGAAAGTCATAAATAATGTGTTTTCAGTCTTGTGTCACCATCACTAGTGATCTGATGGATAAAATCTGTCGTAGAGTTGCCACCGGTTCTGACGAACCTATATATAAATCGTCTTAATTAAAAACAAAATTGGCATCTGCTCTGAATATAACACCCGTGATGCGATTTCAAATTCCAAAGAATCAGCAGGATTTGGCAATATATATGTAGGACTCAAATCTGTAGTAGGTTCCAAATCTATGGCAGATTCCTAATCTATGGCAAATATGACATCGTGCCATCCAAAATCTACGGCAGATGTTTTACAATCTTAATCTATGGCAAGTTTTGTAATTTCCTAATCTATGGCAGATTTTTTTTGTTTCCGAATTTATGGACGATTTTGTGCAAATGTAGAACAAGACAGTACATATACGACCAGTAACTTGTCTTAAACAAGTGGAAATGTACGACATGTCTATAAATGTTTGCGAAATAAGCATTCCATAATAGTCAACCTTATCAGGATGGTATAACCATTTTCTTTTTGGAAATGATGAATTCATATACAGTATACCGCAATACAGACTTCAGGATTAAAATGATGTACCCCGTAAAACAAAATATAATCATGGTACCTATTTAACCCATTCATTAAACAACTAGTAAGTCCCTTTAACAAACAAGAAAGGAGTGTTTTATTAAAAAAATAAATAAAAATAAACGGTTTGAATTTTCAAATACTTATATCATTGTTAATACATCTTGTTTATTTGGTGATAATTTAAATCAAATTGGTATCCGTTATTTTTATCTTTCACTGAATAAACTTTGCCAGCCATAGACAGTAAAATATTTAGTATAACTGTTATTTTTAAAATATCCGGTACTGAAAAAAACGATGCCCTAGTTTGTTCATCGCGGGTTTCGGCCGGTACAGCACATTTTGTCCCTATTCCGGATAATATGTCAAATCTCCCTTTAATGCCGCACATTGTTGTCAAGGGAAATACCTTAATCTGGGATCGTGTTCAAATCTATGAGCTCCGCAATATGTGGCGGCGACGATGTAATATTGCGTTATTCAATTGTGAAGATCTGCCATAGATTTGGAGAAAACAGAAATCTGCCATAGATTTGAGTTGTTTGGCATTTGTAACGTCATCTTTGCCATAGATTAGAAATCTGCCATAGATTTGGAACCCGCCACAGATTTGAGTCCTATATTTTATTTAAAGAAATCCATATAAAGAAATTTGCTAACAATACGCCAATAAGTTAATTTGCTTACCTTATATGATATTTATTTCTAGGTTCTAGACCTTATAAAATGTCAAATATTAAACACAAAGTGAAATCGTTTTATTTTATAGGCGCTGATAGCGAGAAAATTCAAACCATTTCTAATGGACAGAGAATTCGGACAAATAAAGACGACTATGTGGGATTGTAAGTCATTTCCCTAAAGCTTAATTTGAGTTTCGGTTACATTTTATAACGCTTTACATAACAAGTTGTTAACCTCACTCATTTGGTTTACAGAGAAAAATGGTTGCAAAAGAACAAGTAAGGGTGGTAAAAGAGAGGAGAAAGATACCAAAAAGAAATTCAAACTGATAAATTGAAAATAAACCGACAACGCCATGGCTTAAAAAACAACATATAAACAACAGTACACAAAAACAACATACAAAACTACAGACTGAGTAACACTAACTCCACCTAAAACTGATCTCAGGTTTTTCCAGATAGATTAGCAGATCCTTCTCCACATATGGCACCCGTCGTGTTGCTCATGTTACTACAAACCCGGTGATGAGTCTAATTCGGTAGGTCACATTAGAGGAATAGTTGACGGGATGATAGTTACGACAGTAGGAACATATCCGTTGTCATCTGTGAAACGGACACAACATAATGGTCAACCAACTCGTGATGGCGTCTGTTAAATTTACGAAGGGATGATTTCACCACTTGGAACTTTTGGTTTAATAGTTTATTTGTGAGCAGCAACCCTCTATCCAGGAAATCATGACAAGAAAAACAAGTTACTGCATAGTAATGGAAAGTTCATCATCTTGAAGGAAATCTTATCGAGAAGACACATGGAAATTCAATAGATTACTCAAAAAAGTATAATCACAAAAATACTGAACTCCGAAAAAAAAAAATCAAAAGGAAAAGTCCCTAATCAAAAGGCAAAATCGAAGCTCAATCACATCAACCGAATGGATAGCAACTGCCATATTCATGACTTGGTAAAGGCATTTTCAAATGTAGAATATGGTGGATTGAACATGGTTTTAAAGCTAGCTAAACCTCTCACTCGTATGACAGTCGCATCGAATTCCAGTATATTGACAACGATGCGTGAACAAAACAAACAGAGACAATAGGTAAAAAAATATCGAAAATAAGGGTACAGCAGTAAACATTGTGTTATCATTTTAATCACTTTAAAACAAAAATGCTGAACTCTGAGGAAACTTATTGAATTATAAGGACACATTTTTAAAAACCTAAAATTGCTTGTCAAAATGTAACAACATTATGATCAGTATCTAAAAAAAATAGATTACCGTTTTGATAAATCTACAAGAGGCAGATGATTACTCTTTAGCATCTAAATGAAATGAACACATAATCAAACATGTTTGTTTTCAAATGTACCATGTTTATAATTTAATACGCCAGACGCGCGTTTCGTCTACATAAGACTCATCAGTGACGATCAGATAAAAAAGTTATTAAGCCAGACAAGTACGAAGAGAATTAAGGACCGGAAATTAAAAAAAAAACGTTGTACCAAATACGCCTAAGGTAATCTATGCATGGATCTTATTTTATAGTGGCTGAATCAGAATTAAAGTTATGATCGTGAAAGATCAAGTACCACTATTTTGTGGTCATAACAAAGATTGCGAAAGATCCGGTCTGCACTCTTATATACATATACATTTATCAATGTAATTGGTCAGTATGGTTTATACTTGTTAGGAGACCCACATCTATGATGGTTGAATGCCATTTGATCTGTATTTATAAGACAACTCCGACTAGTCAGGAGGGTTATTTTAATATTTAAACATATGAAGAACTTTTAAGTGATACTATATTTTTCTACTATTATATATACCCATCTGTCAATTCGGTGTTACTGTACATTTGTTTATTGTAGACATTCCACAGGCAATTTCATCATCACTCATAAAGACGAAGGAGGGGGTAAAAATAGGAAGAAACTAACAGGACAAACATCAACTATGACAGTATCTCAAGATCTAGACTGGTCAGCTGCGGCAGACAAAGATGAAAAATATGCTATATACTCATACGTTCAACAAAGTAAGTCTTTACTAATTTTTTTACAGGGCAAGAGTATCAAAATATCTCCGATGATGAAATTGTATAATGTGCTAAAATAACTATTTGATTACCTTTATCGAGAATGGTAATCGTACCTGACAAGATCTAAAACTAGCGTTTAAATTATTTCTATATTTTAATGAGACTGGAAACCATATGGAACAGACGGTATACAGGAATTATTTACTCTATTGTTCAAGTTTGAAACTTATAATTATCATTTACTATTGACAACAATAGTATGAAGCCAGAGAAGGTCAATATGTTAAATCCTTTAATCATGAAAAGTGAAACGTAAGATAAAAACACAGCACCAGTCATTGGTATACTTGTAAGCGAGTCAATAATTTTCTTAGATTAAACTGTGCATCAAAAGAAACGCTAGAAAATGTGTAACTTCAACCATTGATAAATAAGTCCATTTTGTTATGATTACATCTTCTTTATTGCGTTATTCATAACAAGACTGATTTTTTTTTTTTTTTTAAAGGGCAACGACAAAGACAAAGATACAAGTAATAACTATTGTTGTTACCAAGCCCAGATATTGTGTATTATTTCTTTTTTTTATTTTTTTTTTTTTTTTATTTTTTATTGATCTTTTTGGTGTTCAAACTACAGTGCATACATACATTTTTACAATACATAAGTGAATAACATGATATTTTTTTGGCATTGTTATACTATTGATATTTTACGAATAAGACATAGTAAAAAAATTACAAGTGAATGATGTGAATACTCAGTATATGATACCTCTTAAGGATACTTTGGAATACATTAAATATATATGATCATATCAAAAATAAATTTAATTAAATAACTTCCATAAATCCTCCCCATCTGTCGACAAATGACTCGTATTTGTCTTTAGAAAGATATAAATATTCTAATATCTCCAGCCTTCTTTTCAAAAATTTAAGAAACGCTTGCACAGATATTAACAGTCTGTCTAATTGTGTGTTCTTAGCACAGTTGATGTAATACTTCGCCTGTAGAATACAATAATTTAAAACTATGTTATCAGAATTTAATACACCGAAAATTACACTGTCTTTATTTAAAAATATTTTTACTCCAAATACTAAATACCACCAATTAGAAAATTCTCTCCAAAATCGTTTTATTTCTGTACATTCAAAAAATTTATGCTCTATAGTTTCTATTTCTTTACAACTGACACATTCATTGGTTAATGAAAGCTTATATTTTTCAAGAAGATAATTATGTGAGACTATTCTGTGTAACAATTTATATTGGAAAGCTTGTAGTTTGCTTTCTATAGTACATTTAAAAGCTAGTGAATAAATATTTTTCCACTTTTCGTCACTAATTTCTATATTAAAACTTTCTTCCCACCTTTTTTGTGAAATAGGAGAAACACTTCCCCGATCGATAAAAAGTGAATATACATCTTTAGCGAATAATTTACTGATAGGCATTTTTTTATTCTCATGCTCAAAAACGAAACCAAATGAGTTGCTGTTAGGCGACATGTGTTGTTGTAATAACAAATCTTTCCAGTCACGTGGTATAGCAAGTTTAATAGATAGAATGTCTACAAAAGTAACATTCAGGTTATATTTTTTATTAATAGCATCATGAGACAAAAATTCGCCTTTATCATCTACAATATCATTGATGAACCGTATGCCTTTCATGTACCAAGATCTGTAAAAAATACTCGTTCTGTCAACTTTGATAAACGGATTGAACCAAATAAATTCTTTTCTAACATGAAATGTATTTAACGGGATGAATATACCCTTGAAACGTTTCCAGGCAGATAACACTTCTATATAAAAAAGAGGTGCTTTTAAATTTAAAAACTCAAATTCACATCTGCTCATAAATAAATCCTCTAAATCAAAAAGGGAGAAAAATGCTTTGGAAACATGTTTCCATTTGGAGTCATGTTCTGACAAAAATCTCTTTACCCACATAATACGAAAGGATAACAGCTGTACTTCAAAATTTGGGGCTTTCAGTCCCCCCTCGCTAGGAGACTTTTGAATGACTTCCGATTTAACTTTCGGAGTACCACCATTCCATAAAAAACTATTAATGTCACGTTGTATTTTAATTACATAAGCTCTTGGTACATGTGTAGATGAAATGACATAAATAAGCTTCGATATTGCAAGTGATTTAAGTATTACTATTTTACCGATCAAGGAAAGGTTTCTGATCCTCCACATTTTAATTATTAATTCCATTTTGTCTATGCATGTATCTAAATTAGAACAAACCATTTCTTCAAAAGCGTTAAATTTTAAACCTAAAGTTTTAAAACCATCTGTCCATTTAATAGGAAGGGAACCTTCTTTGTTAAATTTATTTCTTCCAATCCATGTTGCTTCGGTTTTAGAAAAATTGACTTTTAACCCTGAACACTTCTCAAAATCATTAAACGAATCTAATAAAATTTGCGCAGAAAATACATCTTTCAAAAAACAAGTGGTATCATCAGCCAACTGTGAAATTTTTATTCAGTATCCCCAATTTTAATACCAGATATCTGATTGTTTTTACGAATACTTATTGCCAGCAGTTCAACGGCCAAAATAAATAAAAAAGGAGACAAAGACACCCTTGTCGAACACCTCTCTCAATTTTGAATGGACTAGAACTAAATCCATTATTTACGACAAGACTAGATATATTTGAGTATAAAGTTGAGACCCATTTCCGGAACTTGCTACCAAAATTAAAACAAACCAATGCTTTTTGAATAAATTTCCATTCTAGCGTATCAAACGCCTTTTCGAAATCGACTAGTAATATAAGCCCTGGATAATTCTTTAAAGCAGTAAACAATATAATATCAGCAATGAGTCGTAGATTTTCACCAATGTATCTACCAGCCACATATCCCGTCTGGTCCGGATCTATAAGTTTGGGAAGAAATAATTTCATTCTTTCCGCAATAACTTTGGCTAATAATTTGTAATCAAAATTCAAGAGAGAAAGAGGACGCCAGTTCGACAAGAGTGTTCTATCTTTATCTTTCTTTGGAATAAGAGTCAGTATACCCCGTCTTTGGTCTATTGAGAGGGTTCCGGTCTCGAAGGAATATTCATAGCTTTCTAAAACATATTTTTTTATATCAATCCAGAAAAATTTGTAAAACTCAGCAGTAAGCCCGTCTGTACCAGGGCTTTTATTATTTTTAAATGTTTTTAAAACTTTAACGCACTCAGATTCTGAAATATCTGCATCGCATATATCCTTTTCCAGATCTGTAAGCTTAGGAATAAAATTTAAATCGAAAAAGTTAGAATCACCTGAATACTTATCAGGGTCTTCTTTTGATGAGTACAGCTTTTCGTAGAAATTTCTCTCTTCGTATAGAATTTTTTCTTGTGACAAAATTTCAATGTCGTTTACAACTAATTTGTTAATACATTTATTTTTATAATTGCGTTTTTCTAATGATAAGAAATATTTTGAATTTCTTTCATTGCCTTCGCAGTGCTCGGCGTGTGATCGTATAATAGCCCCCCTTGTTTGATTGTTTACTATTTGCTCTAAATCGTCTTTAACAATATCTAATTCAATCAAAAGTGTATTTATATCTTTATCTAAATATGTACGAGAGAGATTTTTATGAATTTCGTCTTGTCGTTTTTTTAAATTGGACTCTCTTTCCCGCAATTTCATGTTTTTATATTTGGAATATTTGACGGTTGCGCCTCTTATTTCACTTTTCATGGTATCCCATTTCAAATTTTTATTTTCTAAGTTGTTATATTTTTTATCACAATCTGATAAAGTATTTTTGACTATATCTACATAATCCTTGTCTGTCAATAAACCCGAGTTGAATTTCCAGAAACCGGGACCTCTCTCACTAAAGTTTTCGCCTGACAGTGTCAATTTGATAAGACTATGATCAGATTTTATAGACGGGACAATGGATGTTTTGGTAACACTGCTTGACAAAAAATTCGATATCAACCAAAAATCTAAGCGACATTGTATAAGCGGGGTTCTTTGACGCCAAGTATATAATCTAGAATTTTTTTTATTTTCAGAAACAATTTCGTTTCGTTTTTTTATAAAAAAAAAAGCATTCACTTTCATATTCACAGTTTAAGAGTTATAGATATAAAATGCACATATTATTAATAAAATCAACGGTACCAATTTTGTTGCACCAGATGCGCATTTCGACAAAATATGTCTCTTCAGTGATGCTCGTGGCCAAAATATTTGAAATCCAAAGCTTATATAAAAGATGAAGAGCTATAATCCAAAAGGTCCAAAAAGTATAGTAAAATTCGTGAAAGGAATCAGAGCTTTGCATGAGGGAGATACATTCCTTAATTTATAATAATTTCTAATATTAACATATCTGAAACGAATCTGAATGTGAAAATTTGTAAACACAAAACTTCGGTTGATATCGTGTATTATTCCTTGTGAAATAAATTGTACGTCATGTAGTTGTATATTTCAATTTCAAAGTAGATAGCCCATATTTTATTTAAATGTAAATGATTTTTATGTCATAAAGGATTACAACTTATTGTTTCATATTTCTTTGAATTATTCATATCTACACTATATGGTCAGATCATATGTTTGCGTACGTCATATTATTTCGTACTATGCACTCTTATCAATGAAAAATTGTGATGTCACAATGCATTCTCAAAAACCATGAGAAGAGGATACATATTATAATTGGAAACATATGACGTAACCAGGCAATTTTAAACGCAGCCAATAAGTTGTTTTTGCATTTTCGTTATCAAAAACAAAAGCACTGCTGGTTTCAGTAACTTCCCAAACTTTCATATATATCTTAGTTATCATAAGAACATTTTTAATGCATCTAGTTTGACTGTAGTACTGATGTAATTGAATAAAGTGCTTAAATTGAGATCAGATATTCATTATGCGTTATTCATTAATTTTTTCATTCTTTTCATACCAAGATAATTATGGACCAATTTAAAAAGTGATCATACGTATACGAAATTACCTCATACTGAGATTTTTTAATCTTTTGAAATTTGTGACTTGGTATAGCCTGTTTCTTTTTATGTGTGGTGTTTCTTTGTACAATTAAAATTTGATAATCTTGTTAAATTAAGAGTACACAACGCACTGGTCTCGCTCTTTTTGCAGTGCGATTTCTTCAATTTTAGTTTCTTACCATAACCTTTAACGCTTCATAGATTTAAACATCGGATTAATAACTATT
This sequence comes from Mytilus edulis, assembly GCA_019925275.1. NCBI lineage: Eukaryota > Metazoa > Mollusca > Bivalvia > Mytilida > Mytilidae > Mytilus > Mytilus edulis. The sequence goes on from CM034349.1 coordinate 111,281,919, forward strand.
TTTGTCTTAATTTAATTCCCTTATCCTTCTAACTAGACGCGTTTTAGATAATGGCTTGCTAAACAGTATAGATGATAGCAATAACAATAATTTTATAAAACACTAATATGCATACCTATGTATCAAATACATAATGCCCTTACTTATATATTTTGCTATTGTTTGACGGTCCTAACGAATTAGGGGGCACAATCCTAGACTTTTACATATGAATTGTGTAGAAATCGTAAATAAAATGATGCATTCATTAAGTGACTATAACTCTGAATTGATACCATTATCATTCTATTGTTTTTAGCTCACCTGTCCCGAAGGGACAAGTGAGCTTATGCCATCACTTGGCGTCCGTCGTCGTCCGTCGTCTGTCGTCTGTCGTCTGTCGTCTGTCGTCGTCTGTCGTCGTAAACTATTTCAAGAATCTTCTCCTCTGAAACTACTGGGCCAAATACTTTCAAACTTTAACTGAATGTTCCTTAGGGTATCTAATTTATAAATTGTATCCGACGTTTTGATCTATCAACAAACATGGTCGCCATTGCTAAAAATAGAACATAGGGGTCAAATGCAGTTTTTGGCTTATAACTCAAAAACCAAAGCATTTAGAGCAAATCTGACATGGGGTAATATTGTTTATCAGGTCAAGATCTATCTGCCCTGAAATTTTCAGATGAATCAGACAACCCGTTGTTGGGTTGCTGCCCCTGAATTGGTAATTTTAAGGAAATTTTGCTGTTTTTGGTTATTATCTTGAATATTATTATAGATAGAGATAAACTGTAAACAGGAATAATGTTCAGCAAAGTAAGATTTACAAATAAGTCAACATGACGGAAATGGTCAGTTGACCCCTTTAGGAGTTATTGCCCTTTATAGTCAATTTTTAACCATTTTTCGTAAATCTTAGTAATCTTTTACAAAAATCTTCTCCTCTGAAACTACTGGGCCAAATACTTCCAAACTTTAAATGAATGTTCCTTAGGGTATCTAGTTTGTAAATTGTATCCGAAGTTTTGATCTATCAACAAACATGGTCGCCATTGCTAAAAATAGAACATAGGGGTCAAATGCAGTTTTTGGCTTATAACTCAAAAACCAAAGCATTTAGAGCAAATCTGACATGGGGTAATATTGTTTATCAGGTCAAGATCTATCTGCCCTGAAATTTTCAGATGAATTAGACAACCTGTTGTTGGGTTACTGCCCCTGAATTGGTAATTTTAAGGAAATTTTGCTGTTTTTGGTTATTATCTTGAATATTATTATAGATAGAGATAAACTGTAAACAGGAATAATGTTCAGCAAAGTAAGATTTACAAATAAGTCAACATGACGGAAATGGTCAGTTGACCCCTTTAGGAGTTCTTGCCCTTTATAGTCAATTTTTAACCATTTTTCGTAAATCTTAGTAATCTTTTACAAAAATCTTCTCCTCTGAAACTACTGGGCCAAATACTTCCAAACTTTAAATGAATGTTCCTTAGGGTATCTAGTTTGTAAATTGTATCCGAAGTTGTGATCTATCAACAAACATGGTCGCCATTGCTAAAAATAGAACATAGGGGTCAAATGCAGTTTTTGGCTTATAACTCAAAAACCAAAGCATTTAGAGCAAATCTGACGATATAATATTGTTTATCAGGTCAAGATCTATCTGCCCTGAAATTTTCAGATGAATCGGACAACCTGTTGTTGGGTTACTGGCCCTGAATTGGTAATTTTAAAGAAATTTTGCTGTTTTTGGTTATTATCTTGAATATTATTATAGATAGAGATAAACTGTAAACAGCAATAATGTTCAGCAAAGTAAGATTAACAAATAAGTCAACATGACGGAAATGGTCAGTTGACCCCTTTAGGAGTTATTGCCCTTTATAGTCAATTTTTAACCAATTTTCGTAAATCTTAGTAATCTTTTACAAAAATCTTCTCCTCTGAAACTACTGGGCCAAATACTTCCAAACTTTAACTGAATGTTCCTTAGGGTATCTAGTTTGTAAATTGTATCCGAAGTTATGATCTATCAACAAACATGGTCGCCATTGCTAAAAATAGAACATAGGGGTCAAATGCAGTTTTTGGCTTATAACTCAAAAACCAAAGCATTTAGAGCAAATCTGACGTTGGGTAATATTGTTTATCAGGTCAAGATCTATCTGCCCTGAAATTTTCAGATGAATCAGACAACCTGTTGTTGGGTTGCTGCCCCTGAATTGATAATTTTAAGGAAATTTTGCTGTTTTTGTTTATTATCTTGAATATAATTATAGATAGAAATAAACTGTAAACAGCAATAATGTTCAGCAAAGTAAGATCTTCAATTAAGTCAAATTGACCAAAATTGTCAATTGACCCCTTAAGGAGTTATTGCCCTTTAAAGACTTTTTTCACAATTTGTTCATCATGTTGACTTACTTTAAAAAATCTTCTCCTTTGAAACTGCTGTATCAATTTCAGCCAAACTTAAGCTAAATGAGTTTCAGAGTATCTAGTATAAATTTTATATTTTATTTCCTTGTATGTCAAGAAACATAGCTCCTATGGCTAAAATAGAACATAGGAGAAAATGATTATTTTTTTTGGCTTTTGAAGAAAATAGGACGATCCAAAAAACATTTAAATAAATTGAAAAGCCAAAATAATCATTGATGAGAGATTTAACCAAAAGAGTTAAGGTGAGCGATTCAGGCTCTTGAGAGCCTCTTGTTTTTTATAGTCTTCTTGATTTGTGGTAATTTCATTTTTGTTTAGTTTAAAAAAAAATTGCAATCTTGTTACCTTTTTTAGGTGCCACTCCATCATTGTCCGGCTTAGGTACATCAACATTTTTCAACGATGAACTTTCGATAGGAGACAGCGCAGGTACAATTACGACCACTGACAGCGATCCAGAAGACATTGGAAGCTTAACACTGACAATATTATCAATTTCGAATAGTGGAAGCACTTATTTTGAAATTGTGGCTGGTTCAAGTAAGTAAATTGAATTCCGTTTGACGTCTATAAATACACTTATCGACATAGTTTTTAAGGTTGCCTAATCGTTTGTATAGAATAAAACATCAATCACAAATTGAAATAATTCTGTTATTTATATATACTGTAGAGTTAGTCACTTTAAATAATATTGATGCTACCAATTTACTGCACCAGATCTGCGTATCAACAATAAATTTCACTTCAGTGAAGCTAGAGTCCAAATTCGTTTGAAAATGTAAAGTTTTTTTTTAAAATGAGGAGCTTATTAACACGATAATCCAGAACTTACATTTCCTTTTATGATTTGAAATGTCATGACTTAAATGAGACTAGCAAACTAAAAATTCGTAATCACTGCACTGCTTTTTCAGCCTTTGTTAAGAAATGTATGTTCTGATTGAGATTGTGACACGGTGATATTTGCTGTGCCCCTATTTTGACAATTTCACGTATTATAAGAATAGAATAAAAATAAGAATACTTTATTAATCCAATTATGGACCCTTGCAGGTTTTAAATTTCATACAATGATTACAATGATTTGTAACGTTATAACAATGAAATAATAAAATGAAATACATCACAATAGAACACTGAACAGTTATTGCATGCACATGGAAGAGAAAGTAATATGGGAAACAATCAAGTTCTGTAAGGATTATCCCCCTTTAAACAGATACGGTGTTTTGAGCTGCATAAAAATGAAATGCAGCCCCAACTGATTAGATATAAGGGTATTTTTCTCCAATGTACACACATCAACCAATTACTAGATATTATATAGATATAGGAAGATGTGGTCTGATATAGGAAGATTATGTCTGTTTCGTTCACGAATCGTTATAAATATAATTAAATTTGATGCGACTGTCATACAAGTGAAAGGTTTAGCGCTATAAAACCAGTTCAATCCACCATTTCCTAAATTTAAAAATGTCTGTACCAAGTGAGGAATATGACAGTTGTTGTCCATTTGTTTGATGTGTTTTATCATTTGATTAGGGACTTTCCGTTTTGAATTTTCCTGGGAGTTCAGTATTTTTGTGATTTTACTTTTGAAAAGGTTAAACAAAATCTTGATATCCCACCAACATTCACGATTTGTAAATGAGTCACATCGAGAACGTCCATCCTTGCTTATTCTTTTGTTTTGTTTTATAGAACCAAGTTTGATTATTCAGAAACTAAGCTATTAATTCCCTCGGGGATAGTACCCAATTGGTATACAGGCCATTTAGTCTTCTGTAGGATTTTGGTAACATATTTTAATTTGAAATGAGTTTTTATTTTATAGTGTTTATAAAGTTAACAAGCAGTTAAATGAAAGAATTGCGTCAAAAGTCCAGGAATATTTTCTTGTGAAAAATGTGATATTTTACTTATCATTAATAACAATATAAGTGAAATGTGTAATGAGAGAAACAATTATAATGTCAATATATGAACTGTGTGTGATTGGCGACTTAAAATCATAATGTTATATAACCATAATATTGGAATTGATAATTCTATAGAGGAGGCATGCTGTCAAAAATAGTATTATAATTAATATAATTAATTTTTATTTCTTTTTTAATGCTACGTGTTTGTATTGTTTAATGTAAATCGTTTTGTCATTTATATATTTGTCTGTCTGTCTGTCTGTTTGTTTGTTTGTTTTTTGTTGTTGTAATAATCCTATTGTTTGGATTGTTTGGATTATAAATTAATACACTTCTTATTCGTATTCTTATTCTCAGTAAACCGAAGACAAATTTGGTACCTTTGATAACTTTTGGCTATGTTGTTTTTTTCTTTTCTGTCAATATACCTCCTAACTTTTGTACGTGTTAATACATCTCTTGTTATCAAATGTTTAAGTTCAAGCATACCTGTACATGTATGTTTATCAAGAAAGCACTTCGGACACTTAAAATCTATAACATTTCAATTTCATTGAATATGATTTACAATAATGTATATGATATAGCGCACATATACTTTTTGATAGACGATATAACAGTTAAAGCTGTACCGCCTGTTGGAACTTATCTGGTAATGATGGAGGTCGAGGATCCATGCACTTTATCATCAACTGGAGGAAAAGCTATAACAATAAACAACAGAGTAAGTATGTCAAAACGTTGTATATAGCACTGTTCATTGCATATTATAACTAGATAAGTTTTCTTCATTTCAAAAATACATGTCTTCATTTATTAAAATTTTACGAAACAAAAGAATCCGTGCTGCAGCATTTAAATTGTTTCACAATTGTCAATGTATTAGACGTCAGAAGCGATTAATAATCAAACCTAGACATTGAGAAACTTGGTAAGAAATGTGTTAGAAAACAATTTTGTACACAAAAAAAAAACACTTGCTATAATTAAAAAAAACATTACTCCTCTTTTAACCAACCAATACCGGCATGAATTTTCTAAATGTTTATCTGTGGATTTATTTAACAAAGTAAAGCATAATCCCTTTTTTGATAACGTATTAAAATAATCTACTAATAACTATAAAACATTTTGACTTGACTATTAATTTTAAATGGTTCAAATTGAGTATTTCTGAATAGGATTTAGAGCAAATAATAATTCAGCATTGCCCCACATGTCAAATACAATAAGTATATGGGACTCCTTTCGGATCGTCATGCCCATTTTGAAGCAAGCACTAAATCTTATCTTCCCAGGCGAAAGAAACTGGTCGATAACCGATGGCAATCAATACAAACTTAAACTAACAAATAATTCACGATGGTCATTGAAAATCGTCCCCTAAATTTTGTTGGAAACTATTACAATACTCCATTTGCATTGATTCTTCAGCCTCCAGAAATGAATAACCTTCCAGGGTCTGTATCAATATCAGAAGATACAGCGGGTAGTACGTTATTTTTTACAATCAATGCCACAGACACAGTTACTGATCCATTAACGTGTACAGATATTGGAGGTTCAACAATTTTCTCTGTTACAGCCATACCATCAACTTCAGGTAAACTTTCTCTGTTACAGACATACCATCAACTTCAGTTAAACTTTCTCTGTTACAGCCATATCATCATCTTCGGGTAAACTTTCTCTGTTACAGCCATACCATCAACTTCAGGTAAACTTTCTCCGTAACAGCCATACCATCAACTTTAGGTGAACTTTCTCTGTTACAGCCATACCATCAACTTCAGGTAAACTTTCTATTGTTCAACAATAACGTCATCCACATGTACAGTTAAAATATGTCTGTTACAACCGCACCATTAACTGCAAATACAATTTCTGTCACAACCATACCATCAACTACGGGTGAAATTTCAGAATAAATCTGGCGTTGATAAGATCTTTTTTTTAAAGTTACTTCTTATAGGAGTTATTGGCCCTAAAATGACGATTTTTAACTAATTTTGTCGATTATCATGAAATATATAATAACCAGGAAGACCATTTTCAGTGTTATAATGATCGGCACGAGAAAAAAGTCAAACATGGGAGAAATCATGGAAAGTTATAACCCCTATCTAAATGGTGATTTAACAAATGTTTTTGCCTTTCTGTTTATCTTTAAAACTATTATAGATAAGAGAAAGTTTAATATGCACAGGATCAAAAGTACATGATCTTCAAATAATTCAAGATAGCCAAAATGGTCGTTCGATTCTTCATAGAAGTAATTTTCTCTTAGTGACAGTTGTTTTCATTTTTGCATTTTGATCAAACATATAATGAATACAGCGGCATCGACCAGCATGATAAGATCTACAAATTAGACAATATGGCCGTTAACTTCTCATAGGAATTATTGATCTCTACTAATAATATCTAAGACAAGTTCTACAAATAAGTTAGTACTACTAAAATTATGAGTTGTATCCATAAGAGAGTTATTGCCATTAAGGTAATGTTTACCAAAACTATTGAAGTTAAAGGGAACCTGTTAGCAGCAAAAATGATCAGCTTGACAAAAACTACAAATAGACTAACAAAGCTAAAACAAAACAAATCCAATCCTTTGAAAAGCAAAACGCCTTTGAATGACTGTTTTTACACATTTTGTTTTTGTTTTTATGCAAAAACTATCGGAGATTAAGAGTCAATAGAACAGAAAAAAATATCAACTAAAAAGAGTCATGAATAATATACTCTAGTCTGTAATATTGGTAGGTAATCATTGCTGATTATGCACAAAATTCCAGGTGAGCAACTCATGCACTTTATAGCCTCTAGATAGTTTTTAGAACTTACATGTCAATCAATTACTTTTTTAAAAACTCATCAACTCCTTTCTAAGTTCTACTTTAAGTTGACCACTAATTTGGATTGAGTGAAAGCTAAAATTTTATAGTACAGATTATAAAGTAAAAAAAATAAAAAAATACAACATACAATGTTGATAAGATCGAAAGCATGAAGCTTAAATTTCAAACATCTGCGACTGTGAGTCTAAGTTTGAACTGCTATTTCAAATTGTTTGCTCATAAGTTTCAAAGTATATATGATTATCTGTTATTGTTATGATTGCATTTCCTTTTTAAGACTTTGGAGTTTATTTAAACGCTGGAATTACACTTGACTACGACACCACATCAACCCATACAGTAACGGTTGAATGTAGCGATGGAGATGACACAGATGATGGCACATTGACAATTAATTTAATAAGAAATCAGGTGAGGTATTAATTATTTTTTATTGATATAACAATCTATAATCAATAATATATATCTATATCAAATTATTCATTTGGGTTTGTGTCACTTTATGTAAATGTAGGTAAAAAGTCAATCAAAAGTTTTCTCAACTTCCTCGAATCATTTCTTTCGTAACATTGATAAAACAAAAATGAATGCAATGTTAATTTTGTATCTATTTTAAAGGTTTGACCTGTATAAAAAATGGACAAAACTGAGGGTAAAAACCTATTGAAAAACTTGAATCAATCAATGATTCCTATTTCCATGGACACATAGTTTTTCATAGATCAAATGGAACTTGAAAAAGAAAACCATTAACACCCTTTAAAGCCTTCTGTCTTGAATCCTGCAATGCAATGCATGTATGATATGATATAGACAATGTTCTTCCAGAGCACCTGCTTTCACTCCCGTTTTTTAGTGGAGTTCGTGTTGTTTCTTATTTATTATTTTATAACTGTTGATGTAAATGTCCTTTGGTTATGTGAGTCTTGGTTTACTCTTTGGTTTTGTTTGTTATTGTCTTCTTTTTTGTTTTGTTTCTATATATGTAGTAAGTTAATAAATAAAAAGTTGCAATCAACCACTACATATTTCTTCAAAGTGTCATTGAAATTCAGTTCGATTTAAGAAGTGTAATTTAAAACAAATCAATAAGCATCTCTGTTATATGTGAACTGGTAGTTTTGTGTTAACGGTCATCAATATAAAAAATGAGACTAAGCATAGTTAATAAAAATATACACCAATGTATTTTGCAGCCGCCAGTAATTCAAAGTTTACCTGATACTACAAGCCTTTCAGAGGATGCCAACACCAACACCTTACTACACACACTAATTGTAACAGATGCAGAGAGTAACACGATAACGTGTACTCTGAATCCCACTAGTACTATATTTGATGTTTCACTTATTGCACCTGCTAACACTGGTATGTAAGTTAAAAGAAGTTTTTAATCATACTTTTTCTATTAAATCTCGTTGAATGTAGAAGGAAAATATATGTGATTAATCCGAAGCTCTATACTATATTTATTTGCACCAGGAACGCTCAAATCCCTAAATCTTAAAACCTGGAGCGTTTATAGCACAGGGAACGTCTAATTAAATCAAATTAACGTACCAGCCCTCTGAGAAAGTAACGCTGACTTTATTATTTCAGTTTATATGTTATAATAAAATAAATTAGCATACTACGAGTTCAGGTCACTTAGGATAATAATACGTCTGTCGGGTAATTTGATGTTCTTTTCAGTTTCCTTTGTGTTCTACGTTCATTTACGGTTGAATGATTATCGAAATTTAAGGTATTGCACATTTCAATCATTATCAAATATTATTAATTGAAAAGCAATACTGTAAGCCATGCATGTACTAATTTGATTTCAATGTTTAACGCATCGTTGCAAAAATAATGGAATTTGATGCGACAGTCATACAAGTGAGAGGTTTAGCGCTATAAAAGCAGGTTCAATCAATCATTTTCTACATAAGTAAATGCGTGTACCAAGTCAGGAATATGACAGTTGTTATTTATTCGTTTGATGTGTATGAGCTTTTGATCTTGCCATTTGATTAGGGACTTTCCTCTTAATTCAGTATTTTTATGATTTTACTTTTTACACAGCATATGGAATCTACCTGACAGGAGGAACACCATTGGATTACGATACCACTTCCTCTTACTCGATGACGGTAGAATGTAGTGATAACAGACGAAGTGATACTGGTACCTACACGGTCAATTTGATACGAAACACTGTACGTTTAAAAAAATAGAAAACAGAATGATGAAACTCCTTTTCAACAATTAAGCTGCTTTTGATTTTCATATTGTAATCATAAAAATAAAATGGCTGAGAAGGAAAAGGTTTCAATCATCGTTTAGGCAAACTGGTTTCATTTTGGTATTTCATTTGGATAATATGATAATAAAGGGAAATGATCATGACAAAATGAACAGCAATCAGTAACATAATTGAACACTTAGAGCAGTTGCTTTAATTGTGGAATATGAATTCAAAAGGGATTGGTTGGAACACATTTTAATAGAAGAAGATATACTGCTATAAGAAACTGATATCAATATGGGGCATCGTAAACAAATTTCGAAAATAAGTTCGAGTCAGTGGAGATTAAACCCAAATAATTAAAATTTATTATGTATCAACATTTGAAAATAATTTAAAAAAAACTTAAAAATTTTTAAAATCCTTTAAAATCATATACGTAAAAGATAATACCTTTGTTTGATGATAAACAAATAACATTAAGAAATATAAATGAATGTGAGGACTCCTTTGTATTCCTTTAAACAATAGCTGGTTATTTAAAGAGGAAAAAAATTGACCTTTACATGGATGCATCAAAAATGTATGTTGTTTTTAGGTTAAGAAACAGTTAATGCCAGGGCTATGTCGTAGATTTGCTAAAATTTTGCATACAACTTTGGATAATTGAATTATAACTGCATTTCTGAAAGTCTTTCCGAACTTTCAAAATATAAATGACCTGTCACCTGGATTTCTATATTGTTTATTTATTATTTTGTAGCCACCAGTTATACAAAACTTACCTGATTCAACAAGCCTTATTGAGGATGCCAACACAAGCACCTTGCTACACACACTAACTGTAATAGATGCAGAGAGTGACACGATAACGTGTACTCTGAATCCCACTAGTGCTATATTTGATATTTCTCTAATTGCTCCTGCTAACACTGGTATGTTTTACCTAGTTTACAGTAAAACTGAACTTTTGATGGGGGTACAAAAACACTTTGCAATGTTTTCATTTTTTCGTATACCTATATTCACATAAAAGCAAGTAAAAATATACTCTTTCGTTGTCGGGGTACCCATTTTAAGATTACAAAATGTTGGAAAAGTGGACCCGGTTGCGGGTATTTTAGTTTTATTGTCATATCGGTAACTGTTATGTATAAAGAAACTAGACAGATGTTTTTTTCTGCGGAGTTCCATATTTATGTTATTTTACTTTTTGCAATATTTTACACAGCATATGGAATCTACCTGACAGGAGGGACAACTCTAGATTACGATGCCACTTCCACTTACTCACTGACGGTAGAATGTAGTGACAACAGACGGAGTGATACTGGCACATTTACTGTTAATTTAATACGAAACACTGTACGTTTAAAGAAAACAACTGTTACATTTGAATAAGAGGGGATATGGATTATATGTCAGAGACAGCAAATCAATTGTCTTACAACCACCAACAAATGGCAACAACAAATACAGTCTTTTTCATACTGTCGGCAACAAAAAAGAAATATCTACACAGTGTTTCTTCCACTAAAATTCCTAAAAAGTAGGACAATGAAAAAACTCCACGTTGAACACACATTTGTTATTAAGATCTGATTAACTGAAAACGTCTGCTTTGCTTCAAATAAATTCCATTTATCATCACTATACAAGCATTTGCTTTATATGTAGAAAATTGTTCATGACTATAAGAATCAAAACTGGAAATAGAAAGTATATGGCAAGTATTTAAAAAGCATATATAGAGTTAATTTTAATTGAAATTGTTTATGCTAATTAAATAAATTTCTGTTTACAATTTATTCTTTATGTGTCATTTTTTATGAATGGGGGTCATTAAAAGTTATGGTACACGTGTTTTAAAGTTTTCCCGACCTACAACGATTTGTTTTCAATTCAAGAAAAAAAGACATTTATCTTTTGTAGCCACCAGAAATAAACAGTTTACCAAATACAGAAAGCATATCGGAGGACGTCAGTACCAGGACTTTGATACATAACCTGAACGTAACGGACGTTAACGCTGCCGATATCATCACTTGCACATTAAACTCAAACAATGCTTTATTTGAATTAAGTAAATTACTACCTGCCTTAGGTTTGTAGTAACAATATTATCAGTTTTTATCTGGTGTCAATATTCAAAAGTAGCAGCATTATGTGAAATACCGTGATACAAGTTTAGAAGGGCAAACATCGAGTCGAGTTTAAAATAAATTACATATGTTCTAAGCCAATGAGGGGGCTATACTTGTTAACTTTGAATATGTTTAATCATTTAATTTCAAAGAGTTGTATAAGTTTAGTTGAATAAGTTTAATGTAACAAATTACAATGTTTATCTTCTATCATACAAAAGACAATTGAAACAAGTGATGCAAAATGGTAAGTATTAGTATGGAAGAGCTCTTTCTTAATCGATTGGATGAAAAACAAGGATACTAAAGTATATACATTTATTCGTTTGAAATGATTTAAGTCAATTAATCTAATGTTTGTATAAAATTTTGGATTTTGAAATAATTTGACATTGAGCATGCCAGAAGTGACCATACGAGGGCGCTGTAAAACTGGTACAATTTACATTACAACAAATCTACTGTTGAAGGTCGTACTTTTACCTATAATTGTTAACTTTTTATAGATTGTAACTTGGATAGAGAGTTATATAAATGGCACTCATACCACGCCTTCTTATTGATGATGACACACTATAAAATATATATTACTTTTAAGTGTTATATTTTACAGATGAGTACGGAGTATTTCTAAAAGGAGGAACATCTCTAAATTATGACACAACACCGTCTTATTCACTTGACATAGAATGTGCTGATCATCGTAGAAATGTCGATGACGTACTGACAGTCAATATCATTCAAAATGAGGTAAATAAAGGCAACAGTAGTATACTGATGTTCAATAGGCATGATCCAGAAATAAAACAAGTATTAGGAAACATTTTTTGTGAAAGAAATGATAAAATAGACTTTGTTATATTTGTTAGATATTGTTATTGTGTGCAATAAAAGAGGGATGAAAGATACCAGAGGGACAGTCAAACTCATAAATCGAAAATAAACTGACAACGCCATGGCTAAAAATGAAAAAGACAAACAGACAAACAATAGTACACATGACACAACAAAGAAAACTAAAAAATAAGCAACACGAACCCCACCAAAAACTAGGGGTGATCTCAGGTGCTCCGGAAGCGTAAGCAGATCCTGATCCACATGTGGATGCATATTAAATAAAGATGCATATTAAATAAAGATTTATAGTATCGATGACCAGCTTTCCTCGATCACTAAAAGCATGTTTATGTGTTGTATTTTCATAGTGTTGATTTAATTGGTAACAATATTAAACTATCCCTGAATTGTCTACAATGTATAATACCTTAACTTTATACAATAGAAACTGTTTCGTCATTTCGAATAAAATAATTTCTTTTAGTTATATTTCGTATTGTTTTTTTTCAGCCTCCAACCATTGTTAACTTACCAATGAGCTCTGAGATTCTAGAAAGCATCACTGCAGAAAGTTTATTGTATACAGTATCTGTTACAGACCCGACCAATGACACAGTAACATGCACTTTGACAACAGCCACTACTATGTTTTATTTGCAAATTGGATCAAATCAGTATGGTAGCTATCAGAATAATAATTCACTCTTTGAGCTTTAAATTGTAAAATTTGTCCTTGTCATTTCACTTTTACGTCATTTGACTTGCCAAAATGTTTCGTTTGGGCTAACGTGATGAAGGTTTATATCATTATCATTTTTCATGCGCTTACAATCTGTATCAACACACGTTTATTATTTATTCTGTAAAATACAGTTTCATTTAATCTTCTATAAAACTACTAAACAATTAAAAATAATTACCTTTTTTCAACACAGAAACCGAGATATATGTTCGAGGCAATCAAGGATTCGTATTTGACACCCAAAGGCAGTATACATTGGAAATCGTGTGTGCTGATCAACAAAGAAATGATTCATCTGAGTTTTACATATACATCCTGCGTAACATGCCACCATATTTTACTAATATCCAAGGTAAATATCTATGATTAGAAAAATATGTTAATGTTTATTATAATTTATATGTAATGTAGCATAATTTTCACGATAGAATTAATGTTCGCGTTATTTACTGGTCAGTTTCAAATTTGCAAAATATTCTTTCTTAGTCGTTGTTTCTCAGTAGTTCGATATCAACAATTTTATGATTGGTAAAATTGAGATAGATACTTTTAAAAATTGTTGAATTAATTATATATCTACAGATAAAAGTACCGTATCAGCAAAAACCACGTCAATTGGTCAGGTTATATTTACTGTACAAAGTATAGATCCTGAAAATGACAACTTACAATATACCATGACAACTAGTATTTTGACCGCACCTTTTCTGATAAACCAAAATAGTAAGTATATTTACAATTTGTTTTATAGATTTTTACACATTGTAATGAAATATTTTTTAAATTATTTTTTTTAGATACAGCTATAATATATCAAAAACATTTCTTTTATGTCGACTAAAAAGCTATCATTTAAAATATAAATTCTTCGAAGAATGACAAGACAATAAAGAACGAAGATGTATCATCCATTGCATTGACTGATATACAATGATGCTTGCGTACCCAAATGAAGAACAAACATAAGAAGCAATACAGAAGTACTTATTTCAAGATTGTTTTTTCAGACTTTAAATGAGAAAGTTTTATGATCTTTCAAGTATAATTGATTAAAACAAATGACATATGTTGTATTTTTTTACTCTTTATAGCTGGTGAAATATCACTTAGTCGTTCCATAGCAGCTGAGTTAGTATCTGGATATGAGCTTTACATCAGTGTATCAGATGGGAGGAATGTGATTGCTAGTCGAACGCTATCAGTACGCATTACCGGTGCGTGATTATGATTAGATTTATTCTAGCAATTGTAATACTTTTATCACTTTAATAATGTTTTGTGCACACATTATTGTATTGTGTTCGAATCAATCATGTAAGTGCGAGGATGTGAATTATGATTTCATTACTAATTATCACATAATCCATGATTATGTACAAAACCTGACATTTATTACCCAGCTTGAAAGTGTATAGATAATATGTTTACACTGTTCCAAAAGTACGGGCTATCATGATTGCAAAGACTTTTTATTAAGGGAACAATCCTTCTTTGTAAATTGAAAAATCATAGAACACTTTCCTGACTGACCAAAAGAACAATATGGTTTTATATTTATTATTCTAAAAGATAAAACAAAAGTAAAACTATAAATGAACTTTGATTACACAATCTAATTGTGCATAGGATGCAGCAAAAACTACAATCCTTTCTGAAATAATACATTAAGTGTCTTTTGGGTCTTTGAATCGTATGGCCATATAACATAGAAATGGCATTGCTATATCTGAGAAAAAAAACATTGTTGTTTCCCCGTCAATCAACTACTCAGAGGTCAGTGTTTCGGCACTTTCATGATAATCAATTGTTTCTCGAACAGCTACAGAATGTAATTAAGAATACGTTATTTAAGTTTTAATAAGTCATTTTATAGATGTAAGTATAAGAGTTAAAATGGTTTACCATTTTTAAATAAGAAGTAACAAAAATGTAAGAATCACATGAACTAATAAAAGCCAAACCAACCAACAGCTTGTTAGATAGGATAAGCGTCTCCTGCTATGCATACATAAAATTTTATGTTATTCATGAATTTCAAATGAAAAACCGAGATAAGTAATAGGTCACAATCGGTAAATATCAAGTTCTTAACACCATTTTGATATATAGATATTATATACTAATCTTGTAATACTCTCTTGGAGGAAGCCTCACCAGCAGCGGCATCGAACCAGTCAAAATTACATAAAAAGAAAAGAAATAGTGATTGAAAACGTTTTCATACATCCAGACACGCATATAGAGTCATATTTGAAGACTTCTATAAAAAACATTAACATCACCAATAACTAAAAGTGGTTTTCATGTGCCTTGTTTCGATATGATGGGTAAAGCCATGTTTAACTGATTTATCATAGTTTGTTTTAATTTTGTACTATTACACTACTGTTCTTTATATGGAGAGATTTGCGCAAGAAAACATATTTAACTCCACTCTACTCTTTACGTGTCTCTCCTAAGTCAATAGCCTGTTATTGAGTGATTGTCGTCTGTTGATGTATATCATTTGTTTTTCGTTATTTATTTTGGTACAGCAATCAGGTTGTTTGACCGTTTTCTGATGTGAATTGCCTTACATTTGTTATTTTGGGGCGTTTGCTAGCTTACTCTGTGGAATGGGTTATTCTCAATGATGATGGTCATACGGTGAACAATAGTTGTAAGCTTCTGTGCCATTTATTGTCAATTACAAAATATCTTCTTTTATCGATATAATGTTCATTTTTCTTTTGATCTTTTTTTGTGATAATTTTCCATATCATGCTACTCGCTTGAGATGGAAAATTATCGCTAGAAACTAAGAAGCCACGTGGCGTTGCTAATGAAATTGACAACCTCTTCATAGGTAAAATAGCGATAAACAGATTATCATTGGTCATCTCAACTCGATTGCTTTTCACGCTTTTGCCGTAACCGGCTCAAGCGAGAAAATCAATCTCGTTGAGATAACCAACGATAATCTATAATTATCTATAATTACTAAAACGGCATATACTACTTTTATCTATAATTACCAAAACAGCATATACTGATAGAAATTTTGCACTGTAGAGTAATCAATATCATATTGATGCATCAAATTTAATGCCTTTTTCCAGAAATCAACAGTCCTCCAGAATTTCTAACTCCTTCTCACACTGTTACCATATTGGAAGGAATAAATATTGGTTCAACAATATTTCAACCAGTGCTTACAGATGCTGATGTGTCAGATGTTCATACATTTTCTGTGTCATACTCGCCACCAGAGGGTGCTGTTTATTTCCAAGTTGACTCGTCATGTATGTTTTTATCTACTTAACAATATTTAAAGTGAAAATGAATTATATATGTAAGCCTCAAATCTATGTCCGGCCTCAAATCTATGTCCTTTCTGCTAATCTATGTCCTTTTTAATATTACGTCATAAACGTTCCAAATCTCTGTCCTTTATTGTCTCAAATCTATGTCCTGTATTGTCTCACATCTATGTCCTTTATTTACTCAAATCTATGGCCATTTGTGGCTCAAATCTATGTCCTTTCATCGACGTAAAACATAACAAAACGTCATCAAGTAAACAATGAAAAGTTAACAATTACAGGTGTAAGTACGGCCTTCAACACGGAGCATTAACTCACACCGAACAAACATTGTACAAGTGGATTATATGACAAAAGCAAGGTTAACGTTTTAACTATTGATACACATGGTTTAAAATTGCTTTATGTTTTGTCTTTAAAACTGGAGGGAAATCTATTATGAATAGTGGGCTGATGGATTATTTTCAAAAACGTCAACTAGAGATTTATCCTCTTGAACTGTTTTCTGACAATTATCAGGATATCTTCACTTCTTCTATTGGGGAGTATTTGCAATTCAAAACAAATCCAGCTATGAATAAAGGGACGGCAGTGTTTACATCCGGTTTCTGGAGAAAAGGACTATGCCAAAACATAAAGAATGATTCTTCTCGGGGAAATATTTTGTTATTAAAGAAATAATTACAAGTTTTACATTTGAACTAAATAGATATCAGCTAAGACCAAACAATTGATATATGCTCTATTGTGATTTACAAATATTTTAACTAAAAATATAGAGCACGTAACTTTTATTTTTAGCTATTCAGAATGATTTTGTGGATATTTAAAGTATCATATAAAGTGATAGATAAAGTTGTATGAATGTCAATTTAACAGCAATATGAAAGAATTTAGAGACAAATGAAGTACGCTGAAGTTGCATACAAATAGTCATTCTTTACTGTCTTTTTAGTAAAAAAAATATGTGTAGTTTAATTCTTGAAGACGTCATACAAGAATAACCATGATAACACACACATGTAAAGATTTGGAGAAACATGGAGAAATCACTTTATAAAACAAAAATCATACAAGACCGTACTTAAAAAACAATATTTAAATCAGGGACTTTCTTAGTCTCTGTTTAGATACAAGCGAAATAATCTAGCTAGATTTACTTATATACTTGAGCTCTTGTACACACATGGAGAACACATACCAATAAATTAATATTGTACTATGGGAAACGACTTAATAAATAAAAAACGTATAAGGCCGAAATTATTAGACGGGCATAAATTTGCGCACGGCTGAAAAAGAATTAAAACATTACACAGTTTTAAAGCCTTATCTTTTGTAACGAACATAGATTTGAGAAAAACGTCACGATTAAAAATCGGCCACAGATTTGAGGCCGAATTATTTTTTAAGGACATACATTTGTGAATGACGTCATGATTAAAAATCGGCCACAGATTTGAGGCCGAATAATTTTTTATGGACATAGATTAGCGATTGACGTCACGATACGGCATAGATTTGAGAAACGGACACAGATTTGAGGTCGTACATTGATCTGAGGTTTACATATATATTCAAATAGTAAGATCTTTTTAAATCTGTAGTTCCGCAAATATACAAATCACAAATTACCCGCTTTTCGTAGCATTTACTGAAAATGATAGTAATACTAGTATATGTTTTTACAAATTTTTTCTATCGCAATAATCATAATCATGTACTATAATATACTAGTAGATGATTTCTTTACAGAATTTATCTTTGCCGTATACACAATGTTCAATATCTTATGATACCAAATATATTTACCCATGAATAAAGAAGTAAATTATCGCATCATTCAGTTATTGTACACTAGTAAGTCACCGTTTGATTTAACCTAGCTCTTATTGACTATGAATATTTCTTCGAAAATATTTGATGGGTTTATTTCTAAAAATAAACAAAAATATAATAGTTGACATATAAGACAAAGAAAATTATATTACCAACCTCTCTAATAGCAATAATGTTTTGACAATCATATTCAGACAATGCTGTGAAAATACACTGTACATTGTAATAATTATTGTGTATTCAATATAGTTAATAAAGAATAGTATTGAAATCGTGAACTCCGAAGTCACCGTTATACAACACTATTTTCCATTTGATTTAAAATGCTCTTTTTTCAGCTGGTATAATAACATCGCTGGCTAACATTGATTATGAGATTATTCCATTCAAAACATTCCTGTTGATGATTTCTGGTTCAGATTCTCTGATGGAAGATTCTACAAATATAACTCTGAACATACAGAATGTGAATGAACCTCCAACATTTACAAAGAAAAATTATCAATTCACAGACACAGAGAATACTGTAAGATCCAAAGTGTTTTCACTGATTTTAATTTAAACATAAGCTCATTGAACTCTGTACATCATTTGCGTTGTTTCTTATTCTCTCTTTTTATTTTAGCTCAATATGCCCGAACGTCCAGTGTGAGTTTTGTCATCACAAGGTTCTCTTGTCGTCATTTCAGTTTTACGAATATCATCTACCTCTGAAACCATTGGGCCAAATTTGACTCAACTTAGTCACAATTCACAATGGGTTATCTAGTTAAAAAATATGTTCAATGACCATCATGGCTGAAAAAAGAACAAAGAGGTCAAATAAGTGTATGTCTGTTATTTTCAAAACCGCTGTAGATAAATAAAAAACTGTCAGGCGACCTCTATACTATATCTCGAAGTATGGGCTTTAAACGACAAATTTTACCAATTTTTTCAGTTTCGACGTTTATCTCGACAATATATATAGTTAGACAGAATTTATTTTGGCAAAAAAAAACCAAATAGACAATATCTGCAAAAAAGTCTGCATATTAGACGATTTTTCCACATTGCCTTTTATCTGGAAAACTATGTTAGATAAATAGAAACTTTCGATAGCACAACTGATCAGAAGACGAAATCTACAAATAAGTCTGAATTACCGAAATCGTTTGTCGACTCATTATTGAAGTTATTGCCCTTTAATGACAATGTTTCATAATTGAATTCTTGCCTATTAGCATGATTATCTGGAAAACTATAACAGATAAATAGAAATTAAAAATAAAAAAAAATATCAGCAGGATAAGATGCTTCCATACCTCAAATTGACTGAAATTTTCAGTTAACTATTTATAGAGTTGTTCCCTTATTAATGATGATTTTCTTCAAAATAGATACCCTGACTTTCTGATTTGAATTTTCCTCGGAGTTCAGTATTTTTGTGATTTTAATTTTTACCATTAGTTGATGAACTAAATTTTAAAACCTTTTGTATACTCTTTTTAAAATAAACTTGTACTTACAAGCAATTAATTCCATTTTTTTTGTTTTTTTAAGGCAGGAACTGTTTTACAAAATCCATATTACCAGTACACAGATGAAGATGGCGATACTTTAACATTTTCTTTTAACTGTGGCGTCGACACAGGTAGATTGGACATGGATTCCACCACAGGACTCTTATCTTACGCAATTAATTATGATTTAGATGAAATTGGCACTGCATCCCAAATTAACTGTGATGTTTACATTAGTGATACTGAGTACACTGATACTGCTTACGTGAATATAACTGTGCTTAATGACAATGATAACTCACCAAAATTTGAACACCCTGAATACACATTTTTTGTACCAATTACCACAGGAGTTGGATCTGTTGTTGGTAAGACACAAGCAACAGACATTGACATTGGAAGCAATGGTTAGTACATAAGATAACTTTGTATTTAAAGGCAACAGTAGTATACCGCTGTTTGAAAGTCATAATTCGAATTGAGAGAAAACCAATCCGGGTTACAAACTGAAACTGAAGTAAACACATCAACTATGAGAGGAAAACAACGAAACAACAGAAACACTGAAGTGCAACTAAAAACCAAACGACAACGCAACACACACAGTTTTGTTAAATATAAACATTTAAAATATATATTGTAGCTTCATGTTACCTCCTATACATTTAAAGAATTTCATTGTGTATAAAAGTTCCAACGTGGAGACGATGCATATTTCATTTTGGACTGGTTTATTTCATTTCTCCCTTAGTAGTGTTGGTATAACCTTTTATGAAAACAACCCGACTTTAAAGAAAAATCTTAAACGTTTTGCCTGAAGACGGAATAAATTAATAATGAACGATCGTAGTAAATGCAGTTAACACATTAAAAGCTTATTAGTTGTTGTTGTAGTTGGCATTTGTGTTTGTATAGACCAATAGAAGTAGGCCTCTTATATTGAAGACTTGATCAATTTGATAGGCCACTAGTTTAAATGCCACATGTTCAGATAGTCTGTAAATGAATTCGCTACACAGTGTATTTAAATTCAAAGGCCCCATATATATCGTATTAGGTCACAAGCACACTTTAAATAGCGATTATCAGGTTGTCTACATATTGATATCGTAAAATATCAGCTGATAGTCACAATATAAACATTTTTGACGTGTAAGCAAACGAGCTAATAAGTCTTCATATCGTGTCGATCAGCTGATATTTCACAATTTCAATGTGAAGACAACCGAAAAACGATTTATCGGGTTGTGTTTGCGTATTTTACATTCTAGAAACGTCTTGACAAGTTAGGGTCACACTTAACGTCGGTTCATATGTTATGGCTTCGTTGACCCAATTCAGGGGTCAGCGTTGTTTCATATTCATTCAATGATTTTATATTGTTAAAAACATGCACTAAGTTGTGATACCATTTGAAATGATTAGTTTGTTAAAATAACGTTTCGAAGATAGCATTATGTCTGTGAAAACTTCTTCCTCTGCAAGGTAGAACCTATGTTTTTACCAAAATACTGAACACATAATGTAGATGCCCACGCTGGAATTCTCTTGATTTCCTCCAATTTTCCGACAAAATTTACTGGTCGTACTTTCTAATTTTGGTGTAAATATTCATATATTGTACATAGTAGTTCTAAAAAACATTACATCGGGCGGTGATACCAAGCAATGCAATCAATCAGAAGGATAAATACAAAATCATTTGTTAAATTAAAAAAAAATATAGATGAATGCATTGATGATCATACTTGTATTTAACATACCAATACCGATAATGAACAATTAACACAGTATTTTTCTTTAAAATCCTGTATTCATATGCTTTGCTAGAACAAACTTCAGTTTGGGAATGAAGTACGTAAATGTATAGTTTTATAACTACTAAAGTTATGTTAAATGATATGACACATTTAGTACACAACTGAAATATTTTACAGGCGATGTCCATTATCACCTTACACAGGAAGGCGTTAGCAATGCTTTGTTTGAAATTGACGATAACGGTTCAATAAAACTTATCCAAAGTCTAACTAGTTATGCTGAAGGTTCAGTCTTAGATTTCACAGTTTATGCCGTGGACTCTGGTGGAAACCAAGATACAGCTGCAGTTTATATAATGCTTCCTGTTCCATATGAACCTACAGCTTCAACACAAAATGAAATACAGTACATGACATTCTTTTCGTATGCTCCAAATATGGCCTGGTTTGTTCCATTGACGTTTGTCCTGTCAATTACATTGATTGTTGTTATTCACACACTATACACTTCGAAGTGTTCTTGCAAATCATCCAAACAGTAAGTAAATTTATTGAATAATCCAGCAGCCTTTAGAAACTCTAAAGCGATCAAATATGTGGTATGAGTTCCAATGAGACAACTCTCCATCCAAGTCACAACTTGTAAAAGTAAACCATTACAGGTCAAAGTACTTTTTTTAACCACGGAGACTTGGCTCACACCGAACAACAAACTATAAAGGGCCCCGAAATGACTAGTGTTAAACCTTTCAAAGTTTACGTTAAAGTTTAATTTTAGTACCGATGATCATATCACACTAAATACCTAGTATTTAAAGAAAATTAATATCAATTAACAGACTTGGTATTAGCAATTCCCACAGAAAAGCAATACCGATAGAATTGAATTATTAAAGGGCATGCATGATAATTAAGCCTGCTCCGTTCTAAGACATCACTCAACAACCTGTTAATGACTTTCATTGCATATAACTGAATTTCACGATGCAACAAAAAAACTAAGAATTTCAAACAAGTTATATATATGTATTCGAGATGAAAAATCTTAATGTTGTATCTTATCTTATATGTAATCTTCTTTCATTTATTTTCAGGAATAAAAATAAAAGAAAAAGAAGACCTCGAAGAAGACTTGAAAGATATTAGTTTCGTCGGAGCACGTACTTTTTTAAAACGAAATGTTAAATGAAAGATAAAACTATTCACGATCTCATTTAGATAAAAATCCTAGATATTAATAGCTCTGCAAGGCTGTTCAAACGAATTCTTTTGGTATATGTATTTATTACAATAACCACAACCTTAATATCAATTTTATTAAACCATACGCTGAATGTACCATCTTGACATTCAAAACCCGTGCATTGGATATAAACTGACAACGCCATGGTAATTGCTATGAAGGATTGCAGGTACCCCGAAATGGCCAGACAGGTCTTGCTACACTAGTTGCACTCGTCTTGATGCTAATGATATGTGATAAGACTAATTATGTGATGTCACATACGAGGGAAAAGGACGGGATTGTGGTTAAGACATTTGAAATATATCGATGGACACAAGTGTTAAAGATATGCAATGACGGTCACCCAAATAGGAATGGTGTAAAGGGAAAAATGTATATGCCGAAGGGCAAATTTTGCAGAGTGTTTGTTGAAAAATACGTCTTCCGAAAAAATGAAAAAATCAAGGATATTGATGATATCTGTTTAAGAAAATCTGATGTTAGACGTAAAATTTCTTAGTTAGGTCACCTTTAAAAACGCACCTTTTGCTATAGAAAATGAAATAAAGCATCAAATAAATACAATTCAATCTGTTCCATCACTTAACTTACATATATAAATTGAAATAAGAGGCTGTTGGAAAACGAAACTTAAAGAGAACAGAAATGATTTCAGCTTCCTTATTATGAACTGTCCATTTGTCTGTAGCAATATTTCGGCAGCACCAGTGTAAGGAATATATATCTCCAAGTATTACTGTAGATATTCATGTGTTGAGCAAATGAAAGGACGTCTTGCATTTTGTTATATTTAAAACAATTTAGAATATTGCAATTATAATTTCTGGTGCAAGAAAATTGGTACCGTTAATTTTATTTTATTCATGTATATAATTATGTAAATATTTTTCTGTAGAGTTGCATACATCATGTCGACTATGTTTATTTAAGAATTGAATGCTGCTTTTTGTAAATTTATTGGGGTGTAAAAGCGTTGACCGAAGTACATTTTGTATGAAGCGCGGAAGCGCTTCATTCTAAAAATGTACGCACGGTCAACGCTTTTACAACCCTATAAAGTTACAAAAAGAAGCATTCAATACTTATAATTACATTTTTTAGCTATGATCATGAAAACACGAATTTTATATGTTTTATTATTTAATTCACCTGTGCACTTTATTGTTGGAGCACGTGTTATCATGAGTGAAAAGTTGTATTGAGCAATGCAACTGCTTACGGAATAACACGTGATGTGCAGTTAGCCAATAAGAATAAAATATTATAATGAAACATACATCTAATGTAATTATTATCTCATGTTATACATGTATATGTGTCTGAGTTTATCTAAATAAAGTAATTTTGCTATGTAAAGTAAACATAATATTACATTTTTTGTTTTTTCTATAAGGATTTTCCTGAAGGAAATTTGTTGGTTACAAGAAAACTATAAAACCAATGGTTCCAAGCGATTAAGTTGAAGTTTATACGGAGTCCACGAGTTGGTGAGAATGACATACGTCTATAGATATGTTTTGATTGTAATGACCACAAATCCATCCTCTTTTCTCGAAATTGTGCGATGGCCGACGTGGAGCAAGACCTGCTTGTCTACTGTTGCACCTGAAATCTGTCTTAAAACCGTGTGAAAGCAGACGTGGAGCAAGACCTGCATGGCCTTCCGTTGCACCTGAATTTCCTCTTGAAATTGTGCGATGGCAGACGTGGAGCAAGACCTGCTTCGCCTTCCGTTGTACCTGAAATCTGTCTTAAAACTGTGTGATAGCAGATGAGGAGCAAGACCTGCTTGGCCTTCCATTAAACCTGAAATTCCCCTTGAAATTGATTGATAACAGACGTGGAGCAAGACCTGCTTTGCTTGGCCTTCCGTTGCACCTGAAATCTCGTTTGAAATTGTGTGATAGCAGACTTGGAGAAGACCTGCTTGTCCTTCAATTGCACCTGAAATCTCCCCAATATAAATATTTTGTCAAATTTTATGAAAATTAAACGAGCCAAATTAATATTTGTCAAGGTGTTTGGTACCACCTTAAAGGGTCATATCAGATTTGAAGTTGAAGAGCATTTAAATATTTACTTAAAGGGTAAAGGAGTTTGATATGTTTATACTATTGCAAGTAAAAAAAAAAACTTTGATTGTATGTACTCTTACAGCTTTTCTTGAATCTTATAGTAACGATGTTTAGAATGCAACCGCTAGGGTAGTGTTTACAGTAACTCTGAATTGTTGATTTTCTTAATGTTTATAGCTTAAAAAGATTTCATAGAACACTTTACAAACCCAGTAATATAACGTTGTTAATGTGGTTTTAATTGCTTGTGAAAGTCTTTTGCGATTACGATAGGATTTTTTTTCTAAATACGAATAAATATAGAATGAACCGTGAACGGCTAACCCAGAGACATTTATACACATATATGTGTATATATGTCTCTGGCTTACTCGAGAGCAACCTCAAAACAAAAGCTACCTAACCAGACAACTAAAGGTCAAAATATGGTCTTCAGATTAGATTACTTTCAAGGCACACGAAATGACAAATGAAGTATCTTGGTACAAGTTGTCTTGGAACACAAGTTCTCGATTTTGACTTGAAGGTGAAATCTTATATTGTGGTGTCATTGTAATCATAATGAATTAAAAAAATTGCACCATGAAATCATATTTTTGTTACTTGTTTAATTTATTTATTTTTTCTAAAGTATTTGATAAGTCATGAAAAGTTCCTGGATATATTAACTCCTGTTTCATTCACACTTTATATGAAATTATTTCCAAGATATATACCATTTACGTGTTCTTCAACACAAACTATACAAATGGCTTGGCTTTTATATCACTCAATCGACAATTTTTGTTTGAGGAAAAATTACCCCAATCATCGATTTAATACTCAAATCTATAAATATTCCATTTAACCGTTTGTTGCTTTTATCATTTTCCGAAAATATCAGTTCTGAATTGAAAGAAAGTATACCATTTCTGTCTCATAACTCGTAAGTTATCGGCAACAATGGACTCTCTCCAACATTGTGGAGCAGAAAAGAAGTCATGACAAAAGTGTCTTTTTTGGTTATCCTGTCAAAATGAAAATGCCGCATGTAAGTTTAAAAAAATACTTTTCAGAACGTTCAGCGGTCTAAGGAATAACCTCAACCGACAGAAACATCTAGAAAGAAACATAAAAGCCATCGCTTCAAAAGTAAATCGAACCAACTAAAACACTAACGCATTGGCGTGAACTTTTTTTCTTACAATTTAAAAATGGTTTACATATACATTGTATATCTGTATTCAGCTTAAATGTTGATTGAATATTGATATTTTTCAACGAGCTATGGTTTCCTGTAAGGAACTTCTTAATATACACAGGTTGAATTTAACCCCAATCTTTAAATTGACCCAGTTCGAAGTTTTTGGAATCAATAAAAAAAAATAAAAGTTTACCAATTTGATATATAACTGGGAATGGAAACGAGGAATTTGTAACAGAGACAACGACCCGACCAAATAGCAGTAAACAGTCCAAGGCCACCAACACCAGGAGGCGTTTTTTATCTGGCTCTTAAACACTTAACGCTGAAACAAATAATTAAAAAAAAAATCAAAAAAAAAAAATAAATCATGCAAGACTAAAATAGGTCAGAGATTCCTAACTTTGGACAGGCGCAAATATGCGGCGGTGTTAAACAAGTTTTGTGAGTTCTCAAAACTCCCCCAATACCTGTAGCCATTTAAGAATAAACAAACACACACAGCAATACGCACAGTAAAATAGTTTAAATAGAAGCACATCGAATCCGATGTTAGAATAGGAGTAATTCCGAATATATTTATGGACCCATTTCCCATGTTATAACAGGAGATCTTAACATCGTTCAAGACCGAGAGTTAAAATCATTCCTCAGTAAAGGACCTAAATATCGTCCCCCGTATCACTCCATACTTACTGTATGAAATGGATAAAACGGGAAAAAGCTGACAAAAAATCTTTGGACTCTTTTTTTAATTCAGTAATGAAGATAGTTGATATACGTATTCAACATTTCAAAGAACATTTTACTATTAACAATAACCACAATTCTTCGTTACTGTTGCTGTAACATAACTTTTTTACAAGTTTGGGTTGTTAGCCCTAAGCTAAACCTCTTACGTGAAGGGTCGGGTTTTTCTGTCAGGATGTTCCTTCCCTTAGACGATTGCTGTTGCTGAGCTTACGAGCTCCATCTACCCGGATTTTCTGTCTGGATTTACTTCCATTCGTTACTGCCCTACACGCCAATGGCGTACAAGGGCAGTAAGTAAGTAATAACCACAATAAACCTATTTCTCGTATCAAACATAAACTAAAAGAACTAGCCAAGGAATTTGTTTTTTTCCCGGCCGATAAAGCTGCTAATAATATTATTATTGTTTGACGTAAATTTTACATTGAGGTTCTGAAAAAGGAAATCACCAATTCACCAACATTCCAACTGACTCCATTTTCAGAAAACGAAATCTGTAACAAACATAAACTTTTAGCCACCGCTTTACAAGTAGAGCCAAATACAATGAAAGTCCCAACTATGTATTGGCTTCCGAAGCTACACAAAAGCCCTTACAAATATAGATTTATTTCGTCTTCAAGCCATTGTTCAACTACTAAATTGTCTATTCTTCTTACCAGCACACTTGGTACAATTAAAAACCTGATAATAAATAGTTCAAATAAGGCCTTCGAAAATAGTGGAAAAAATCCTTTTGGAGTGTCAAGAACTCGTTGAAAGTACTTGATAAATTGCATGCTTATATTGGTGATTTTGAATCTGTTCAAAGTTTTGATTTTTCTACCCTGTATACCACATTGCCTCACATTCTCATTAAGAAAAAATTCACACACCTAATTAAATGGGCATTCAAAAAATCAGAATGTGAATATATATGTTCAAACTCTTTTGGGTCATTTTTTAGTAGCAATAAACAAAAAAACTATGTTAATTGGACATGCTTTGATAATATATATGCCCTTGAATTTTTACTAGATAACATTTTTGTTCGCTTTGGGGATTCTGTATATCGTCAGATTATCGGAATTCCAATGGGGACTAACTGTGCACCACTTATTGCGGACCTGTTTTTGTATTGTTATGAGTTACAATTTATGACAAAAATAAGCAAAGACCCATCGAAACAACATCTGATAAACAAATTTAATAATACTTTTAGATATTTGGATGATATTTTGGCTCTCAATAATGACGACTTCAGTATGTATATTAATGAAATTTATCCTGTTGAACTTACTTTAAATAAAGCTAATACTAACAATGACCACTGCCCTTTTCTCGATCTTGATATTTATATCACTAATGGAAAGCTGAATACTAAAATTTATGATAAAAGGGATGATTTTTCATTTCCTATCGTTAATTATCCGTTTATAGATGGTGACGTTCCCTTGTCACCATCTTACGGTGTTTATATATCTCAACTTGTACGATTCGCTCGTGTATGTAACAATGTTTTAGATTTTAACGAGAGAAATTTATGTATTACTGAAAAATTATTACACCAGGGTTTTCGATATCACAAACTAGTCAAAACATTTACTAAATTTTATCATCGGTATAAAGACATCATTCGTAAATATAGCTCATCATGCAGACTTCTAATACGTTCAGGTATTTCACATCCAATTTTTTATGGAAATATTCTTTATAAAGCACAAAGGTGTCAGTATTCACCTCAGAAACTTACAAAACCTTTGAATAGACTTATTAAGAAGGGATATAATTACGATACTGTTGTCAAGTCATTAAAGATTGCATATTTTGGCGTTAATATTGAGTCACTGATAAGGTCTTTGCATCGGAACTAAACACATTTATTCTAAAAACAGTTGTTGGCATGACACGGGTTATGTTCTTCTCATATATGTTATGATGGTATGATACTAAACCCCTAACGGGAAGGATTGTGCCTGATGTTCGTATGATGAAATCATAATCTTTCAGTCAGTTTAATTGAAGTCTGGAGCTGGCATGTCAGTTAACTGCTAGTAGTCTATTGTTATTTATGTATTATTGTCATTTTGTTTATATTCTTTGGTTACATCTTCTGACATCAGACTCGGACTTCTCTTGAACTGAATTTTAATGTGCGTATTGTTATGCGTTTACTTTTCTACATTGGTTAGAGGTATAGGGGGAGGGTTGAGATCTCACAAACATGTTTAACCCCGCCGCATTTTTGCGCCTGTCCCAAGTCAGGAGCCTCTGGCCTTTGTTAGTCTTGTATTATTTTAATTTTAGTTTCTTGTGTACAATTTGGAAATTAGTATGGCGTTCATTATCACTGGACTAGTATATATTTGTTGAGGGGCCAGCTGAAGGACGCCTCCGGGTGCGGGAATTTCTCGCTACATTGAAGACCTGTTGGTGACCCTCTGCTGTTGTTTTTTATTTGGTCGGGTTGTTGGCTCTTTGACACATTCCCCATTTCCATTCTCAATTTTAACAGTTAAAAATTAGGAAAATGACAATGATCAGCATTAATTAACAAAGGACTACTAGCAGTAATGAGCAAACCAGACCTTAATTGAACTCATTGAAATATTATATCTTCATCATACGAAAATCAAGCACAATCCTCTCATTTAGGGGTTTAGCACCTTACAATTATAAAAACACGAGAAGAATTTAGCCCTCTGCTCTTTGGATTAATGTGTTTACTAGTTTTTTCCTATGCAAAGACCCTAATGAGTGAATCAATATCTATTTCAAAAATGCCATATTTAATGACCTGACAATAGTATCGTAACTATGTCCCACATTGGTTATCTTTTAAGGTGAATGTTAAACATTTTGTTCTTTTTATAAAAGGAATTGTTTCCCATATTTTCATTATTAATGCCTTTTAAAGCTGACTTTTCAGTTTTTGTAATGATTGTTGTTGAAACTGTTAATATTGTTTAATGCAATCAAACCATACCTCCTTATTTTTTTTTATAAATTCTAAAAAAGGGTATTAGAGTAAACAAAGGCACACGTACAAACAAACAAATAACAAACAATTGTATGCTGTTATAAACAAGAATTTCATTTACAGAAAGCAAACTAAGTTTACTGAACCTAATGAAAACAAATTATGCCGTGCAGTTCTTTATATACTACTCAATGCAACAACATTTTATAAACAATACAATAATACACGATCTTGTGTAAGTCCAGAATAAGTTCTTCAAGTTTAATAAAAAGAAATCTATATTCCAAATGGGAACTGAAAAAGTTTTCTTTCCTTTTTTGAAATTACTTCTGATACAATATCAAGAAACTCAGTGGATATCAATACTGGCTGTTCCAAAGCAAAATCATTAGAATTCTTGCTTTTTTTTTTATATTGTTTGCTCTAACAGGACATAAAAGTCAATACCAATGCTAGTTAATATCATATCAAATAATTATCAAATGAAAATGAATCATAAATGAAGACATGGGTCACAAAAATGGAAGCCAGACATTTTGAGTGCCACACAAAATATATTGAAAAATAGGTACCTAGTAAAATTGAGCTTCAGCAACGGTCCCGAATGAACCTGAGATTAACATTGAATTTTTAAGGTAAAATAGTAGATATGGTGCAAACATCTATCGACCATCAAGGCAAACGATTTTTTAAAGTTGAATTCAAAAACCTATTTGGGCTGCGTAATAAGGCACATTATGTAATTCATTATAAAATGGCAAAGCTTGATATCAAATTATCAGTGTTGTATATATAAACTGTCATTGATATTTATGTGGCTACATGTACCAAGACTTAAGCTACAAACAATATTAAGACAATTTTAAAATAGTCTTATTTGTTGACCTTACCTAACATGAAAAATCACCAATAAAAGGCATTTTCTTTATATTTGAAAGTAAAATTAAAAATGTACGAACACAAATTGTCTTTCACAACAAAGTGAGGTTGAGCAAAGTTTAAAAGAAAGTTCATCATTATTTTAAAACAGTCCTCTTTATTTTACTTTATTTGTTGACAATCGTATGGGATTTTTTTCTCTCATTTTAAGCAAGGGTCACTTGCACTTTTATAAACTTCTGTAAATGAAAACGAAGATACATATTTACAAGTTTAGCTCTTCACACAAGGTCAGAATATAATGAACACAAGTTCTCGATTTTGACTTGAAGGTGAAATCTTATATTGTGGTGTCATTGTAATCATAATGAATTAAAAAAATTGCACCATGAAATCATATTTTTGTTACTTGTTTAATTTATTTATTTTTTCTAAAGTATTTGATAAGTCATGAAAAGTTCCTGGATATATTAACTCCTGTTTCATTCACACTTTATATGAAATTATTTCCAAGATATATACCATTTACGTGTTCTTCAACACAAACTATACAAATGGCTTGGCTTTTATATCACTCAATCGACAATTTTTGTTTGAGGAAAAATTACCCCAATCATCGATTTAATACTCAAATCTATAAATATTCCATTTAACCGTTTGTTGCTTTTATCATTTTCCGAAAATATCAGTTCTGAATTGAAAGAAAGTATACCATTTCTGTCTCATAACTCGTAAGTTATCGGCAACAATGGACTCTCTCCAACATTGTGGAGCAGAAAAGAAGTCATGACAAAAGTGTCTTTTTTGGTTATCCTGTCAAAATGAAAATGCCGCATGTAAGTTTAAAAAAATACTTTTCAGAATGTTCAGCGGTCTAAGGAATAACCTCAACCGACAGAAACATCTAGAAAGAAACATAAAAGCCATCGCTTCAAAAGTAAATCGAACCAACTAAAACACTAACGCATTGGCGTGAACTTTTTTTCTTACAATTTAAAAATGGTTTACATATACATTGTATATCTGTATTCAGCTTAAATGTTGATTGAATATTGATATTTTTCAACGAGCTATGGTTTCCTGTAAGGAACTTCTTAATATACACAGGTTGAATTTAACCCCAATCTTTAAATTGACCCAGTTCGAAGTTTTTGGAATCAATAAAAAAAAATAAAAGTTTACCAATTTGATATATAACTGGGAATGGAAACGAGGAATTTGTAACAGAGACAACGACCCGACCAAATAGCAGTAAACAGTCCAAGGCCACCAACACCAGGAGGCGTTTTTTATCTGGCTCTTAAACACTTAACGCTGAAACAAATAATTAAAAAAAAAATCAAAAAAAAAATAAATCATGCAAGACTAAAATAGGTCAGAGATTCCTAACTTTGGACAGGCGCAAATATGCGGCGGTGTTAAACAAGTTTTGTGAGTTCTCAAAACTCCCCCAATACCTGTAGCCATTTAAGAATAAACAAACACACACAGCAATACGCACAGTAAAATAGTTTAAATAGAAGCACATCGAATCCGATGTTAGAATAGGAGTAATTCCGAATATATTTATGGACCCATTTCCCATGTTATAACAGGAGATCTTAACATCGTTCAAGACCGAGAGTTTAAATCATTCCTCAGTAAAGGACCTAAATATCGTCCCCCGTATCACTCCATACTTACTGTATGAAATGGATAAAACGGGAAAAAGCTGACAAAAAATCTTTGGACTCTTTTTTTAATTCAGTAATGAAGATAGTTGATATACGTATTCAACATTTCAAAGAACATTTTACTATTAACAATAACCACAATTCTTCGTTACTGTTTCTGTAACATAACTTTTTTACAAGTTTGGGTTGTTAGCCCTAAGCTAAACCTCTTACGTGAAGGGTCGGGTTTTTCTGTCAGGATGTTCCTTCCCTTAGACGATTGCTGTTGCTGAGCTTACGAGCTCCATCTACCCGGATTTTCTGTCTGGATTTACTTCCATTCGTTACTGCCCTACACGCCAATGGCGTACAAGGGCAGTAAGTAAGTAATAACCACAATAAACCTATTTCTCGTATCAAACATAAAATAAAAGAACTAGCCAAGGAATTTGTTTTTTTCCCGGCCGATAAAGCTGCTAATAATATTATTATTGTTTGACGTAAATTTTACATTGAGGTTCTGAAAAAGGAAATCACCAATTCACCAACATTCCAACTGACTCCATTTTCAGAAAACGAAATCTGTAACAAACATAAACTTTTAGCCACCGCTTTACAAGTAGAGCCAAATACAATGAAAGTCCCAACTATGTATTGGCTTCCGAAGCTACACAAAAGCCCTTACAAATATAGATTTATTTCGTCTTCAAGCCATTGTTCAACTACTAAATTGTCTATTCTTCTTACCAGCACACTTGGTACAATTAAAAACCTGATAATAAATAGTTCAAATAAGGCCTTCGAAAATAGTGGAAAAAATCCTTTTGGAGTGTCAAGAACTCGTTGAAAGTACTTGATAAATTGCATGCTTATATTGGTGATTTTGAATCTGTTCAAAGTTTTGATTTTTCTACCCTGTATACCACATTGCCTCACATTCTCATTAAGAAAAATTCACACACCTAATTAAATGGGCATTCAAAAAATCAGAATGTGAATATATATGTTCAAACTCTTTTGGGTCATTTTTTAGTAGCAATAAACAAAAAAACTATGTTAATTGGACATGCTTTGATAATATATATGCCCTTGAATTTTTACTAGATAACATTTTTGTTCGCTTTGGGGATTCTGTATATCGTCAGATTATCGGAATTCCAATGGGGACTAACTGTGCACCACTTATTGCGGACCTGTTTTTGTATTGTTATGAGTTACAATTTATGACAAAAATAAGCAAAGACCCATCGAAACAACATCTGATAAACAAATTTAATAATACTTTTAGATATTTGGATGATATTTTGGCTCTCAATAATGACGACTTCAGTATGTATATTAATGAAATTTATCCTGTTGAACTTACTTTAAATAAAGCTAATACTAACAATGACCACTGCCCTTTTCTCGATCTTGATATTTATATCACTAATGGAAAGCTGAATACTAAAATTTATGATAAAAGGGATGATTTTTCATTTCCTATCGTTAATTATCCGTTTATAGATGGTGACGTTCCCTTGTCACCATCTTACGGTGTTTATATATCTCAACTTGTACGATTCGCTCGTGTATGTAACAATGTTTTAGATTTTAACGAGAGAAATTTATGTATTACTGAAAAATTATTACACCAGGGTTTTCGATATCACAAACTAGTCAA
This sequence comes from Mytilus edulis, assembly GCA_019925275.1. NCBI lineage: Eukaryota > Metazoa > Mollusca > Bivalvia > Mytilida > Mytilidae > Mytilus > Mytilus edulis. The sequence continues at coordinate 111,315,901 of CM034349.1, forward strand.
AACATTTACTAAATTTTATCATCGGTATAAAGACATCATTCGTAAATATAGCTCATCATGCAGACTTCTAATACGTTCAGGTATTTCACATCCAATTTTTTATGGAAATATTCTTTATAAAGCACAAAGGTGTCAGTATTCACCTCAGAAACTTACAAAACCTTTGAATAGACTTATTAAGAAGGGATATAATTACGATACTGTTGTCAAGTCATTAAAGATTGCATATTTTGGCGTTAATATTGAGTCACTGATAAGGTCTTTGCATCGGAACTAAACACATTTATTCTAAAAACAGTTGTTGGCATGACACGGGTTATGTTCTTCTCATATATGTTATGATGGTATGATACTAAACCCCTAACGGGAAGGATTGTGCCTGATGTTCGTATGATGAAATCATAATCTTTCAGTCAGTTTAATTGAAGTCTGGAGCTGGCATGTCAGTTAACTGCTAGTAGTCTATTGTTATTTATGTATTATTGTCATTTTGTTTATATTCTTTGGTTACATCTTCTGACATCAGACTCGGACTTCTCTTGAACTGAATTTTAATGTGCGTATTGTTATGCGTTTACTTTTCTACATTGGTTAGAGGTATAGGGGGAGGGTTGAGATCTCACAAACATGTTTAACCCCGCCGCATTTTTGCGCCTGTCCCAAGTCAGGAGCCTCTGGCCTTTGTTAGTCTTGTATTATTTTAATTTTAGTTTCTTGTGTACAATTTGGAAATTAGTATGGCGTTCATTATCACTGGACTAGTATATATTTGTTGAGGGGCCAGCTGAAGGACGCCTCCGGGTGCGGGAATTTCTCGCTACATTGAAGACCTGTTGGTGACCCTCTGCTGTTGTTTTTTATTTGGTCGGGTTGTTGGCTCTTTGACACATTCCCCATTTCCATTCTCAATTTTAACAGTTAAAAATTAGGAAAATGACAATGATCAGCATTAATTAACAAAGGACTACTAGCAGTAATGAGCAAACCAGACCTTAATTGAACTCATTGAAATATTATATCTTCATCATACGAAAATCAAGCACAATCCTCTCATTTAGGGGTTTAGCACCTTACAATTATAAAAACACGAGAAGAATTTAGCCCTCTGCTCTTTGGATTAATGTGTTTACTAGTTTTTTCCTATGCAAAGACCCTAATGAGTGAATCAATATCTATTTCAAAAATGCCATATTTAATGACCTGACAATAGTATCGTAACTATGTCCCACATTGGTTATCTTTTAAGGTGAATGTTAAACATTTTGTTCTTTTTATAAAAGGAATTGTTTCCCATATTTTCATTATTAATGCCTTTTAAAGCTGACTTTTCAGTTTTTGTAATGATTGTTGTTGAAACTGTTAATATTGTTTAATGCAATCAAACCATACCTCCTTATTTTTTTTTATAAATTCTAAAAAAGGGTATTAGAGTAAACAAAGGCACACGTACAAACAAACAAATAACAAACAATTGTATGCTGTTATAAACAAGAATTTCATTTACAGAAAGCAAACTAAGTTTACTGAACCTAATGAAAACAAATTATGCCGTGCAGTTCTTTATATACTACTCAATGCAACAACATTTTATAAACAATACAATAATACACGATCTTGTGTAAGTCCAGAATAAGTTCTTCAAGTTTAATAAAAAGAAATCTATATTCCAAATGGGAACTGAAAAAGTTTTCTTTCCTTTTTTTGAAATTACTTCTGATACAATATCAAGAAACTCAGTGGATATCAAAACTGGCTGTTCCAAAGTAAAATCATTAGAATTCTTGCTTTTTTTTTTTATATTGTTTGCTCTAACAGGACATAAAAGTCAATACCAATGCTAGTTAATATCATATCAAATAATTATCAAATGAAAATGAATCATAAATGAAGACATGGGTCACAAAAATGGAAGCCAGACATTTTGAGTGCCACACAAAATATATTGAAAAATAGGTACCTAGTAAAATTGAGCTTCAGCAACGGTCCCGAATGAACCTGAGATTAACATTGAATTTTTAAGGTAAAATAGTAGATATGGTGCAAACATCTATCGACCATCAAGGCAAACGATTTTTTAAAGTTGAATTCAAAAACCTATTTGGGCTGCGTAATAAGGCACATTATGTAATTCATTATAAAATGGCAAAGCTTGATATCAAATTATCAGTGTTGTATATATAAACTGTCATTGATATTTATGTGGCTACATGTACCAAGACTTAAGCTACAAACAATATTAAGACAATTTTAAAATAGTCTTATTTGTTGACCTTACCTAACATGAAAAATCACCAATAAAAGGCATTTTCTTTATATTTGAAAGTAAAATTAAAAATGTACGAACACAAATTGTCTTTCACAACAAAGTGAGGTTGAGCAAAGTTTAAAGAAAGTTCATCATTATTTTAAAACAGTCCTCTTTATTTTACTTTATTTGTTGACAATCGTATGGGATTTTTTTCTCTCATTTTAAGCAAGGGTCACTTGCACTTTTATAAACTTCTGTAAATGAAAACGAAGATACATATTTACAAGTTTAGCTCTTCACACAAGGTCAGAATATAATGAAACTATTCATGAGAATAAAAATAAAATTTCATCACAAAGATTTTTTTATAAATGTTTTCTTTCTTTATTTGACATGCGTTTGAAAAGAGAGTTAAACTATTTTAGGCATATAAGAGACAAAGATTGTACCTTAATGATTTGATACAATGAATTGTATTTAACTGGTCAATAGGTATATCTAGGTATTAGTTTTAGTTCAAAATGTAGTGAACTATCATCAAACGCAGATCATAGGGTAGGGCATTTCGGCCTTTTTCAACCTCTCTATCAAAATCTGCAGTGAGGAGTTCTTTAAATGCGTTTATTTCCGATGCCAAAACCCTATGGGTAAATCAATATTAATTAAACAAATTGACATTTTCAACGACCTCATCTTTTGAATACGTCTGTTTAAAGGTTTGGTAAGCATTTTAGGTGAATGACGACATTTTCGTGCTTTGAATCGATCATTACCATAAAAGATTTGATGTAAAATACCACATCGTATAAGATGTTTGCACATTGGTTTATATTTACGAATGATGTCCTTGTACCGGTGATAAAATTTAGTAACTTTTTTGACAAGTTTGTCATATCGAAAACCCTGATGTAATATTTTTTTCAGTAACACATGTATATAGATTTCTCTTCAAAACATAAAATACGTTGTTACAGGCACGAGGAAATCGAACGTATGAGATATGCAAACAAAATAAGATAAGACATAACACAAGAAATTAATTTGTTTGCCATATTGAAATAAACAAGGCCGTTAAAAGCTGACTATTCAGTATGGATAATGATCATTGTCAATCATAACATACCTCATTATTTTTATAAAAATTCTAAAATAAGGATATCAGAGTTAACAAAGACACAAGTATAAAATAAAAATAAATAACAAACAATTTTATGCTGAATAATATGTATAAAGGAATGCTTATTTACTGAAAACAGAATAAGAGAAATTAATCTGCTGATTACAAATAATGCCTTGCTACATTCAAATAACGAATGGATGTCTTCATAATATATTTCATACAGCTTAATTATAAATAGTACAAAATACACGATCTTGTGTAAAGCCAAGAAAAAGTTCAAAAAAAACAGTGTTCACGCTTAGAACTATCGATATTCAAAGAGGGACTGATCAATTACTTCTGACAAAATGAGAAGAAACTCAATAAATATTAAAAGAAGTTGTTACAAAGTTATTAATTAGAATGCTTGCCTGCTTGATTAATTGATTGTTTATATTTTCCGCTCTCACAGGACAAAAAATGCTATCCCAGTGCGAGTTATATCATATCAAATGAATATAAAATGATCATAAATTGGAAACGAATCAGAAGGGTACACGGGTCACTAAAATTAAAGGCATAAATTTTTAGTGAAACACGAATAGCCTGTTCTTTACGTTGATTTTAGAGTGTAATAAAAGAAGATGTGGTGCAAACATCAATAGACCATCAAGGCAAAAGTGTTTTTTTTTACAGTTTAATTCAAAAACTCATTCATGCTGCGTAATAAACCACATTATGCAACTAATCATAAAATGCATTGCTTGATATTAAATTATCAATGTTACATATATAAACTGTAATTGATATTTAGGTTGCTAAATGTACTATTATCGTTATTGCTGATGTATCAGTGTTTACTCTTAAATAAACACAACAACTGAACAAGTCAACAAACAATATTGATATAATTTTAAAATAGTCATACTTGTTAACCTAACCTCACACGAAAAATCACCAATAGACGAGATTTTCTATATATTCTAAAGTTATTTACAGATTAAAATTAAAAATACACGAACACAAATTGTCATTAAAAAAACAGGATGTTGAACAAAGTTTAAAGAAAGGTCATCTTATCTTAAAGCAATCCTCTTTATGTTCCTTTTTTTTGTTAACAATCGATTGAGACATCATTATTTTTAGTAAGGGTCACTTGTACTTTTATAAACTTCTGTGAATGGAAACAAAGATAGATATTTACAAGTGTGTTAAAACTTAGTGTAACTATTCATGATAAAATAGATAAAATTTCATTGCAAAGATTTTTTTTATATATCCTTTTCTTTTGGTTATTATGCAAGCGTATTGAAAGTAAGTTTAAACTATTTAACATTGCCATAAAATCGTGAGATTAGCTAGTCACAAAACCAGGTTCAACCCATATTTTTTTCTTAAAATGTCCTACAGGAGTCAGGAAAATGCCAATTGTTATCTTATAGTTCGTGTCTGTGTGTATTTCATTGTCGTTTGTTTGTATTGCACTTCAGTGTTTCGTTGTTTTCGTTGTGTGGCAAACATCAAACGACCGTCAAGGAACATATTTCTTTTAGAGGTGAATTATAAAACTCATTCTTGCTGCGGAATAAGTCACATTTGGTAATTAAGCATAAAATGTCAAAGCTTGATATCAAATTAATTGATAATTAGATGTCTATATGTACTATTATCGTGATTGCTTTTAAATAAAAACCTCAAGTCAAGACTTAAGGTACAAACAATATTGAGACAATTTAAAAAAAATAGTCATATTTGTTATAACCAATAAATGGGATATTCTTTATATTTTAAAGTTATTCACAGAACAAAATTAAAACTGCACGAACAGAATTTTTTTTTCTCACAACAACAGGTTGTTGGGCAAAGTTTGAAGAAAGTTCATCATTATTTTAAAACAGTCCTCTTTACTTTCCTATATATGCTGACAAATGTTTGGTACATTTTTAGTATAATCAAGGGTCACTTGTACTTTAATAAACTTCTGTGAATGAAAACCAAGATAAATATTTAAAAGTCTAACTCTTCCCAAAGGTAAATATTTGATGTAACTATTCATAAGAAAAAAGATAATATTTCATCACATATTTTTTTTAAATCTTTATTTTTATTTATTTGACTAGCACATGGAAATGAGTTTAAACTATTTTAAGCATAATAAGAGACAAAGATTGTACTTTTAATGATTTGATACATTGAATTGTACTATAAGTGGTCAATAGGTATACTAGGTAATAGTTGTAGTTTAAATGTAGAGTACTATCTTCAACGACATATAATAGAGTAGGGCATTCCGGGTTTTGATAACTTCTCTATCGTTGAAGATTAGGGTAAAGGGTATATTAAAATTCTATAAGCCTGAATACATATCTATAATTTAATCAATTCTGGCAGTAGTAAACCAAAAAAAAAAAAAAATAAAGACTTACACCATAAAAGAAAAATTATGTCTTGGTTAAATTTTTACAGATGCATTCATCCGTGACTTTGCAAAAACAATCTTAATAAACTCAGCATTATAAATGCGTCACATTAAAATATCAATGAGATAATTAGTACGAATGATACAAAAAACTAGAAGTGTTAGAAAGTTTTGTAAAATTATAAACTTAATTTGACCCTTAACAGATGGACGAAAGATAACAAAGGAACAGTCAAACTCATAATCTAAAACAAAATGACAACACAGTTTCAAAATGTTTTATCCGTCTGTCCGTGAATCCGTCGTTCGAAAATTTGCAATTTCGTTATCTCATCTGCGCCCAACATGCCTATCTGAGGCAAGTTTAATAGAAATAATATATTGAATTTACTATATAATATCTCTACGTTTGGTTTTGATCGTATGTAAAACATAGCCGCCCAACAGAGAATCTTCAGATTCTTATTGGTCATAATAAAGTATGCATTTACGCCAGACGCGCGTTTCGTCTACAAAAGACACATCAGTGATGCTCGAATCCAAAACAGTTAAAAAGGCCAAATAAAGTACGAAGTTGAAAAGCATTGAGGACCAAAATAACCTAAAGGTTTTGCCAAATACAGGTAAGTTAATCTATTCCTGAAGTAGAAAAGCTTTAGTATTTTAAAAATTCAAAAGTTTTGCTTACAATTAATTTATAAATATGACCATATCAATGATAATTCATGTCAGTACAGAAGTGTTGACTACTGGGCTGGTGTTACCCTCGGTTAATTAAGACTCCACAAGCAGTCGCATCGACCATTAGGTTGTAAATAAACTCATCATAGATACCAGGATTACATTTTATATTTACGCCAGACGCGCGTTTCGTCTACAAAAGACTCATCAGTGAATCCTAAAAAGTTAAAAAAAGCCAAATAAAGTACGAAAGTTGAAATACATTGAGGACCAAGGATGATATTTGATTATAGTAGAGTAACTGCCAAAAACATCTTCTCATATTGATTGTGGCAAACGGTTGAATTTCAATTAATGGTTTAATGGTTTTTCTTAATGTTTCAGAAACATATATTTTTATTTCAATAGATACTTGTTTATACAAAAATCCTAATTTGCACAGGATGATGATTCCCGTTTTCAATTAAACTAACTGCCCAAGAAAGCAAGAGCTAAACAAAAAGTCAACGTTTAACTCGTGAATAATAGGATATAAAGTTTATTGTATCTACATTTGTTTTGAATATAGAACCACAAATGTAAAATTCGTTGGTTACTTCTTACTATACCTCTTTGACATTTTTAATGGTACTTTTAAGAAAGGAAGAAAAAAAAAAAAACAATTTCTTATTTGATAAGGAAAGTTTTGAGTTAACAAATATTTTCATATCAAATACATTTGTCTAATTTTATTTGGTTATCGTCAGTCTAAGAAAATAAGACCACGTATAAAAAAGTAAAATCACAAAAATACTGAACTCAGAGGAAAATCCAATCGGAAAGTCAATAATCACATTGCAAAATCAAATGACAAAACACATCAAAAACGAATAGACAAGAACTGTCATATTCCTGACATTTTTAAATGTAGCAAATGGTGATTTTAAAGCGCTAAACCTCTCACTTTGATGACAGTCTCATCAAATTCCGTTATATTTATAAATCATTTTTCTAATAAACTACGTGAACATTTTTTCTTGATTTAGTCCCATGAGTTCAGTAACGTTTGAGATCTTCAATCAAAATATTTATCATCTCTCTATACTTTATATCCAATACTTGCAGCCAAAACTTGCCAATTGCATTCCAGCTTTTTAACGGCACATGAAGAAGGTGATGACTAAACATTATTTATAAAAAAGAAGATGTGGTATGATTTCCGATGAGACAACTTTCCACAAGAGACCAAATGACACAGAAATTAACAACTATAGGTCACCGTACAGCCTCCAACAATGAGCAAAGCAACAAATGTAAGAAAATTCAGACGAGAAAACTATTGATTCTGTTATCAGTTAATTAAAAGCAAACTAAATATTATTGTTATATACATATACGCATTCATGGATCTACAATATGTCGATACATGTATCTTGGAATTGCACAAGGTCATATTTTTCTCTGACTGTTTATTACGTCTTTACACTAAATCCATTGGATGTTGGATGTGTACTGGTTGATAATCTAGTCTTAGATGCATGATTTTTTTTATTAGTTGTAAGTGGCTTTGAACTAGCTGTCAGCAACTGCGAGTACTCTCAGATCTGTACATAAACATTGTTCTATAATAATTTGTGTATCCTTGTCTTTCATTTTTTGCATATATGCTTTTTGTATGCCTTTTTGTGTTTCTTTCTTACATATCACGGGGCTCTTTTCTTAAACATCCCGTAATTATGTTATTGATCTATGATACTTTCTGTATTCTTATCATTCGTTTTTATGGGCTCTGTCTGTTTGCCCTGACATTTTTAACTATGATATCTGTTTGTTTTGTTCACACATCGTTGTTAATATAATTGAATTTTTTGTAAGTTTCATACAAGTGAGGGGTTTTGCTATCTATAATCTACCATTTTCTACATAAGAATATGACAGTTATTGTCCATTCGTTTGATGCGTTTGAGTTTTTGATTTTGCCATTTGATTAAAGACTTAACGTTTTTAATATTCCTCGGAGTTCAGTATTTTAGTGATTTTACTTTTTTCCAAATAGTATTTTTTTTAGGAACATTACTTCATTCCTTCGTACATTTTACGGATGCCATCACGAGTTGGTTGGGCGTTATGGAACACCGTTTCACAGATGCTATCGCATATGTTCCTTATGTCGTAACTACAATACCCTTCCTTTTTCACGAATGTGACCTACCGAATTAGAATATTTACCGGATTTGTGATAAAATAAGCAACACGACGAGTGCCACATGTGGAACATGATCTGCTTATCCTTCCCGAGCACCCGAGATCATCCCCAGTTTTAGGTGGGGTTTGTGTTGCTTTGTCTTTAGTTTTCTATGTTGTGTCTTCTGTACTATTATAAGTCTATTTGTCTGTTTATTTTTAGCCACGGCGATGTCAGTTTATATTCAATCTATGAGTTTGACTATCCCTCTGGTATCTGTCATCCCTCTTTTACTAGTTAATATAATTAATCTCATTATTAATCCTTAACTCATTCAATTTGAATCTTAAAAATCAAAACCCAGGGGTTACTTAGGAAAAGAAATATAGGTCTTCTGCTGATCGACAGTAAAGCCCTTGCCAAAGTGGGACGTCCGTTTGGCTGTGCGGGATGTGCACGTACGCAACTACGTCCAGTCAGAATTTGGACGTCAAATTTGATACCTCGTATAAAGAAATTGCCTAGCACGTACAAATTCCTTGAAAAAACTATTTGAAGGTCCGTTGGTGGCCTGTTGAAGGGCAACATTTCTGTCCCTATCTAATAAACCCGCAGATTCCTGTGACAGTCCTGATTTCCCCGACCTTCATCTAGTACGGCTTCTACAGCAGGACATCCCTTTGGTTTTTATTGTAGAAAATTATTATGATAATAATGTGAACTAAATATCTATTTCTTAAGCAAAAAAATCAAAATATTGACAATTAATTAAAATATCAGGATACAATATTCTTAAAAGATGTGTAAGTATCCGTCTACGTATACTCTGTGTTTTCGTAAGATGTATTTCTACTTGTATCCGTCTGATGAGTTAGGCTCTTTTCAACTAATTTTATCGTTCGTCTTTTGTTTTACTGTTACACCACTGTCCCGGGTTTGGGGAGGCTTGAGCGCTCACAAACATGTTTTAATCACGTCACATGTTTTATGTAATAGAAAAACAAAATCAGTTCAAAACAGAAAAGACACACAAAGCAAAGGAACCATCCAAATTGATTTAGATAGACCTTACAAGATGTAACACCACCTACTTCTAAGTCAAGTAACTGTAGCTAAGTTGTTGTCATTAGTTCATGTCTTTCAGATATATTTTTCGTAAATTGTTTTGTGATAAATTAGGTCGTTAGTTTTCTCAATTGGTTAGTTTAATATTGTTCATATTTCGGCCTTTTATAGCCGAACATATGGTATTGATTTTCTCTGTGTTGAAGGTTGTACGGTTGCCTTTAATTGCTCACATTAAACTTTTGTAGATAGTTGTCTCATGGGTACCTATTCCGGTCTCATTAGTTTTACCAGTCTCTTTTCTGACTAAACGAAACAACCATGCACATCATTTAATAACTTGAATTTTTCTGTCCAAATTAAATTTATAATTATTACTAAATTGAAGGTTGTTTGATTGATTAATTGTTGTTTGCGTAACGTCCAGTGGCAAACATTTCATTTATGTTCAAGACGAGAACGAATTGACAAAAAGTAAAATTACAAAAATACCGAACTCCGAGGAAAACTATTAACAAAAAGTCCCTATCACAGGGCAAAAATCAAAAGCTCAAACACATCAAACGAATGGATAATAACTATCATATTCCTGACTTGGCACTTGGTGTTTTCTTATATAGAAATATGTGTTTTATACCCTAGCCAATGTCGTTGTTTAGTTAGTTGTTGTCAACATTACCATATTCCGAAACAATTTAACGATTTTTGCAGGAACAGCCATTTTGCAGTAACATAACAGTTTATAAAAAAGCAATACTCTCGCGATGCTGAACTTTTCTATACTTATCATTTCCCTAATCGTGACATCCTCAGAAAAGTACTCCAAATCATCAGAACGGTTTTAAAAAGCACCAACCATTCAACGTTCTTTAGGGCTGGGGACACACGATTTTTTTTATTATTTTAAGCAAAAGTAAAACACAAACAATTTTGTTTACACTACTCGACGTTTCGTGTAAACACGAAATAACTTTTAAAGCAATCATCACTAAATAGTTGACAGATACTCTTTAAATGTACCCTAACTTAATAGAAGCATGTTTTCGCAGTCAAATGTCTATAGATACAAAATTATTCGTCTAGTTTGTATTTTTTCCAATTGTGTCTTATTCCCAACTGAGACATTTTGACTGGACTTCACACACCGTATATACTAACATGTTTAACCCCGCCACATTATTTATGTTTGTGCCTGTCCCAAGTCAGGAGCCTGTAATTCAGTCTCTGTCATTTTGGTCTCTTGTGGACAGTTGTCTCATTGGCAATCATACCACATCTTCTTTTGTATATATTGCATGAGATGGTAATCATTTGTGCTCGTTCCCTTTAGACATTATGCATTCTATCAGTTTTAATTTGTTTGTTTCTTTTTTCTTCTCAATCGATTTGTGAGATTTAAACATCGGTAAAAAGTAAAATCACAAAAATACTGAACACTGAGGAAAATTCAATCGGAAAGTCCCTAATCACATGGCAACATCAATTGACAAAACACCTAGGTAAACTACTTTTGCCCATATCAATAACATCTTTTTCCTTTATAAATTAAAAGAGAACCATAATGACACACTGAAAATTACTATTTTAGTTTACATTTTGCTTTTCTTCGTTTCGACATTGCAATTTTTCATTTACACTTTTAATACCAACGCAACTTTAATTTGTAATGTGATAAGAAGACAATTTAAAGAATAAACAAAACATCGTACACGAGAAAGGGAAAATTAAATAAAAACACGCAAAACTTGGTAGGAACGTGCACTTAGATAGACATAAGACTGTTATAGAACAAAAGATAATATGAGTGGAGCGCCGCTACTATGTTCTGGCTAACGCGGTGATAAGCCATGTATCTTTGATGATATTAATTTTTAATATAATGTTAAATAAATTTACGTGCCCATTTTTACTACAAAGAATGCGCATTTTGACAATAAATGCCTCTTCATTGAAATGTTTTCATCACCAACCCAGTAGTCCACATTTCGGTGTTGACATGAATATCAATAATGTGGTCATTTTTTTATAAATTTCCTGTTTACAAAACTTTGAATTTTCGAAAAAAACTAAGGATTTTGTTATCCCAGGCATAGATTACCTTAGCTGTATTTGGCACAATTTTTGGAATTTTGGGTCCTCAATGCTTTTCAACTTTGTACTTGTTTTGCTTTATAAATATTTGGTATGAGCGTCACTGATGAGTCTTATGTAGACGAAACGCGCGTCTGGCATGCTAAATTATAATCCTGGTACCTTTGATAATTATTTATACCACTGGGTCGATGCCACTGCTGGTGGACGTTTCGTCCCCGAGGGTATCACCAGCCCAGTAGTCAACATTTCGGTGTTGACATGAATATCAATAATGAGGTCATTTTTTTTATAAATTTCCTGTTTACAAAACTTTGAATTTTTGAAAAAAACTAAGGATATTCTTATCCCAGGCATAGATTACCTTAGCTGTATTTGGCACAATTTTTGGAATTTTGGATCCTCAATGCTCATCAACTTTGTACTTGTTTGGCTTTATAAATATTTTGATATGAGCGTCACTGATGAGTCTTATGTAGACGAAACGCGCGTCTGGCGTGCTAAATTATAATCCTGGTACCTTTGATAATAATTTATACCACTGGGTCGATGCCACTGCTGGTGGACGTTTCGTCCCCGAGGGTATCATCAACCCAGTATTCATTTCGGTGTTGACATGAATATCAATAATGTGGTCATTTTGTTCATAAATTTCATGTTTACAAAACTTTGAATTTTCGAAAAAAAACTAAGGATTTTCTTATTCCAGGCACAGATTAACTTAGCTGTGTTTGGCACAATTTTTGGAATTTTGGATCCTCAATGTTTTTCAACTTTGTACTTGTTTGGCTTTATAAATATTATGATATGAGCGTCACTGATGAGTCTTATCTAGACGAAACGTGCGTCTGGCGTGCTAAATTATAATCCTGGTACCTTTGTTAATTATTTATACCACTGGGTCGATGCCACTGCTGGTGGACGTTTCATCCCCGAGGGTATCACCAACCCAGTAGTCAACATTTCGGTGTTGACATGAATATCAATAATGTGGTCATTTTTTATAAATTTCCTGTTTACAAAACTTTGAATTTTCGAAAAAAACTAAGGATTTTCTTATCCCAGGCATAGATTACCTTAGCTGTATTTGGCACAATTTTTGGAATTTTGGATCCTCAATGCTCTTCAACTTTGTACTTGTTTGGCTTTATAAATAATTTGATATGAGCGTCACTGATGAGTCTTATGTAGACGAAACGCGCGTCTGGCGTGCTAAATTATAATCCTGGTACCTTTGATAATTATTTATACCACTGGGTCGATGCCACTGCTGGTGGACGTCTCGTCCCGAGGGTATCACCAGCCCAGTAGTCAACATTTCGGTGTTGACATGAATATCAATAATGTGGTCATTTTTTTTTTATAAATTTCCTGTTTACAAAACTTTGAATTTTCGAAAAAAACTAAGGATATTCTTATCCCAGGCATAGATTACCTTAGCTGTATTTGGCACAATTTTTGGAATTTTGGATCCTCAATGCTCTTCAACTTTGTACTTGTTTGGCTTTATAAATATTTTGATATGAGCGTCACTGATGAGTCTTATGTAGACGAAACGTTCGTCTGACGTGCTAAATTATAATCCTGGTACCTTTGATAATTATTTATACCACTGGGTCGATGCCACTGCTGGTGGACGTTTCGTCCCCGATGGTATCACCAACCCAGTAGTCAACATTTCGGTGTTGACATGAATATCAATAGTGTGGTCATTTTTTTTTATAAATTTCCTGTTTACAAAACTTTGAATTTTCGAAAAAACTAAAGATTTTCTTATCCCAGGCATAGATTACCTTAGCTGTATTTGGCACAATTTTTGGAATTTTGGATCCTCAATGCTCTTCAACTTTGTACTTGTTTGGCTTTATAAATAGTTTGATATGAGCGTCACTGATGAGTCTTATGTCGACGAAACGCGCGTCTGGCGTGCTAAATTATAATCCTGGTACCTTTGATAATTATTAAATAATGTATCTTTTTACGAAAAGGCTACATGTCAAAAATACACTGAATAGTACAGAAAGGTTGAAGTATTCAGTATTGGTTAAGCAAACAACAATATTTCTTAAGTTTTTTCTCATGCAAAGTGAGTACTGTAAAGCGTTTTTTTTTCAGATTGATTGATTTTCAAATAAAAGTATAGCGAAAAGTTGTGAATGAAAATAGCATCGCTTTTCAGGTGTCCGGCGTCAATCGTTTAATAAAAGTCAATTAAATATAGAAGAAGAAAAACACAGGCAACAAAAATAATTTTCTTCAGATTTTACAGCAAAAATTAAGTTTAAAAGTCACTGAACTGCTATTGACAGTTTGCATATTAATGCATTCGTTTTTTCCATGATATATTGATAACACGGGTTATTGAAAAAACTCCGTTCCTCTCTTTGTTCCGATCGTTTCTGCTGGAAACTCCTGCAATAAATACAATTGAAATTATTTGAATGTCAAATAATATAAAAAAAAAAGCTCCCGTGCGTCCAAGAGTTTTCCTGAAGTTAGATAAACAATGTTAAAAGAAGTTTTAACTATCGAAACAAGAAATTAGATTTATTAACAAAAGGTTCATTAAAAAGCCAAATTCATCTGAGGGAAATCTTGTCTGAGGTACTTGGCAAGTGTACATGGACAGGGCGCGTGGAAAATCTTGGTTTAAATATATGTATTCTTGCATTTTATGCTTAAACATGATTTTTCTTTAACAGAACAACATCATTAACTTTCAGCTAACTATGAAAATTTCTTATGACTGAAAGTAGCCTCGTCAACGTCGATTATGTAGGTAGATCTTATTCTTCTTTAAATATTCACAATAAATGTGTTGTGTTTGCATATAAGATCATGGATTCAGTAATGAACATTACTTGACTTAAAAGATAGAATAAGAATATTGGGAAAATTTAAATTTTAAATCGTATTTTTCTGGTATTTGTAACAGTTATATTATATTGAAACTATCGGAACCATCAATATTTTAAGAAAAAATAAAAAAAGCAAATATTAACTAAAAAAGAGTGCTTTCCTTTCCTAAACTGCTATACGGCCTAGTGGCATTTTTGTTAAAAGTTATCAAAGTATATCATAAAGTGCCGCCGGACTCCTGGTTTTCGGTAGGGTTCGTTTTGTTCAGTTTTCCTTGTTTTTTTGTCAATTCGTTGTAAGTTTTTATTTTTATCTTATGAGTTTTGTATACTTTTTTGTAGCTTTCGCTTCTTTGTTATATGCAATACGCTATCATTTGTTTGACTTGTACCAGTGTAACCATTCTTCATAATACTAGCATTAAAAACAAAGAAATATTTCTGAAACTTTATCATATATTTGTATGTTTGTTTTGTAATTGCACTGATATGTTATGGATAAAAAGGGACAGGACTAAGTATGAAAAAAACAATTAGTTTAGCCTTATCTCATAAAAGTTCCTGCCACAAAGTCAGGACACCTCATTAGTGGTGGTCTGTAATTTTATATTTAGGTTATGCCCGAAGAGAGACAGGGTTGTTGATTGCAGATTTTCACACAAACTTAAAAAAAATCAAAAATTGTGTAAACTTAAAATATGGCAAATGACACTTTTCTGCTGTTGAATACAATATGTTTTAAGTTAACAATTAACAGTTCTATGTCTTAAGCTTTGTTGTTGTTAGGTAGCAGTCACATTGACATATACACCACATCTTCTTTAAGTCAGATAAAATGTATAGAGCTTCTAAAATAAGTACATTTCATCGATATGAATAAATGCGATAAAGAGTAATCATCTATATTGTCAGCTATAGTTGTTTATGCGTTCAATTAACGAGGGTCGAAAGATACTAGAGGGACAGTCAGACTCATCGAAAATAAAATGAAAAAGCAATGGCTTAAAAAGAAGAAGACGAACAGACAAATAATAGAACACAACACACAATATAATAAATTTACCTTTCTATTTTTTGCATCTACAGTATCCTTTAAAAACAGTATGGAACACAATTATAACTGTTCCAAAAAGTATTACCATCAATGGAACAAACCATGCCATGTTCGGAGCATATGAGAAGAAGGACTTGTAGTATATTACATCTACATAAACATTTCCGTTTGATTCTACAACAGGTAAAATAACATTGACCAAGGCAGTATCTTGTTGACCCCCGATATCCACGGCATAAACAGTAAGGTTGAGATTTGTACCCGGAACAAAACTTTCAAGAGATTGTTGAATTATAATGGAACCATCAGCCGATACGCTAAACAACCCGTTGTTTAGATCTTCCTGTGCAAGATGATAAAGGACGTTTCCTACAATAAAATTACAAGAATAAAATTAAAAACTCTAAGTGTAAGTATGTAAAAGACAAATCTAAAATTTGAAACCAATTGAATACTTCTCTTGAAGATATAACACAAAAAGAAGCACTGCCCTTTCAGGACGTAGTATTCTTGAATGTTTTGTAGAAACGTCCTTAAATTAGAAAATTCTTGATACGGCTAAACAAAATATAACCATTTGGTTCAGGTAAAAAAACAGGATGAATATATAAAGGTAAATGAAAGAACTGTTCGGCTAGCATAGCATATACTAACACACTAGATGTTTAGTCTTAGATGCATGATTTGTTTTATTAGTTGTAAGTGGCTATGAACTAGCTGCCAGTAACTGCGAGTACTCTCAGGTATGTATTTAGTGTCTTTTTGTTGTTGGAATGTATAAGTACCCGGACACGTCCACAGGTATTTGTATTTTTTTCCATCTGATCAGTTAAGCCTTTTTCAACTGTTTTTTATAGTTCGCTCTTATTTTGTACTGTTACACCACTGTCCCAGGTTGGGAACCCGCTAACATGTTTAACCCCGCCATTTTCTGTATGTATGTGCCTGTCCCAAGTCAGGAGCCTGTAATTCAGTGGTTGTCGTTTGTTTATGTGTTATATAATTGTTTTGCATTCATTTTTTTACATGAATAAGGCCGTTAGTTTTCTTGAATTGTTTTACATTGTCAGTTCGGGGTCTTTTTAGCTGACTATGCGGTATGGGCTTAATTCATTTTTGAAGGCTATACGGTGACCTATATATTAACAATATACATATGTTTATTTACTAGTAACATTCCCAAGTTATGTTTCTATGAGATGAAACATAGAGATCATAACTGGGAGGAACCAGTACGTAAACAAACTTAATTTTCTATGGATATCATATATCTCCGCAAAAGAGGCGTGGTTTGAAAAACAGTTGTATTTACAAAGTGCAATCTAGACAAACATTTATTTAAATAGAAAACTCTCTAAAACACTTTTTCTCACATTAATACGTATTTATCAGAATAATAGCCTATATATATCTCCGCAAAAGAGGCGTGGTTTGAGAAACAGTTGTATTTACAAAGTGCAATCTATACAAACATTTCTTTAAATAGAAAACTCTCTAAAACACTTTTTCTCACATTAATACGTATTTATCAGAATAATAGCCTTAAAGACATCAATGTATATACTCTAATTTTTTTTTTACAATACCCCCACCTCTTTTTCAGTTTTTTTTTAAAGAATTTGAAAACAAGACTTTAAGCTTTCCCTATGTGCATATTTTCTGACATGAAATGTCTAGAACCTGTTTGAAACTATTCTGATAACAAATTGAAAGCATTTCAGAATACTTTAAATGTAATGTTTAGCAGTCAATCATTCTAACATTCAAGATTATATCAAGTATTTAATCCTGCCTCTGTCTCCAGTCCCCATCTTACTGTATGCCTATTTCACAATGAAAGTTCACAATTTCTGCCTCAAATGGTCAGTTTAGAAATGTTGTAGTATCTCTAACCATATATCTAACATAATTTAGCTACTATATGAACTAGAAGTGTTAAAAAACAAAGCAATATTTGCAATAGTTGTATGTATGCAGAGACCAGTTCGATGTTTGAATTCTAAAGAAGTTTTATAGTTTTCAAAGGTACCAGGATATAGAAATGTCTGCTAACATCTGATTTTGGCATAACTTCCAAGCAAAGTTGTTGTTTTCTATACAAAAAACCTTTAAAATAATATAATCATAGCATTTACAAGTTAAATTATATGTTTTATGACCCAGGGTGTAAGTATTTTTGTCTGTTTTGTGCCTCATAGGCCTCAAATTTCCTAAATTATTCTGCTTTCTAGCAATATGGAATATTTAGTACATATTTAGGATAGAACACACAATTGTAAGTTTTGTTGAGATTTATTGTATTTCTAGCTTGTAATGTTTTATGCCGCAGTGCGAAGCATCACATTTTGGTGTCGCGGCTTACTACTGTGTTATCGACAGGACAAAACACCCAATTGATAATATTCAGGAAGGATCTATCAGTTTCAATGACTGCGAAGAGAAAATATAAGCTCTTCTAAACAATTAAAATTACAAATATTTATATTATGAATTTATTTAGCATTCCGGGCTTTAAGTAAACTATTTCTACTGTAAACTGTGAATTATGATGAGCCATCCTAGTTACGGCCCCGGATTTTCTCAATATTCATGAAATATTTATAAAACTTCATATTTGAGTTAATTTCATTTAATTCTGTGAGATAAACCACCTTTGGTTAAATTCTGTATGTTCTATTTTTTCACCCTATATAGTTTTATCAGCATTCTTTCTACAGTTAAATGGTTTTCAGAAATTAATTGAATTGAATTAAACCAACAATATCATTCAGTAGTAGATTCACAATAAAATCTAAAAAATCTATTTTTCCCCATTATTAAAACTCGAAAACATTGACTTATCTAAAAGTGCTTTTTTTTGACAAACATGGGAATCACGGTTTCTTATTTCTTCCTGTAGGTCTTGACAAATCTTACTTTGTGAAGAACCACACCGATTCTTAAATACAATCGCACCGAAAAAAAAAATAAAAAAATAAAGATAGAATAAAAAAGTTCAATTGTGTACTATCTTACCGTTAGTTCCGACATCATTATCATTTGCATCAACTTTGCCTATCGTGGATCCAATGAACTGGCTATTTACAACAACAAAGGTGTATTCATCACTTCGAAACGTTGGAGAATTGTCGTTGTCATCAAGTACCGTTATGTTGAGATAAGCAGTATCGGTGTACTCATTGTCAGTAATATAAATCTCGCAGATTATAAGAGAAGATGTACCAGCTACATCTAAGTCATAATCAATGGCATATGACAGGAGTCCAGTACTTGAATCTATGTCTAGTAATCCAGTATCTGTTCCGCAGTTAAAGGAGAATTTAACAGTATCACCATCTTCGTCTGAAAACTGGTAGTATGGATCTTGTAGAACAGTCCCAGCCTTTACGTAAATATAAAATATCAAATAGAAAAAGACAATTGTAACTTACAAGAACAATGTAAATAACACTATTTTGGTGTGTTTAATCCTGGTATCTATGATGATTTTATTGAATAGCTATTCTAAATTTGCCGTCACTGGAAAGACAAAAACCAAAGATTTGAAATATAATGATATAAAAGACATCAACACGCAAAGACCTATATGAGCAAAAAGAACCTAAACATAAATAAATTCTTTTAAGGTTATGCTTCTTTTTTTTTTAATTTAATATTGGCGTTTTGTAAATAGCCATTTTTATAAAAACATGTGTGAGCCATACTTATCGTTGTTTGTGTTTTAGGTTTTGGTTGGTCTTCTGATTTTTGAATTAATTAATTAATGAATGAGAATACTTTTTACTTACACTATTTTCTATAGCTGTGAATGCATATTTTGTTTTTGTAAACTTTGGAGGTTCGTTCGTATTCTGTATATTAAGAGTTATATTAGTGGTGTCCACCATCAGAGAATCTGACCCAGTATTTGTTAACAGAAAGGTTTTATAGGGAATAGTCTCATAATCAATTGCAACTTTCGATGTTATCAATCCAGCTAAAATAAAAGTAGAATGCACTTAAGCAAAATGTCTGCAAGTGAATAGCCAACCTATACCTGTATTCCATTCATTTTATCGTTATCAACAAAATGATTATGTAAGTAGATTAAGTTCACATTTCTCAACATTGTTGGAGTGTATTTAAACATGAAAAGCTATGATTTTTATTTGATAACACATCAAAAACAAAAATGAACTTAACACGAGGTCGAAGATAACAAATGGACAATACAATTAAGTCGTAGAGTCAAAGTAAAAAAACACGAAAAAAACCAACGGCGAAAAGATTAACAACAATCTGCAAACCACTACATAGAAAACTAAAGAATAACCAATACAGATATGAATATCAACTCAAATATCCAAGTATGATTGAGTAACAACACAGATAAATCAAAGTGGTAGAAAGTTGGTCAGACATTTCGTAAGAATAGATGATTTTCTTTGGGAGAGAGTGCAGTCTCCAAAAGATATCATCATGCAATAATTTAAGATGGTTAGTATTAAGCATCACTTTCAGCACTCTTTGCTATATTGTGTCGACCGATTTTTATTGATCGAGGAAGATGGAGTAAAAAAATGTAACAGGAACAACCACCGACCTTCGACTGTAAAATAGCAATCTCCTAGTTCATTAAGTTAGACGTCGAACGCACCTGCTACGAGCACTGTTCGAAATAAAAACCAAAGTATGAACAACTATTTATGATCTACTTATACCAATATCTCATTTGTTAAAGTACTGGTGTCCACAAAGCATCAACTGAAATACTAGTTTTGATTAAAATTCGTGATTTGAGCAGATCGTTGGTAGTAACTGTATGCATGAATAGCATCTTAAATTTTTTACTTAGCACAAGAATATATAAATCTTACTTGTTGCGTCCACCCTAAAGTAGACTACACCCTCTGGTGGCGAATACGATGCATAAAACGTATGAGTATCAGATACATCATCGTCTGTTAATATTGGTTGAAGAATAGATGATCCGATGCTGATGCCCTCTAAAACAGTAACTGTCTGTGACGGATTTAAGAATACAGGTGGTTTGTTGATATCTGAAAAATACAAGTATGTAAGTATGTGGAATAATAGTTTACTCCTCAATTTTCCAGAATTCAATTCTTAGTGGAAATAACACTTTGTAAACTTGCGTTCAAAGCACTTTACTGGGTTTATCTTCATCAGGAACATTTCAATATATTAGTTTACCGGTCGACGCCCTTTAAAGAGATACAATTCAAGATAAAACTGAGGGATTTTAATGAGCTCCTATATGAAATTTGACCGTGTGCAACGATAGAGTAATCATCTTTTGCTATGCATGAATCATCAGGCATGCAAAATCCACAAAATTAGGAATATGACACACTAAATGAATAATTTTACAAACCAGAACGGCTACTTTATTTGTATCTAATACTGCGAAAACAAGTCCCGAGTAAATTGAGTCACAAGCATTTTGTTAAAATCATCCCCGGTGTACTTTTTTTTTTTTTAAATCAGTTTGACTGTTTGACTTTTTATTTTTTAGCCATGGCGTTGTCAGTTTCTTTCGATTTATGAGTTCGACTGTTCCTCTGGTATCTTTCTCCCCTCTTTTACAAAATGATCTTTAATTATGAAATTTAGAAAGTCCTGTTTCGTGAGACTGATGTTTTTGAACCTTGAATTGAGTATGTAGATTCTAAAAGTAAAGCGTAGAAAAATTATGATATCAACGCAATATTGTAGGGATTTTGAATTTTGGTAGTAGATCTTAATATTTGTAAAATCTGATTGTACCAGTGATTCAACGTATTAAAAGACCGACCACGATTACTGTATAAAGAATGGTTTAAGACCTTAAGAAAGATTTTTAGACAAACATTTTGACAACTAGGATGTATGTAGTTCTTTATAAGGATTTGAATTTAATGTATCTAGTTTAAAACTGGATGTTTATAACGTGGTGTTGTAAAGCGAAAGAATTTTGTAATTTACTACAAATTATGTAAGGATATATGTGGAATTAAATAAAGAATCGGAAGTCTCAACTAAGTTTGAATCCAAAAAGTAAAATAACAAAAAAAGCGAACTCTAAGGAAAATTCAAAACAGAAAGTCCTTCATCAAATAGGAAAATCAAAATCTAAAACACATAAAACGAATGGAAAGCGTATTCCTGACTTTGTGCACACATTTTCTCAGGTAAACAAGTGTGGTTTAAACTTGGTTTTCCTTAATTAAGTAAACCTCTCACTTATGTGACAGTCGCATAATATTCCATTTTATTGAAAATAAGGTTTGAACAAAACAAAGAGCGATAATAGGTAAAAATGTCAAAAATAGGGGTACATCAGTCAACATTGTGTTATTATCTTTTAGACATTTTTTTTAAAGACACACCCATTTCATTCAGATTTGGTTTGGTCTTGAGAACATTACTGAGAAATTTTGTTGCCTTTATTTCTATTTGAACGGTAACGAAGTACGGTTTAATTTTAAATCATTAATGACCAATCGTTAGTTAAAATAAACTACTAATTAGTTGCAATAAAACTTGAAAGGAGTTATGCATATCAATGTATACTTATCATGCACAAAAATCGTTTAAAAAATATAGTTTTCTTCCATATTCATTAACACAAAGCCCGTTTCGAAATATTATATTTACATTTAAAAAGTCATTGTAAGACATTGGGTTACAAAATATATTTTTTTACCACGGGTAACTAACGAACGTTGTATATCGTAAGAGTAAAAGGGAATGTTGCCGGAATCTGTTTACTAAATGTCGTATTGTTGGTTACTTTGTCTTTAGTAATCTATGGCAGTGTTTTGTTGACAGTTGTTTGCCTGTTCGCCGTTTATTTACCATAGCGTGGTCAGTTTGTCTTTGATATCTTCCGCCTCAATTAAATCACCACGATATGTATTGCCATATCTGCAAACATTCTTACCATTGGAGACTCAAATAATACCAATGCTAACTATTAAGTAAAAGTTATGATCAGCCTTTTCTCGCCTTTAAACAAAATAAAATATCTTGAAAAGGAGTTTCATAATATATCAACAATTTTAGCTTATTTTGTGCTTAACTAATGCTCTTCTGAATTGTAGCATCAATTTTAAATTCAAGATTTGTTCTAAATTTCAACTGATTACATTTTGAATTTCTAAAAGGTTTGAAGAAACCTACATTTTCAAAAATTAAAAAAAGTCTTCAATGTGGTTTTAGTCAGTTTGTCGTATTACTGACAAAATGGCGGCAAACGGTGAGCGGTTCATGACGGTAGTTTATTTGATTCAAAACCATCTTTAAGAATCCTACCAATTATCTTTATTTTTGTTTCCTAATGCGTAAAAATCGATAAAAAAACCAAAGATGGAACTCTTCATCAGTTACCTGTAATTCTTACTGATAATGTTCTAGATGCAGCATTGTTTCTGCCATCTGATGCATTTATATATAACTCATATCCAGCTGACAACTCAGTGTTTATTGAACGACTCAAAGATATTTCACCAGCTGAAACAATATTAATACAATATCTGTAGTATAGAATTCCTTTTTCACAGATGGTCGTATACAATCGTCATTATTTTTGTTCTCTCCTCTTATTTTTGTTAATTGATACAAAACAATATTCTCTTTTTTATGTTATATCATGATTATGGTAAGAACTATATATTCAGAATTAAAATAAACCTTGTTAGCGTGATTTTCATCTGTATGAAAATTATTGAAAAATTTATTTTAGCAAGGACCCTTTAAAATTTCATGATCTGTATCATATGTTAGATTAGAACTATGGTATGTTTATTCACAGTTAACTGCGTTGCATTTCATACTGTCGTCCACCTTCGCTAGCTAAGAGTTACGATCCCCTTTCCTCCTCTTCACCCTTGGCAGAATAAGCCTGCATTTGTGATAACAATGTTGCGCCATCTATCGGTTGATTAAAGTTACGTCTATTCCGAATAAATTATGCTTGACCAATGGGAGCAAAAGCACTCTCTTCATTGTGGAGGTGAAAACTCGGTAGCGTCTATAGTCTACGAATTAAGTGAAGCAAGAAACGAAAATATACGTTGTCATTCCAACATTTGTGCAAGAAACATACTTAGGAACTTCTATTAGTTGATGAAATTTTCACTAAATATCGTCGTATGTTTTGAGGTGTAGGGACTTGTTGCAAAATCAGCACGTTGGTAATTGTTTACCTACATTTTCTACATTAACACGTGATCGTGTTATTGGCAATTTTTGATTGGAATCAGCCAGTTACCACTGCAACCAATGAAAATCATTACTTTGTGTCTCCGAAATTTTATCTCAATCCGCCAAGGGTGGAGATGATTGAGGTGGATCGTAACTCTTGGCTAGCGAAGATGACTGTCGTAATTTCAAACAACAATTCCATAAGTGAAGTTTATCTAATTTGACGTTTGCAGTTAGCAACAGCTACACTAACTCTGTAATAAAACTTTTCGATTATGATTGATTTTCAGTTAAGTTCTTTGAATGGTTTATTCTGTTGTCTTTTCTGACGGATTGCTGCTTCTTTTTTTATACATATTTGTAAGTGATATATTCATCTCTATATAAACATAATTTTTTATAGTTTGCTTACCAAAAAATATGAAAAAGCTATCTCATGTGTCATCTACTGTGACGAGCCTGTATGTCTAGGTTCCTCATATATAATATTATTTATTGTGATACCCAACCCCCGTTTAAAAATCCAGATATATTAGTTTTCATTAGAAACTTAAATTTAAAACCGAGAGTTCTTCTTAAAAGTATATTTATATCATATCTTCAGAAGATTTTCAGTGATTTTCAGACACCATAATTTGGACGACCGTTCCCGTGCGACCTATATTCAGAACATGTGTTAATTCCGGGTTTGGATCATGTTGCTTTACGTTAAGTTTAGTGTTGAATTATATATAACTGAGTGCGCAGTGTAGTATTATATATATAACTGTCTTTTGTCTAATCATATCTATTCTTTAAATCTTGTGGTTTTTCATTGCTACCTTTCTTATGATTTAAGTTGTTTGTCTCTTCTCGTGACCAACTCTCATAATTATCCATACGAAAAACGTGCAAGTCAAAGGTTACAATTGTTTTGGATTTTGCATATTCACAAACAATCGAAACATAAGCTCTCGTGACCTTTTCACTGAATATGTAACACAAATTGTAAGCATGGTTTCTTTGAACAGTTAAGATTCGAAAAATCTTGCTTATTCTTTAGTTTTCTATGTTGTATCATGTGTTCTATGGTTTGTCTGTTTGTCTTCTTTCATTTTTAGCTAGGTGTTGTCAGTTTATTTTCGATTTATGAGTTTGACTGTCCCTCTGGTATCTTTCGTCCCTCTTTTGGAATGAATAATATACTAGCTACAAATGCGATATGATTTCCAATGAAACAACCATCCACCAACTGAATAGGTAGCACAGAATTATCGACTCATGACTTGACAGGCACTTACAAACCATGTGTGCGGCCGTCAAACCCTCTCCCTTACCTTCATATACGGTGCAGGAAATGCTTACCCTTTCGGAGCACCTGATTTTACTCCCAGTTTTTAGTGGAGTTCGTGTTGTTTCTTAATTATTATTTATAACTGTTGATGTAAATGACCTTTAGTTTTGTGAGTCTTTGTTTACTTCTTGGTCTTTATTGTTATTGTCTTAACAGCGGCGGTGTAAGGTCGCATCTTAAGAACACACTATAAAAATCATGGCAAATCAGTATGATGTGATATCTAAAAAATAACTGATGATAAAACGTTTAATTTACTGTTCTGGTTAATTGAAAATGGCGCCGACGCACTGCTAGATGTCATTGTATACTGTACATTGTCACTCTCTGGATCTACACTAAATACGGTGTATATAACTTGACCTGTAACTACTGTCTGTGCCGATACTGATGTTTTAGCTGCAGACAAAGAAGAAAGCAACTGATTTACATACACAGCTGATGTTTTATTGAAGTAAGTAATCAACATGTGAGTCTTGTTTCAAATGTTTGATTGTTTGAGAATTGAAATAAACTTATAAACATTTATAGATTCAAAGGTTACAAATTCGTTTTTCATTTCTGATTTTCCAATTTCTTAATTATAGGGTTCCGAAGGGTGACTTGGGCATAGAAATTTGTAAATGGACACCAAGGTAATCTTTCGAACGATAATACAATATTGGGTCGTTCGTTTTGTCAAAGTGTTTAGGGTATAGCAAACTAGCGACTAGTTAATCTTGATAAATGTATAAATTAATTGACAGGTTATTGTTATAATTTTGGAATTGCTCGGTATGTAGATAGATCATGAAGCTGATGCAACATGTCTGTAGTAATTGATAAAAAAATAAACTACTGTCTAATCCACACCTTTTAAATTCCAAATTAACCGTCTCAAATGGAAGTAATAATGCAGGTGTTCATATTACAACAGAACTGTTGATCCATCCACGGCTACTGGTATCAGAGTTAATTGAGGACTCAATTTGGGTCATGATATTGCCTTTTTTATAACATTATTTTTATTTTGATTGTAACCTTGGTATCACCCCCTGTCAACAGAGCATAATTTATAACGTTCTGTTCAAAATATAATAATGGGTAAATACTATTGTGTAGTGAAGTTTTTTTTACCTTGAATAAAAGACATATCATAATTTACATTTAGTGATAGCAAAAAGTACCTTGAAGATTTGTAAAGTATGGCGGCATATTTCGAAGCAGGTATATATAAAATTCTGATGTATCATCTCTTCGCTGGTCAGCACATTTTATGCCTAATGTGTATCGATTCAAAGCGTCATAGTCAAAAGCTTGGTTCCCTCTAACATAGATATCAGTTTCTGTTAAATATAATACATTGTTCGTCAAACATAAAACTAGTTTCGTAAAGAACAATTTCTGCAAAGGAAAAAAATAGAAAAGCATAAAGGTTTTCATATACTATAATTTTTTTTAGAAAAGTTCTTGAATGTATTGTGTTAATTAGAAAAAAATAAGATTGTATACTGCTTGGTAAAACAAATCCATTTTGTGCAAGATTTTCTTACCTGATGATTCATGTAAGATATACTCTGCCTTTTCAGTCTCACTCTCATTACATTTGTAGTGAATGCTTATTCGAATCTTTTACCCTTTTGTCACCTGTATTACATGTATTACATGCACCTGTGACTAATTAATTGAACATTGTGAAGCTAACTTTGTATTTAAGTTATACTCGATTAATATCAACATACAGAAAACAGAAAGGATACGTATAACTGGCAATGGTTTGCGAATCTATACATAGCTTTAGGCATCTTTTGTCTGTATTTTAGATTGTGTTGGACAGTTAAACATTTGTTATTTCATTCCATTGAAAATATGTTGTAGGGTAAGTAAAATTTTTGATAAATTTTCGAGATTTAGTTTTGAGAGGTAACAAAATTATTATACCCTTAAGGTCTGAGCCGCACATAACTGTTCAAAATTATCAAATATGATTGCGACTTTGACCTTTTAAACAAACATTCCAGCATATTGTTTTTGATATTATGAAAAATTATTCCATATAACACCAACAGAGTCGAGACAGCAAAAAATATAAACCAGGAGTCTCTTGCAAAGATCTACACCAGAGAGCAGATTGATTTCCATCGATGTTCATTGACTTTATTATAAACAAAGCGGGTACCGCCCCACAATGAATAAAATATAAGGAAATATGCCACCTTACTTTTCACCACAGCTGCCTTATACTCTTAGAAATATTAAAAGCCTACACGTACAATTATTTGTATATATCGCGTTATAAAAATGAATCGTATAATAAATGGTTTTGTTTCAAACAAGATATTTTTTTTCTACACGACGCCAAGATTTTTAACGTGAGAATACATTGTACGGTATTCTTTATATTTTTGGCTAGCGTAACATTCGAACCTTGCTATATGTGGATGAGTAAATCTTTATGTTATCAAATGCCTCTTTTTGACATTAATATTGTAGAGGATTTTTTATATGAAATAATTTAAATGCATTATGAGAATACAAAGTACGTAATCAAAGTTATCCTTGATGTATTTAATACTTGTAAAGCCAATTAACACAAAATAAATGTGAGATGCTCTTTTTTAAATTGTAAAAATTGTGAAACGTATTTGACGATTTTTATGTAAAAAAAAAAAGTAAACTCACTTTTATTTTGTTTTTTACTTTAACCCTTTCGCTGAAAGTGTGTTCCATGTAACTACATAAGCATCTATAACATTATATCATTCATGTTACATACCAAACTGACTTGAGCCAGACTGGAGGAAGAAGGTAGTAGTTGCTGTTGTTAAAGAGCATGTTACTGTGTCATTGGTTGGGTCTGTAACAGATACGGTATACAATAGACTTTCTGCAGTGATGCTTTCTTGTATCTCACAGCTCATTGGTAGGTTTACAATTGATGGTGGCTAAAATTTATAAATGTAGCACTAAATAAAAAACGGACGGATACTTTCGTTTAATGAATTTTTTGCGAAATATAATTATTAGTATAAGGTTTTTGTTTTCCCGAGTTGGAAATGTCAAATGATGCACACAGTATTATGATTGTTCTCTTTTCAAATGTTGGAAACATTTTATTTATGTCATAAAGAATTGTCTTCTAAGACACTGGTAATTGAACATATGTGAGTAATCAATTGATCATGAATAATACATATAAAGAGATGTATTTGGCAATAAAGAGTCTTTCGGTAAACATTTCTGTTTGTTATAGTCACATATTTAAGTGTTTTTATTTCTATGAACGATATTTCATTGAACTCGTTACACAGCAACACACCATATAACCATCTACCACTACTTCTGATAACATATGATTTGTGCTCGAAATAGCTATTCGATACGACTTGTTTTGCTGTCGTGTACAGCAAGTTGTTGTCTGTCATGCTGATTGCCACTGTAATACAGCGGAGTTTGTAATCGCGTACATTATACTTAGATATGCATTACATGACAACTGCAACACCGGTATCCGATTATACGGAATGTGTCGTGACATTTACCATACCTCATTACGAATGAGATCAACTGTGAGGACATCAGATACATTTCTTCTGTGATCACCACATTCTATATCAAGTAAATAAGTCGGAGTAACGTCGTAATTTAGAGCTGTTCCTCCTGTCAAGAAAACTCCGAAACCCGCTATGGAAAAACAGAAGTAATGAGAAATAATGGTTCATTTCAAATTGTTATTACCAATCAATTAATTTATAAAATTGCAATAAACGACACTCTAAGTCATATGCGATAATAACTTACAGATGTCAATAATTTTGTCATTAAACTGGGTTATTATTTGGCACCTTTTTTTTTCGAACTACACACTGTTATATTAAGGATGTTTGCTCCTCTACTTTTTGAATTTTTGCCAGATTTTTGGAATCCTCTGGTTTTATCCATGTTTTAGTATTAAAAAAAATTGCCCACTAACCCCTACTTTTCTTTTCATATTTTTTTTACATATTATTTAAAAAGCTATATTTCAAAATCTTATGAAATCCTTGTTATTTTTTCATAGTTTTTTTAACACAAAAAAGGTGCCAATGTTAAGTGAAAGAAAAATCTAGAGAGAATTATTTCCCGCCAAATTTTCAACGGCTTATATCTCGAAAACAAGTACACGGACCCTCCATTTTTTTCTGCTTTTTTATTTTATTTATTTATATACTTTCAATTTATAACAGTCTTTTAAAAAGCTTGTTATGTTTAAACAGAGTAGCGAACATCCTTAACACAAATAAGTTATTAATATTCTTTCAAGCGATTTATGCAATACACACATTTGAAAAGGATGTATCAGTATCGTTTCTTTTCTTTTATGTAAATAACTATCACGTGTGTTACTAAGTGCCCGGGAACGGTTGGGACAATCAACAAAACACTGACAAAAGCATGAATGTAAAATCTAGGACTTTCCTATTTCATTGACGATGCATTTTTTAAAATATCAACCAACAGGAATCTGAGATTTTTTTGGTTTAAATAACTGTGGGTGAATTATTTTTAATACATATATAAATTTAACTATTCCTTCAGTTTAGAAACAGAACTGGCATATATGAAAAAACCCCAACCAAAAACAAAAAATGTAGCAAAATATTTGTTATAGTTTTGCGGAATAACAACTAAAACAATGAAAAATGGGGTCATAAACATCATCCATATACTCGTATTATGTCGAAGTTAAGTTATCAAGTATGGAATTTATTGTCCCAACTAATTTTTTTGTGTGCTCGAAATAGCTATTCGATGCTACTTATTTTGCTGTCGTGTACAGAAAGTTGTTGTCTGTCTTGCTGATTGCCACTGTAATACAGCGGAGTTTGTAATCGCGTACATTAGACTTAGATATAAACTATTCCTTCAGTTTAGAAACAGAACTGGCATATATGAAAAAAAATAAAAAAAAAACCAAAAAATGTAGCAAAATATTTGTTATAGTTTACGGAATAACAACTAAAACAAAGAAAAATGGGGTCATAAACATCATCAATATACTTGTATTATGTCGAAGTTAAGTTATCAAGTATGGAATATATTGTCCCAACAAACTCAAAATCACTTCTTTTATGTATGAATGAGTTGTAAGAATAACGCATATATTTGATTAAGTAATTAACATGACATTTATTTAATAATCAATAGTATAAGTGTACCAACTTATTTTCGACAACAGTACGAGACCCACGAATACATGTTAGGA
Source organism: Mytilus edulis (assembly GCA_019925275.1). Classification (NCBI taxonomy): domain Eukaryota; kingdom Metazoa; phylum Mollusca; class Bivalvia; order Mytilida; family Mytilidae; genus Mytilus; species Mytilus edulis. The sequence goes on from CM034349.1 coordinate 111,346,321, forward strand.
ATAAACCAGACTTACCTTATATTTGTGGAATTTTTATAAAATTTGGAAAATATAATTCCAACTTCTTGTATTTTTCTTGTATTTACAGTTCAAAATGATATTTACCCCGATCTTCAGTGTTTCCTTTTTAATGTTTACTGATCATTTGTATTTGCGTCTTAATACTATGATTTGTTGTGTAGTTTGACTTTTTTTCAAGCTAAAATGAATGTCAAATTATATTTATATTGTTATTCTGCACTTTTCTTTATTTCCTTCGCCACTTTTTGTCGGCTAAGTTCTCGACAAATCTTGATGAATATTTACCAAAAAAATAACTACGATGTATGGTGTGCGATAATTGTTCTGAATTTTCAAAGAGGTCGCGGATAAAACTATATAAATGGAAAATCTGAAGATGTTTTACCTATTTCAAATAAAGTTGTATGGGAATTCAATGCACAAGTGATGATATCTGCTGCATTAACATCCGTCACATTCAATGTGTGTATCAATGTCTTTGTTATCAAGTCTTCTGATATACTTTCTGTATATGGCAAGCTGTTTATTACTGGTGGCTACAATAAAAATATTTTGACTTTAAAAGTAAAATCTGAAATCATTGACATAATTGGACAGTAAAAGAAATAAAATAGAGGCTCTAAAGAACCTGTGTCGCTCACCTTGGTCTATGTGAATATTAAACAAAGGAAGCAGATGGATTCATGACAAGTTTGTGTTTTGTTGATGGTGATGTGTTTGTACATCTTACTTTACTGAACATTCTTGCTGCTTACAATTATCTCTATCTATAATGAACTTGGCCCAGTAGTTTCAGTGAAAAATGTTAGTTAAAATTTACAAATTTTATGAAAATTGTTAAAAATTTACTAGAAAGGACAATAACTCCTTAGGGGGTCAATTGACCGTTTCCGTCATGTCGACTTATTTGTAAATCTATGGAACGCCTCAGCTGCCTTATAATAACAATAACCATATTATTGAGGGTAGAGATATATCACGAAGAAAATGTTCTATACTATAACGGCATTGACTATAATACTCTGTCAATTTGCTATATCACTATATATATAAGTTTATCTTAGTGATATAACAAATTGACAGAGTATTATAGTCAAAAGCCGTTATAGTATATAAATTTATCTTAATAATATAGCAAATTGAAAGAGTATTATAGTCAAATGCCGTTATAGTATATAAATTTATCTTAATGATATAGCAAATTGAAAGAGTATTATAGTCAAATGCTGTTAAAGTATATAAATGTATTTTAGTGATATAGAAAATTGACAGAGTATGATAGTCAAATGCCGTTATAGTATATAAGTTTATCTTAGTGATATAGCAAATTGAAAGAGTATTATAGTCAAATGCCGTTATAGTATATAAATTTATCTTAATGATATAGCAAATTGAAAGAGTATTATAGTCAAATGCCGTTAAAGTATATAAATTTACCTAGTAAGCGATATAGCAAGTTGAAAGAGTATTATAGTCAAAAGCCGTTATAGTATATAAATTCATCTTAATGATATATAACAAGATGGAATTTGCTATTATTTTATTAACCTGCATATGCCGATGTGTCCCATACAATAAAATGCACAAGTATATATACAGAATATAACGGTGTCAAGGTTTCTATTAATTTGACCATTATAGTCTTAAATCAAAAGATACAGGGATGAATATCTATTAAGTTGTCTCTAATTGATATGTTTTTACATGTTTTGACCAACCAGGAGATTGATGGTCAAAGAATGCACGTATGTCCATTGTCACTAACTAATTGTAATGGCTATATATCACCACCTGGTCTGCATGTAAACATGTTATATGTAACCTAGAGGTCAATTGAACAACCTTTTACAAGGTCATGTTTTTCTTACTAGATATTCCCCTGTATTTTTATTTATTCAATTTAATAAACATTTTTGAGAATATATAATCATAAATATAAATATAAATATTATATATAAATTTTAAGCCCATCATATTGTCACAGATATAGCAAATTGAAAGAGTATTATAGTCAAATGCCGTTATAGTATATAAATTTATCTTAATGATATAGCAAATTGAAAGAGTATGATAGTCAAATGCCGTTAAAGTATATAAATGTATCTTAGTGATATAGTAAATTGACAGAGTATTATAGTTAAATGCCTATAATATATACTCTATATAAAATACTCTATACATAAGCCGTTATAGTATATAAGTTTACCTAAGTGATATAGCAAATTGAAAGAGTATTATAGTCAAATGCCGTTATAGTATATAAATGTATCTTGGTGATATAGCAAATTGAAAGAGTATTATTGTCAAATGCCGTTATAGTATATAAGTTTATCTTAGTGATATAGCAAATTGAAAGAGTATTACAGTCAAATGCCGTTATAGTATATAAATGTATCTTAGTGATATAGCATATTGAAAGAGTATTATAGTCAAATGCCGTTATAGTATATAAATTTACCTAAGCGATATAGCAAATTGACAAAGTATTATAGTCAAAAGCCGTTATAGTATATAAGTTTATCTTAGTGATATAGCAAATTGACAGAGTATTATAGTCAAATGCCGTTAAAGTATATAAATGTATCTTAGTGATATAACAAATTGAAAGAGTATGATAGTCAAATGCCGTTATAGTATATAAATTTATCTTAGTGATATAGCAAATTGACAGGGTAATATAGTCAAATGCCGTTATAGTATATAAATTTACCTAAGCGATATAGCAAATTGACAGAGTATTATAGTCAAAAGCCGTTATAGTATATAAGTTTATCTTAGTGATATAGCAAATTGACAGCGTATTATAGTCAAATGCCGTTATAGTATATAAATTTACCTTAGTGATATAGCAAATTGACAGAGTATTATAGTCAAATGCCGTTATAGTATACAACATTTTCTTCATGATATATCTCTACCCTTAATGAGATGGTTATTGTAATCATAAGGCAGCTGTGGCGTTCCATATAAATCTTACTTTGCTGAACATTATTGCTGTTTACAGTTTATCTCTATCTATAATAATATTCAAGATAATAACCAAAAACAGCAAAATTTCCTTAAAATTACCAATTCAGGGGCAGCAACCCAACAACGGGTTGTCCGATTCATCTGAAAATTTCAGTGCAGATATATCTTGACCTGATGAACAATTTTACCCCATCTCAGATTTGCTCTAAATGCTTTGGTTTTTGAGTTATAAGCCAAAAACTGCATTTTACCCTTATGTTCTATTTTTAGATGTGGCGGCCATCTTGATTCGATGGCTGGGTCACTGGACACATTTTTTTTTAAACTAGATACCCCAAAGATGATTGTGGCCAAGTTTGGATTAATTTGGCCCAGTAGTTTCAGAGAAGATTTTTGTAAAAGATTACTAAGATTTACGAAAAATGGTTAAAAATTTACTATAAAGGGCAATAACGTTAACGCCTAAAGGGGTCAACTGACCATTTCGGTCATGTTGACTTATTTGTAGATTTTTACTTTGCTGAACATTATTGCTGTGTACAGGTTTTCTCTATCTATAATAATATTCAAGATAATAACCAAAAAACAGCAAAATTTTCTTAAAATTACCAATTCAGGGGCAGCAACCCAACAACGGGTTGTCCGATTCATCTGAAAATATCAGGACAGATAGATCTTGACCTAATAAACAGTTTTATCCCATGTCAGATTTGTTATAAATGCTTTGGTTTTTGAGTTATAAGCCAAAAATTGCATTTTACCTCTATGTTCTATTTTTAGCCATGGAGGCCATCTTGGTTGGTTGGCCGGGTCACCGGACACATTTTTAAAACTAGATACCCCAATGACGATTGTGGCCAAGTTTGGTTTAATTTGGCCAGGTAGTTATAGAGGAGAAGATTTTTGTAAAAGGTAACGACGACGGACGACGGACGCAAAGTGATGGGAAAAGCTCACCTGGCCCGAAGACATACTTGTTTAAAAAAAAAAGAGAAAAAAAAGAAAGAAATACAAAGCATAGAATATTGAAAAACGTTTGTCTGTTTATAATGTAAAAATCATCAAAAATTAAGTAGAAAATAAACTCATCATAGGTACCAGGATTAAAATTTTATATTTACGCCAGACGCGCGTTTTGTCTACTAAAGACTTATCAATGACGCATGAATCAAAAAATCTTTGAAAA